>OX155892.1:75409573-75910573 GCA_944588485.1 Phosphuga atrata | reverse complement strand
TGTCTGTCTAGTCTTGTCTGTCTAGTCTTGTCTGTCTAGTCTTGTCTGTCTAGTCTTGTCTGTCTAGTCTTGTCTGTCTAGTCTTGTCTGTCTAGTCTTGTCTGTCTAGTCTTGTCTGTCTAGTCTTGTCTGTCTAGTCTTGTCTGTCTAGTCTTGTCTGTCTAGTCTTGTCTGTCTAGTCTTGTCTGTCTAGTCTTGTCTGTCTAGTCTTGTCTGTCTAGTCTTGTCTGTCTAGTCTTGTCTGTCTAGTCTTGTCTGTCTAGTCTTGTCTGTCTAGTCTTGTCTGTCTAGTCTTGTCTGTCTAGTCTTGTCTGTCTAGTCTTGTCTGTCTAGTCTTGTCTGTCTAGTCTTGTCTGTCTAGTCTTGTCTGTCTAGTCTTGTCTGTCTAGTCTTGTCTGTCTAGTCTTGTCTGTCTAGTCTTGTCTGTCTAGTCTTGTCTGTCTAGTCTTGTCTGTCTAGTCTTGTCTGTCTAGTCTTGTCTGTCTAGTCTTGTCTGTCTAGTCTTGTCTGTCTAGTCTTGTCTGTCTAGTCTTGTCTGTCTAGTCTTGTCTGTCTAGTCTTGTCTGTCTAGTCTTGTCTGTCTAGTCTTGTCTGTCTAGTCTTGTCTGTCTAGTCTTGTCTGTCTAGTCTTGTCTGTCTAGTCTTGTCTGTCTAGTCTTGTCTGTCTAGTCTTGTCTGTCTAGTCTTGTCTGTCTAGTCTTGTCTGTCTAGTCTTGTCTGTCTAGTCTTGTCTGTCTAGTCTTGTCTGTCTAGTCTTGTCTGTCTAGTCTTGTCTGTCTAGTCTTGTCTGTCTAGTCTTGTCTGTCTAGTCTTGTCTGTCTAGTCTTGTCTGTCTAGTCTTGTCTGTCTAGTCTTGTCTGTCTAGTCTTGTCTGTCTAGTCTTGTCTGTCTAGTCTTGTCTGTCTAGTCTTGTCTGTCTAGTCTTGTCTGTCTAGTCTTGTCTGTCTAGTCTTGTCTGTCTAGTCTTGTCTGTCTAGTCTTGTCTGTCTAGTCTTGTCTGTCTAGTCTTGTCTGTCTAGTCTTGTCTGTCTAGTCTTGTCTGTCTAGTCTTGTCTGTCTAGTCTTGTCTGTCTAGTCTTGTCTGTCTAGTCTTGTCTGTCTAGTCTTGTCTGTCTAGTCTTGTCTGTCTAGTCTTGTCTGTCTAGTCTTGTCTGTCTAGTCTTGTCTGTCT
Source organism: Phosphuga atrata (assembly GCA_944588485.1). Taxonomy (NCBI): domain Eukaryota; kingdom Metazoa; phylum Arthropoda; class Insecta; order Coleoptera; family Silphidae; genus Phosphuga; species Phosphuga atrata. The sequence continues at coordinate 75,909,402 of OX155892.1, read as the reverse complement.
AGTCTTGTCTGTCTAGTCTTGTCTGTCTAGTCTTGTCTGTCTAGTCTTGTCTGTCTAGTCTTGTCTGTCTAGTCTTGTCTGTCTAGTCTTGTCTGTCTAGTCTTGTCTGTCTAGTCTTGTCTGTCTAGTCTTGTCTGTCTAGTCTTGTCTGTCTAGTCTTGTCTGTCTAGTCTTGTCTGTCTAGTCTTGTCTGTCTAGTCTTGTCTGTCTAGTCTTGTCTGTCTAGTCTTGTCTGTCTAGTCTTGTCTGTCTAGTCTTGTCTGTCTAGTCTTGTCTGTCTAGTCTTGTCTGTCTAGTCTTGTCTGTCTAGTCTTGTCTGTCTAGTCTTGTCTGTCTAGTCTTGTCTGTCTAGTCTTGTCTGTCTAGTCTTGTCTGTCTAGTCTTGTCTGTCTAGTCTTGTCTGTCTAGTCTTGTCTGTCTAGTCTTGTCTGTCTAGTCTTGTCTGTCTAGTCTTGTCTGTCTAGTCTTGTCTGTCTAGTCTTGTCTGTCTAGTCTTGTCTGTCTAGTCTTGTCTGTCTAGTCTTGTCTGTCTAGTCTTGTCTGTCTAGTCTTGTCTGTCTAGTCTTGTCTGTCTAGTCTTGTCTGTCTAGTCTTGTCTGTCTAGTCTTGTCTGTCTAGTCTTGTCTGTCTAGTCTTGTCTGTCTAGTCTTGTCTGTCTAGTCTTGTCTGTCTAGTCTTGTCTGTCTAGTCTTGTCTGTCTAGTCTTGTCTGTCTAGTCTTGTCTGTCTAGTCTTGTCTGTCTAGTCTTGTCTGTCTAGTCTTGTCTGTCTAGTCTTGTCTGTCTAGTCTTGTCTGTCTAGTCTTGTCTGTCTAGTCTTGTCTGTCTAGTCTTGTCTGTCTAGTCTTGTCTGTCTAGTCTTGTCTGTCTAGTCTTGTCTGTCTAGTCTTGTCTGTCTAGTCTTGTCTGTCTAGTCTTGTCTGTCTAGTCTTGTCTGTCTAGTCTTGTCTGTCTAGTCTTGTCTGTCTAGTCTTGTCTGTCTAGTCTTGTCTGTCTAGTCTTGTCTGTCTAGTCTTGTCTGTCTAGTCTTGTCTGTCTAGTCTTGTCTGTCTAGTCTTGTCTGTCTAGTCTTGTCTGTCTAGTCTTGTCTGTCTAGTCTTGTCTGTCTAGTCTTGTCTGTCTAGTCTTGTCTGTCTAGTCTTGTCTGTCTAGTCTTGTCTGTCTAGTCTTGTCTGTCTAGTCTTGTCTGTCTAGTCTTGTCTGTCTAGTCTTGTCTGTCTAGTCTTGTCTGTCTAGTCTTGTCTGTCTAGTCTTGTCTGTCTAGTCTTGTCTGTCTAGTCTTGTCTGTCTAGTCTTGTCTGTCTAGTCTTGTCTGTCTAGTCTTGTCTGTCTAGTCTTGTCTGTCTAGTCTTGTCTGTCTAGTCTTGTCTGTCTAGTCTTGTCTGTCTAGTCTTGTCTGTCTAGTCTTGTCTGTCTAGTCTTGTCTGTCTAGTCTTGTCTGTCTAGTCTTGTCTGTCTAGTCTTGTCTGTCTAGTCTTGTCTGTCTAGTCTTGTCTGTCTAGTCTTGTCTGTCTAGTCTTGTCTGTCTAGTCTTGTCTGTCTAGTCTTGTCTGTCTAGTCTTGTCTGTCTAGTCTTGTCTGTCTAGTCTTGTCTGTCTAGTCTTGTCTGTCTAGTCTTGTCTGTCTAGTCTTGTCTGTCTAGTCTTGTCTGTCTAGTCTTGTCTGTCTAGTCTTGTCTGTCTAGTCTTGTCTGTCTAGTCTTGTCTGTCTAGTCTTGTCTGTCTAGTCTTGTCTGTCTAGTCTTGTCTGTCTAGTCTTGTCTGTCTAGTCTTGTCTGTCTAGTCTTGTCTGTCTAGTCTTGTCTGTCTAGTCTTGTCTGTCTAGTCTTGTCTGTCTAGTCTTGTCTGTCTAGTCTTGTCTGTCTAGTCTTGTCTGTCTAGTCTTGTCTGTCTAGTCTTGTCTGTCTAGTCTTGTCTGTCTAGTCTTGTCTGTCTAGTCTTGTCTGTCTAGTCTTGTCTGTCTAGTCTTGTCTGTCTAGTCTTGTCTGTCTAGTCTTGTCTGTCTAGTCTTGTCTGTCTAGTCTTGTCTGTCTAGTCTTGTCTGTCTAGTCTTGTCTGTCTAGTCTTGTCTGTCTAGTCTTGTCTGTCTAGTCTTGTCTGTCTAGTCTTGTCTGTCTAGTCTTGTCTGTCTAGTCTTGTCTGTCTAGTCTTGTCTGTCTAGTCTTGTCTGTCTAGTCTTGTCTGTCTAGTCTTGTCTGTCTAGTCTTGTCTGTCTAGTCTTGTCTGTCTAGTCTTGTCTGTCTAGTCTTGTCTGTCTAGTCTTGTCTGTCTAGTCTTGTCTGTCTAGTCTTGTCTGTCTAGTCTTGTCTGTCTAGTCTTGTCTGTCTAGTCTTGTCTGTCTAGTCTTGTCTGTCTAGTCTTGTCTGTCTAGTCTTGTCTGTCTAGTCTTGTCTGTCTAGTCTTGTCTGTCTAGTCTTGTCTGTCTAGTCTTGTCTGTCTAGTCTTGTCTGTCTAGTCTTGTCTGTCTAGTCTTGTCTGTCTAGTCTTGTCTGTCTAGTCTTGTCTGTCTAGTCTTGTCTGTCTAGTCTTGTCTGTCTAGTCTTGTCTGTCTAGTCTTGTCTGTCTAGTCTTGTCTGTCTAGTCTTGTCTGTCTAGTCTTGTCTGTCTAGTCTTGTCTGTCTAGTCTTGTCTGTCTAGTCTTGTCTGTCTAGTCTTGTCTGTCTAGTCTTGTCTGTCTAGTCTTGTCTGTCTAGTCTTGTCTGTCTAGTCTTGTCTGTCTAGTCTTGTCTGTCTAGTCTTGTCTGTCTAGTCTTGTCTGTCTAGTCTTGTCTGTCTAGTCTTGTCTGTCTAGTCTTGTCTGTCTAGTCTTGTCTGTCTAGTCTTGTCTGTCTAGTCTTGTCTGTCTAGTCTTGTCTGTCTAGTCTTGTCTGTCTAGTCTTGTCTGTCTAGTCTTGTCTGTCTAGTCTTGTCTGTCTAGTCTTGTCTGTCTAGTCTTGTCTGTCTAGTCTTGTCTGTCTAGTCTTGTCTGTCTAGTCTTGTCTGTCTAGTCTTGTCTGTCTAGTCTTGTCTGTCTAGTCTTGTCTGTCTAGTCTTGTCTGTCTAGTCTTGTCTGTCTAGTCTTGTCTGTCTAGTCTTGTCTGTCTAGTCTTGTCTGTCTAGTCTTGTCTGTCTAGTCTTGTCTGTCTAGTCTTGTCTGTCTAGTCTTGTCTGTCTAGTCTTGTCTGTCTAGTCTTGTCTGTCTAGTCTTGTCTGTCTAGTCTTGTCTGTCTAGTCTTGTCTGTCTAGTCTTGTCTGTCTAGTCTTGTCTGTCTAGTCTTGTCTGTCTAGTCTTGTCTGTCTAGTCTTGTCTGTCTAGTCTTGTCTGTCTAGTCTTGTCTGTCTAGTCTTGTCTGTCTAGCTTGTCTAGTTTGTCTGTCTAGTCTTGTCTGTCTAGTCTTGTCTGTCTAGTCTTGTCTGTCTAGTCTTGTCTGTCTAGTCTTGTCTGTCTAGTCTTGTCTGTCTAGTCTTGTCTGTCTAGTCTTGTCTGTCTAGTCTTGTCTGTCTAGTCTTGTCTGTCTAGTCTTGTCTGTCTAGTCTTGTCTGTCTAGTCTTGTCTGTCTAGTCTTGTCTGTCTAGTCTTGTCTGTCTAGTCTTGTCTGTCTAGTCTTGTCTGTCTAGTCTTGTCTGTCTAGTCTTGTCTGTCTAGTCTTGTCTGTCTAGTCTTGTCTGTCTAGTCTTGTCTGTCTAGTCTTGTCTGTCTAGTCTTGTCTGTCTAGTCTTGTCTGTCTAGTCTTGTCTGTCTAGTCTTGTCTGTCTAGTCTTGTCTGTCTAGTCTTGTCTGTCTAGTCTTGTCTGTCTAGTCTTGTCTGTCTAGTCTTGTCTGTCTAGTCTTGTCTGTCTAGTCTTGTCTGTCTAGTCTTGTCTGTCTAGTCTTGTCTGTCTAGTCTTGTCTGTCTAGTCTTGTCTGTCTAGTCTTGTCTGTCTAGTCTTGTCTGTCTAGTCTTGTCTGTCTAGTCTTGTCTGTCTAGTCTTGTCTGTCTAGTCTTGTCTGTCTAGTCTTGTCTGTCTAGTCTTGTCTGTCTAGTCTTGTCTGTCTAGTCTTGTCTGTCTAGTCTTGTCTGTCTAGTCTTGTCTGTCTAGTCTTGTCTGTCTAGTCTTGTCTGTCTAGTCTTGTCTGTCTAGTCTTGTCTGTCTAGTCTTGTCTGTCTAGTCTTGTCTGTCTAGTCTTGTCTGTCTAGTCTTGTCTGTCTAGTCTTGTCTGTCTAGTCTTGTCTGTCTAGTCTTGTCTGTCTAGTCTTGTCTGTCTAGTCTTGTCTGTCTAGTCTTGTCTGTCTAGTCTTGTCTGTCTAGTCTTGTCTGTCTAGTCTTGTCTGTCTAGTCTTGTCTGTCTAGTCTTGTCTGTCTAGTCTTGTCTGTCTAGTCTTGTCTGTCTAGTCTTGTCTGTCTAGTCTTGTCTGTCTAGTCTTGTCTGTCTAGTCTTGTCTGTCTAGTCTTGTCTGTCTAGTCTTGTCTGTCTAGTCTTGTCTGTCTAGTCTTGTCTGTCTAGTCTTGTCTGTCTAGTCTTGTCTGTCTAGTCTTGTCTGTCTAGTCTTGTCTGTCTAGTCTTGTCTGTCTAGTCTTGTCTGTCTAGTCTTGTCTGTCTAGTCTTGTCTGTCTAGTCTTGTCTGTCTAGTCTTGTCTGTCTAGTCTTGTCTGTCTAGTCTTGTCTGTCTAGTCTTGTCTGTCTAGTCTTGTCTGTCTAGTCTTGTCTGTCTAGTCTTGTCTGTCTAGTCTTGTCTGTCTAGTCTTGTCTGTCTAGTCTTGTCTGTCTAGTCTTGTCTGTCTAGTCTTGTCTGTCTAGTCTTGTCTGTCTAGTCTTGTCTGTCTAGTCTTGTCTGTCTAGTCTTGTCTGTCTAGTCTTGTCTGTCTAGTCTTGTCTGTCTAGTCTTGTCTGTCTAGTCTTGTCTGTCTAGTCTTTGTTGTCTAGTCTTGTCTGTCTAGTCTTGTCTGTCTAGTCTTGTCTGTCTAGTCTTGTCTGTCTAGTCTTGTCTGTCTAGTCTTGTCTGTCTAGTCTTGTCTGTCTAGTCTTGTCTGTCTAGTCTTGTCTGTCTAGTCTTGTCTGTCTAGTCTTGTCTGTCTAGTCTTGTCTGTCTAGTCTTGTCTGTCTAGTCTTGTCTGTCTAGTCTTGTCTGTCTAGTCTTGTCTGTCTAGTCTTGTCTGTCTAGTCTTGTCTGTCTAGTCTTGTCTGTCTAGTCTTGTCTGTCTAGTCTGTCTGTCTAGTCTTGTCTGTCTAGTCTTGTCTGTCTAGTCTTGTCTGTCTAGTCTTGTCTGTCTAGTCTTGTCTGTCTAGTCTTGTCTGTCTAGTCTTGTCTGTCTAGTCTTGTCTGTCTAGTCTTGTCTGTCTAGTCTTGTCTGTCTAGTCTTGTCTGTCTAGTCTTGTCTGTCTAGTCTTGTCTGTCTAGTCTTGTCTGTCTAGTCTTGTCTGTCTAGTCTGTCTAGTCTTGTCTGTCTAGTCTTGTCTGTCTAGTCTTGTCTGTCTAGTCTTGTCTGTCTAGTCTTGTCTGTCTAGTCTTGTCTGTCTAGTCTTGTCTGTCTAGTCTTGTCTGTCTAGCCTTGTCTGTCTAGTCTTGTCTGTCTAGTCTTGTCTGTCTAGTCTTGTCTGTCTAGTCTTGTCTGTCTAGTCTTGTCTGTCTAGTCTTGTCTGTCTAGTCTTGTCTGTTTAGTCTTGTCTGTCTAGTCTTGTCTGTCTAGTCTTGTCTGTCTAGTCTTGTCTGTCTAGTCTTGTCTGTCTAGTCTTGTCTGTCTAGTCTTGTCTGTCTAGTCTTGTCTGTCTAGTCTTGTCTGTCTAGTCTTGTCTGTCTAGTCTTGTCTGTCTAGTTTTGTCTGTCTAGTCTTGTCTGTCTAGTCTTGTCTGTCTAGTCTTGTCTGCCTAGTCTTGTCTGTCTAGGCCTGTATGTCTAGTCTTGTCTGTCTAGTCTTGTCTGTTTAGTCTTATCTGCCTAGTGTTGTTTGTCTAGTGATGTCTGTCCAATCTTATCTGTTTAAGTTTTGTCTGTCTAGTCTTCAGGAATAAATTAATCATTACCTGCACTTTTAATTGTATGTGTCCCATTAGTTAGAATGCTCATATTTCAAATCTTATTATATCACACGCACAATTACAAAAATATATTTTTCGAAGAAAGAAGTCGGTCGTTGCAGCGTGCTATCGAAAATTATTTGTGTGTATGTAGCAAGCCGTTGCTTTGGAAACGAAATATTACAGAGTACCTACTACAGTGTAGACTTTGCATTGTAGAGGTCTTACTTATCTATAGAAGTTGAAAATAATTTCCAAGCTATTCATTTATTCGAAGAAATCGATTATAGAATAGCGCTTTGATAATGATTATTTTTACAACAAATTTATTTGCAATTATCTTGCAAATCATTTGGGAAATTTCTCTGAGAGGGAAGTGTATATTGATTACTGTTTATATTATTTTTAGACAATTAATTCATTTCTGTAATTAACATTTTCAAATACATTTAATAAACAGTTTAGTATATTTATATTATTACTATATTTAGTGGTATATTATTTAATTGAGTATGCAGTCATGTCAGATAAATTAGACAGCTATCCAATACTATTAAATAACAGAGTTTATACAAAACTAGACGAATAAAATGATTAAGTAAGTCTTGAAATTCATTTATCAACATGTTGATGCTGCTAATGTGAAGGAAGCTTGCAAAGTCATTAACTATGACCTTGCAACAATTGTCAAATACTCGGAAGATCACAACTTAAAATTGAGTAGTAGTAAGTGCACTGTTCTACTAATTCCAGATTCCAAATCTAGTAAAAAAATATGAAATGAAATTATGTTCATCAAAGATTCCCTGCCATTAATGAAAACAGCAAGAAATATGGGCTTATTAATTGATAGTGACTTTATATTTAAAAATCATGTTAATTTTATCATAAAATTTGTTGTATAGGCTTAGAGTTACTTTACTCAAACTACCAGATTATTAACATTATATTACGGAAAACTAGGTGAATCCTTCGTCTTGTCTCATATAAAATATGGTTTGATTGTTTCTGATTCATGACTAGATCAGGTAGACAAGTGCAGATTGCAAAAATAGAGAACAACTGCTGTATATTTATCTACAAACTTAGAAAAAGAGATCATGTAACAGAAAAAAATCGCTAATTGTTTAAGAATAAAAGATCTCTTTTAATATTAAATTGGTGTCTTTACCTTTAATATGTTCACAATATCTCTTACACCATATTTCAGAAAAAAAATATCTCGCCAAAAAGTAAGTCAACTGTACAAAAATATCAATACCTCGAATTCATACTCTTCGAAAGATCTTTCAAGTTCAATTTTGTGAAAATTTAGAATTCCCTCGAATACCAAACTTTTCATCACTACGGGCGACCTTTTTGTAGGAGGCGGTCCATCAACACCGTGCGTGCTAAGTGATCATAAGCAAAGTTGTAATTTAAAGCCAAAAATAAGTATGAATTTTAAATAAACTATTCTAGAATTGTAAGTTTCCACTTGAAAGCATTCAAGTTGCTAATCATTTCAGTCAATGTTTTAATATGAAAGATGGTGAGACCTTTACTATATATAGGTAATATAGGTATATATAGGTAATATAGGTATAATAATAGGTATATATGGTAATCCATATTAATAATAAAAGGCGAAATTACTGTTTTTTACCACAAAAACTTTATTTGTTTACACAAACAGTTCACGACTTAAGTTTCGACTTATTAGGGTCATTGTCAAGTGAGTACAAACTAAAGAAAAATTGCATCTATACACACAGATTCTACGGAACAATGAGTGAGAAAATATAGCCAATTACCTATAATTTACATGGATTTAAAAAGTTTTGATTTATATTGCGGCAAATCCTTTTGCTCGTTCAATAGTTGAACGAGAGGATTACCTCGTGTTTTGTGAATTTCGGCCGCTTCTAACAGATTAAACTTGGTGCCTTTGGCACAGTTGTGTAACATTTTTAATTTATTAATTTCGGGGAACTTGTGATCACATTTTTTAACATGATTGGCAAATGAAATTGTATCGTAATTTAATCTATACGCTTTAAAATGTTCGTTGTATCGCGTTTCAAAACTTCGACCCGTTTGGCCTATATATACGCTATTGCATTCGAAATAAGAGATTTCAGAAACCCCGGATTTCCTTAGGGGATTAATTTTATCTTTAGCGTTAAATAATATATTTGATAATTTGCAGCTTGGTCTAAATGCGATTTGTTGATTTGTTGAATATGTTAATGTTGTGAATGGATCTTTATTTAAATTTGAAACTTTAGGGTAAATGTGAGCAATTGTGTTTTGGTAACGTTTCTTATTGATAATATTTTGTATAAGACTGACTGGGAAGCCATTCATACTTCCTATGGATAGAATTTCATTCAGTTCTGTATTAAGATTTGGATGTGACAATGGAATTGAAAACGCTCTATGTGTCATAGACTGATGGGCTGCTAGCTTATGTGACAAGGGATTGTTGGATTTGAAGGGAATTGTAGAATTGACGTTGGTCGGTTTTCTGAATATATTGAATTCTATTTTGTTATTGAATGGCACTATAAAGTTCTGAGTGTGTAGTGGGGTCTTTTACTGTTTTATCTATTATATGCTGAATAATGCTAAGGCATTCATTTGTTGGAATATTTGAAAACATACTCGTGACGTCAAACGATAGTAGTTTGGAGTTTTGACATCACGAGTATGTTTTGAAATATTCCAACAAATGAATGCCTTAAAATTATTCAGCATATAATAGATAAAACAGTAAAAGACCCCACTACACACTCAGAACTTTATAGTGCCATGGAAACTAAAAACATGTCTAACTCAAAATTATTTTCAATTTAACAATCAGTGTTATCAACAAACGGCGGGTTTAGCAATGGGTTCCCCTTTAAGCCCCTTACTAGCAGATGTATTCATGTCAATTATCGAAGAAAAAATATTCAATTTAGACTTTAGACATAAAACATATATCATTCTGGTATCGATACTTGGATGATGCAATTGCATGTTTTAGCAGCACATCACGTCAACTCGATCAATTCCTAAATAAAATTAACAGCATACACCCCAAAATTAAATTTACACTAGAAATAGAGAAAAATAATCAAATTAATTTCTTAGACTTAACCCTAATTCACATCAATAACAAAATAGAATTCAATATATTCAGAAAACCGACCAACGTCAATTCTACAATTCCCTTCAAATCCAACAATCCCTTGTCACATAAGCTAGCAGCCTATCAGTCTATGGCACATAGAGCGTTTTCAATTCCATTGTCACATCTTAAAAATCACATCTCACAAATCTTAATTCAGAACTGAATGAAATTCTATCCATAGGAAGTGTGAATGGCTTCCCAGTCAGTCTTATACAAAATATTATCAATAAGAAACGTTACCAAAACACAATTGCTCCCATTTACCCTAAAGTTTTAAATTTAAATAAAGATCCATTCACAACATTAACATATTTTGGAAAAACCACAGAAACCATAGCGCACATTCTTCGAAAACAAAATCAACAAATCGCATTTAGACCAAGTTGCAAATTATCAAATATATTATTTAACGCTAAAGATAAAAATATAAAAGAAAAAAAAGAAAAATTAATCCCCTAAAGAAATCCGGGGTTTCTGAAATCTCTTGTTCCGAATGCAATAGCGTATATATAGGCCAAACGGGTCGAAGTTTTGAAACGCGATACAACGAACATTTTAAAGCGTATAGATTAAATTACGATACAAGTTCATTTGCCAATCATGTTAAAAATTGTAATCAAAAGTTCCCCGAAATTTATAAATTAAAAATGTTACACAACTGTACCAAAGGCACCAAGCTTAATCTGTTAGAAGCGGCCGAAATTCACAAAACACAATGTAATCCTCTCGTTCAACTATTGAATGTGCAAAAGGATTTACCGCAATACAAATCAACACTTTTTAAATCCTTGTAAATTATAGGTAATTGGCTGTATTTTCCCACTCATTGTTCCGTAGAATCTGTGTGTATAAATGCAATTTTTCTTTAGTTTGTACTCACTTGACAATGACCCTAATAAGTCGAAACTTAAGTCGTGAACTGTTTGTGTAAACAAATAAAGTTTTTGTGGTAAAACACATAGTAATTTCGTCTTTTTATTAATAGTCAATGTTTTGTTCTTTCCTGGTTTGTTTTCAAGTTTCAAATTTAATTCATTTAGCTTTCCTATAATGACAGAGATAAAAGCGAGATCAGACATCACTTGTCATCTTGCAATTGAGGATATGATTTATCAACAGTTGACATACATTTTTTATTTCAATCAAAAGTTAGAACAATCTTTTTAAAAACTTACCCATCTTACATGAGTGTGTAATTGTAGTTTCCCGAAATTAGATTAACATTCTTCTACCAAGGTTCTGAATTTTCATACTTTTAAATTGCTTTTACGTATAGAATTAATTATTTTGAATACGAAATTCATCATCTGAATTCAATATTTTCGAGCAAAATATTTTATAGCACCTGCTGATGGACAAGTTGGTAAAACGTTTTTAAATCTTGAAATGACATCATCATTTTTACAAAGAGTTATAAATCCATTGTGATTTCCTTCCATAGAAGGAGCTCCACCAGTCGTAATCGATACCAGTTGATGTATTGGAAATTCTGTTTTAGTAATAAAAGACTTAAATGAATGAATATATATCTAGATCTCTCGTTTGTCCCTTCATCGGTAAAATTGTTAGCAGTTCTTCTCTAACAGGCATGTCTTCGAAATGTTAGCAGTTCTTCTCTAACAGGCATGTCTTGGCAATATTCGAATAAATATACATAGCGGTGCGGTAGCAGTGAGATCCGTTGATTCATCGAATGCAAAGATAGGAATTTCATTTACAGAATTTTTCTTTCAGAATCTCTTCTAAATGTAAACTTAAAACAAACGGAATACAACCTGGATATATAAAAATATATTCAGCCTTTCCGGAGCTTTATAACAATTCCTGAGTTTTTTGAGGACTACCAAAACAAATCTCATGTGAAATTTGTAAGTTATTTTATAGCTTTCAGTCCACCTTCGTGGCACACAAAAACCATAAAAATAATATTGTTTTTAAGATTTTTTGTGCGTAGAACAAAAACGATTTATAAACATTTAGAAGAATTGTTGAAACCATCCTACGTTATAGATCATACAATCTTAAAACAAACGGAACACAGCCTGAATATATAAATATATTCAGCCCTTCCGGAGCTCTATTACAATTATTGAGTCTTTTTAGGACTATCAAAACAAATCTCACATGAAATTTGTAAATTATTTTACAGCTTTAAGTCCACCTTCGTGACACTCAACAAAAACCATGAAAATAACATTGTTTTTAAGATCATGTCTTTCCGATACCTTAAGTGGATAGTCATCTGTGGACGCGTTTCGAGATTTATCTCTCATCGGCAGAGCTTTGCTTTAAGTTGTTTCAGCACAGCTTTGTTTTAAGTTTGTATGATTATCTATAACTTAGGATGGTTTCATCAATTCTATCTTATCATTTCAATCAATAACCTGCTAAGTTCATGTCTCTCTCACAAAATGTCAAATTAAAAACATCTAACCCTAATCACCCACATGGTTTTCAAGTAAGTGGTTTACAAATTGTCGTTTATGAAAGCAAAGCTGTGCTGATGAGAGATAAATCTCGAAGCACGTCCACAGGTGGCTTCCACTTAAGGTATCGGAAAGACATGATCTTAAAAACAATGTTATTTTCATGGTTTTTGTTGAGTGTCACGAAGGTGGACTTAAAGCTGTAAAATAATTTACAAATTTCATGTGAGATCTGTTTTGGTAGTCCTAAAAAGACTCAATAATTGTAATAGAGCTCCGGAAGGGCTGAATATATTTATATATTCAGGCTGTGTTCCGTTTGTTTTAAGTTTGTATGATTATCTATAACGTAGGATGGTTTCAACAATTCTTCTAAATGTTTATAAATCGTTTTTGTTCTACGCAGAATAGTGTTAATCGACAGCAACATTTCTTTAATTGAAGCAATTATTTGAGATTTATTTTTAAAATTTAGAAATAATAATTCTCCTGTTTTATTAAAACCCTCCTTTCATATTTCGCCGTCTTCAAAGTTTTTATGTTATAGTAAAATTTCGGTTACCTTGAATAAAGCCAAAAATGACTGCTACATATTTAATTTTGTCATTAATTGTTGCACTTCTGCTTTCCGCAATTCGGTGCCAACATAATTATTCTCATATTGTTTACGGACTGTTCAAAAGCGTCTTTCAACATTGGCGCCTTTTGGAAATGCTACGCTTGAAAGACATATAATGCAAATACATTCAAGCTTTATCACCGTGAAAAAAAGATCTTGTTCCCATTAATCGTTATTTCTGGTCGGGTAAGTTATTGTGCGTCAGAGAATACAACTAAAATAAATTGAATTTATTTTCAATAAAATAAAATAAAATTTAAAATTTGATCCCCACACCAAAATCGAAAAAGTAACAAAGATAAAATTTCTCTATTGCCCCTTTAACTACATTAAAAGTACCTATTAATGATTCGTGTAAGATAAAACAGGTATTTGGACAATCTTTGTATCTTTGTCCAAATACATGTTTTAACTTACCAGAACCATTAGAACAAGATGGACGCTATATCCACACAGAAGTACCTATTAATATTTTGATGATGAGCGTCGTCGCGTCGGGGGACCGCTATGTGAAGAAGTGTAATTAGTTATACCTACATAAGTATAACGAATAGAAAATACCTACTAGTTTCAAATTGTACGTATGGGCGTAGATGTATCTGTATCTATCTTACAAGGTCTATTAAGTTCCTATGATTATTATTAAGTTCCTGCAGAGTTTCGATATGTATGCATGGTGGCGTCAAAGAGAACGGGCAAACACATTGTGTGCAAACGAGTAAACAGGTTGTGTTTATTTTGCGAATTTTTCGGAGTAAATTAATCAAGACTGAAAACTAAACGATAATTTGTGAGGTGATTATTTTTGTTACGTCTATGAAATTTCGTTTCCAAATACGTGATTGGTGGGGACTAAAGATTATGTTTTGTCAAGTAGGAAATGATCTGATGATCATCAAGTGCCTGAACAGATTATTTATAAACTATAACTTAGAACCTTCTCGATCAAGTCAGCTTTCAAACAAAAGTTTGGATATACGGAACTAGACAAACTATTGTGTCACATTGGTTGCAGTCTAATTTTGTCAAGTGGGAAATGAGCTAATGGTTATCAAAAGCATGAACAGATCTTCTAAATTATAGCGAAGAGCCTCCTCGATCACGTCAACTTAAAAAAACCGCATCAAAATCGGTCCATTCGTTCAGGAGACACGTCAAAATTAAAATACCCTTCTTTTTATGTCGGAGGTTAATAAAAAAGCATGACAATTAATGATGTCTACTGTTACAACAGATAATCTTGGTTGGATTCGATATAAACACATCGTAAATTCACATTGTGAATCGTATTATATAACTGGACTTACAGATGACGTAAATACCGCTGGTAGGGTGATGAGAAATTATACTTCTTTGCAGAGCCAAAATGCATCCAAAATATATTATAGCAATGTCATTTCTAAAACCCGAAACAATCACGTTCAAATCCGCTATGCGTATGTGTTTATATAACCTACAAGTTAACTCTTGTTTATCTCGTCGGTATAATAATCGGCCAACTTGGTGATTGTGGAAAGGCATTAGACATGCGCCAATCGGATAGGCGGGCGACTAAGAATAGTTATGCGATCGGCGCTTTGGCCACCCCTGCTCAAGTAAATGCAGGGGCATACACTTTTACAACACTGCAGCAATTCCACAACATTGAAACAATTCCTATTAAATAAATAAAAAATTAGGAAAACCGACAGTTAGACTTTCCAACTCAAATCTCAGAATTTTAGGAACAGCCTTCGGAGTTCAGAAAAATATAATTAGAAATCTTGTTGATTTTGAATCCTTCAGTGAAAGACTCTCTGTTATAACAATTAAATACAAGAATAAATATTATTCAATATTCAACTGCCATGTACCAACAAATCAAGATAACAAAAGGAACCGAGATAAAGTAGAAGACTTCTGGGAAAATTTGGAAAATAGGATGTCAAAAGAATCAACACTAATGGTTCAAGATTAGTAGATATATGTAAGTCATTTAATCTTAAAATCATAACATACTTCAAAAAACTACCCAGAAAGCAAAAAAAACATGGATATCTCCAAACACCATCTTGGGAGAGTTTCTAAATGATCATGTCGCCATCTCCAGATATAATTTTCAAGAAATCAAGAACATTAGTGCTCATCTATCGTTGACTCGCGGGCGCGGTGGCGGGCGCGGTCACGAAATATCAAACATATGGCGTAATATCCAAGTGTTATATCCCACGTACTATCTAATACTACGTACTATCTGATATCGTAATATCCCACGTACAAAACGCACGTGCGGTCTAAGTAGCGGGCAAGCTAGCGAGTCGCGCGCGCAGCGCGCTCGCGGCGATATCAAACGCGTGAGATGTTTGTGTGTGTTCACGTCGAACTAGCGGTGGAACGCGCGATTCAGTCGCGATGTCAGATAAGTTCAACCAGTATGAACTTATCGCTAGACACGATAGCATGTTTTCATCATGTCTTTCAATACAGAAGAGTTTATTAGTGCTGTTCAGGTTATTATATTAACCAAAATTTAAATTAAGGTTAGTATACTAACCCAACCTAACCTGACAACAGGTGTGTGACAACAGGTCACACTCGCGCAAAACACGAACTCGCCACGTTGTGATCAGAAGAGGCTGAAGGAAGTGAATGATGCCAGCAACTTTACAGAAACAATTAAACATATTGTATATAACATAGCCCCAGAGAACAAACAGAGGAAGTATAGATGGTGGAATAATAAATGTGAAGAAGCACTTACACTAAAAAAGAAAGCCTGGAACAACTGGTATAGCCGGAAAACTAGCATTAATTGGAAAATCTATCAATTTGAGAAGAAGGGAGCAGATAAAATTATTAGGGCACAAAAGAGATGATTTGAAAAGGAGCAGCTTAAAAATATAGAAGAGCATTTTTAAAAATGTAATACAAGAGACTACTACAAGACATTCAAGCACTGTATGTCTGGTTACATTCCTCAGTCGCTATGCTTCAATAAAGATGATGGAAAACTTGCACTTAACAATGAAGAAAACTGTAAGTTACTGGCAGCATACTTTGAAAAACTATTGAATTGTGAAAAACCGACCAAACAACTAGAATGCCATAATACTCCAAATGAAAATTCTAAACCACCAAGCATCGATATGATTAAAAGTTATATCAAACAATTAAAACACAACAAAGCCCCAGGCGAAGACGGCCTCACAGTAGAAATTCTAAAAGCTAGTGGAGATCTAGGTTCCACAATTATAAAAGAATAACTAGATGAGGTCTGGGACACTGAATCAATTGCAGAAAACTGGAAGGTTGCATTAATTCGCCCACTTCATAAAAAAGGGGACAAAACAGATATAAATAATTACAGAGATATTTCATTACTACTCTTGGAATACAAAATATTATCGAAAGCTCTTCTGGACATACTAAATCATCAATTAGACAAACAAATTGGAGAATATTAAGCTGGATTTAGGAGTAACAGATCCTGCCCAGAGCAAATTCTAAACCTTAAACAAATAATTAAGTACATGGAAATATCAAATAAAAAGATGCTAATATTTGTCGATTTTAAAAAAGCATATGATTTAATAGACAGAGACTCCCTCCTCAAAACCCTGAAGGAATTTGCAGTAGATAGGAAAACTCTGGAAATAAGTAAACAAATGTGTTTGTAAGGTTGTAAAAACTTACAAACACAGTATCTAAAGTTAAATTCCTTGGAACAACCTCTAGTCCATTCCAAATTGTATCAGGAGTCCGACAAGGAGACGGTTTGTCACCATTATTATTCAACTGTGTGCTGGATAAAGTTATAAGAGAATGGAAAATACAGGAAGAAAAACAAAAAGTTAATAACTACATAAACTTGGGTAGATCGAGAAAAGCAATAAATTGTTTGGCCTTTGCAGACGATCTCGTAATAATAGATGAAGCCATGGAGAATGCAAAAAAAGACTAGAACAGCTGAGAAGGCAGGTCTACAAGTATCTTTCGAAAAGACGGAATACATGACCAATGACAGTAACATCAAGAAAGGTGACAACTTTAAATATTTGGGTGAAAATATAAACATAAAAGCAGTATAATATAAGCATAAGAAGAAGTTAAAATCAGAACAGAAAAAATTAAAAGAGCATACATGAAAGTGAGAAATTGTACAATAAAAAGTGTTTTTCTAAAGATGCTAAATTAAGGCATTATAATACAGTTGTAAAACCAAAAGTCCTCTATGGGTCGGAAACACTACTTTTAACCGGATGCAAAATGACATTGGAACGTTTGGAAAATATGGAAAGAAGAATTCTACGAAAAATATTAGGTCCAATCAAAAACAAAGATGGCAATTGGGTTTTGAGATCATATAAGGAAGTGAAAGTTTTGAGAAAATAACAGACAAGATCAGGAAAAGACGTGTTACACTCTATGGACGACTAGAGAGAATGGAGGGGGAAACAGATTGACAAAGAAGATCCATACGTTCTTTAAGAAAAGGATAACCGAAAAAGATAATGGATGGGGAGGCAAGACAAAAATGGACAAAGAAGAAATGTAGATTAAACAGGAGACCTTACTCAACAGAGACAAATTCAGACAAGAAATCAAGAAATTCAGTCACAAATGGTGTTAAATGGTCAGATGAGAGGAAAAAGGCTCATCCTGAGAAAATAAAAGAGTGTTAGAGGAAGAGGAAGGAAAAAAGAAATAAATAGTTATCTTGTTGTGGTCCTTAGTTGGCCTGTAATCTGTATCAAATAATAAAATATAATGTAAATTATTTCAAATACATTTTAACCTCAATATACAAGTATATATCTTATTTCTGTTAATTATTTTTAAATTTTACGTATATACTTTGGAAAATCTGTACCTTTACCGGTAAAAGTACATATATGAAGCTGATCACAAATTTAAACTCAGATTTAGAGATCAAAGTGGTAGATGTTTACAAATACCTGTAATGTTTACATTTGCCGATTTTGTACTTTTAGCTTAACATATATATATTTATTAATCTCTTTGTAACGTTTAAAAAAGCCGGTAGACTGAATATAATAATGAAGTCGGTAGACTGTTATAGCATTTTATAGCATCTAGCCGCCGAATAAATTGCAATACTATAACAATCCATAGCACTTGGGCGTCAAATAAATTGAACTTCTATAATATCTACTAATGACCATCCGAAACACGACGATTGCCCGATTGCAGAAAATTCATGGTGCTCGTGGCAAAGGGCGAAATCTTCGGACACTTTGGATGCTTATACGCACAAAGCACCAATGTGTGATGAAGTTTATGAAGCTATTCAGCCAGTTTATCAACAACTCACTACGGATGATCTTCTCACTCGCTTTATCGGGGGTTTCACACAAAACAGCAATGAAAGCAACTCGATAGTGTGGGCGCTGGCTCCAAAAACTACGCATTCCGGCAAAGCAGTCCTCGATATTGCTGCAAACATCGCTTCGTGTGTTTTTAATGACGGGTTAATATCAATTCTACGTATAAGCCAGGTCATGGAAATGAAAATTGGGTAAAAAAATCACCAACTATGCATGGACCTGGATGAGAAACGCATACAGAAGGCGGAGAGATCACCACTGAGTATCGGCGTAAAACAAGCCCGCATCGATTTAAAAGCAATTCGGAATAGCAAAAAAGAGGAGGAAATAGATTTAGAAGGCCAGTTGTATGGTTCAGGCTTCGCAGATTAGAGAGGTAAAAATATTATATGATTTTACAGTACTTAAAACTTTAAACGCGTTTTTCTCAAAACCAGTTTTTCTTAACTGGGCGGACACATTGCTCGGGCAAATCTCGGGCAAAACCGATCGATATGAAATTTCGGTAGTATATTCCAAAAACCTATCTCTGTCGAGCCACGTAGGATTTTTATTTATACTACTTGTTTTTTTTTATGAACAATTTAATGACCTATGAGTGTTTAGGGGTTCTGGAACTTCACTATTTGTTTTTACTGCTCAATTTTGCCTATATACCTATATACTGTATACCTGTATAAAGGTATACAGGGTATTTTTTTTTAAGTAACGCGAATATTTTTAAACTTATAAAAAGAAAACTTTATTTTAGTATTACACTTATTCACTAACTCATATTAAGATCTAACTATTTCTAGATGTAATATAAACTAATATATTAACTATTTTTAGATCTATTTCGATACTCTTAACATTCAGTTGTTCAATTGACTGCTTTGGGGCAATTTACTACCAAAAAATATAGGGCGTACGTGATTTAAGTATATGTAGATTATAAAGAAAAATTAGACGAAATATAATATATACAGGATGTTACGGGACTTGAGTATGTCGCATGTCGGTTATAAACAAGCAAAATTTAGACACAATATATACCCTGTATGTATTATGTATATAGAGCGTACGTGATGAAATGCATAACGAATATAAACAATGAAAATTCAGAATAAACAGTTTGGTGCCAACACATAATTTTTAAATAAACATAATAAGACGAAAAAATAGCCTGAATATAAAATATTCAACCTGTTCGCCAATCTACAAAAAAATTATTTAAAAATTATTTTTTTTTGTAGATTGGCGAACAGGTTGAATATTTTATATTCAGGCTATTTTTTCGTCTTATTATGTTTATTTAAATGTATCTACAAATAGTAAGGCCCCCCTTAATTTTTAATTTTCAATTCATACTTTTTAACCTTCGGACCTTACCGATTAGGACCTAACTGTATGCAACCCATTTGCTTCTGGAGCCTGACAATACCACTACGACAACATTAGTGTATTTTCATAAGTTTCTAATAGTAAATTCGCATTTCTCTTGTAATTAAACTACATATTTACGGTTTTCAGATTTTTCCCTTTACATGTGCTGTAAGACACCGCTTCTTGCCAAATTTCATGATTCTAGGTCAACGGGAAGTACCCTATAGGTTTTGATTCCCTTGTGAAATCGCAAAATATGCGACATAAACGGTCATATCTTTTGATCGCGTTGACTTACAAGCTTGATTTTTTCACAGCCGAAAGAGACCGTAGACCCGAGTATCTACCCGAGAAAAGAAATTAATCTTTTTTTAACGGAAGTTGGCATCGATGAAGATTGACAGCAAATTATTTGTTCAGTTGCTTTCCTAACAGACATTATAAATTATTTAAATATTTTGAATAAATACTTACCTTTAAAAAGGTCAAGATGTGTATTGTCTTTATAAACATATAACAGGATTCAGAAATAAATTTAAATTGTGGAAGTTAAATTTGCAGGAAAGTAATTTATTTCATTTTGAATGTTGCAAAGAGATGTATGAAGAAATGGAGGACTACAACATAGAAGTGAATTTTGACATTTTTCCCCCTAAATTAGATATGCTTATTGAAGATTTTAACAGAAGATTTTCTCAATTTGATGATTCATAGATGAGTATTAATTTATTCAGTGATCCATACAATATCGATATTACTTCCGTTGAACCTAAATATCAATTGGAATTATGCGACCTTCAGGCTGACTCATTCATTACATCTAGTGGAGCAATGGGAATACAAGTTTTCAAACATTTGGATAAGGAAAAATATCATAAAAACGAGAGATTTTTGACTTCAAATCATTTCTATGTTTGGAAGTACATATATTTGCGAGCGTGCATTCTCTGACATGAAATGTACAAAATTAAAATTTATAAACAGCTTGAAAGACTCCACTCTTGAAAATATAATTAGAGTTGCCACAACAAATATTGATATGGACATAAAAGAAATTGTTGCTCAACAAGTACGGCCACAATGCTCCCGTTAAATAGCTTAGGCCTAATATTATTCTAATTTTATTGTATTTTAATTATTCCTTGTATTATTTTTAAGAATAACATTGTTTTGTCCGATACTATGTGATATTTCATTTTAACAATAAATATAACGCAATATTTATTATGCAAAAATAACAACTTTATTGTTGAAAAAATGTTATTATCTTTGAATTTATTTTTTTCGTATAAATATAATAACTTTTGAGCCGTTTCGGCCCGCGAAAAATTTGCTAAAGAAAAAGTGGCCCGCTGGCTAAGAGAAGTTGGACAGCGCTGGCTTAGTTGATATATTGAAACTAAAAAACTTAGATTTTTTGTTCCAGGTCAAAAAAAAGGACACGAGATGTCCGCCCATGGACCTCCTTCCAAAAATAGGCGTCTCAGGACAAGTGATACGCAGCCGCATTAAACTTACTTTACCGTTTTCAATTGATCTTTTCATTGAGACAAAAAAAAATCCGAAAATATAAAAGAAAACTGTAAGTTACTGGCAGCATACTTTGAAAAACTATTGAATTGTGAAAAACCGACCAAACAACTAAAATTCCATGATAATACTCCAAATAAAAATTCTAAACCACCAAGCATCGATATGATTATAAGTTATATTAAACAATTAAAACACAACAAAGCCCCAGATGAAGACGGCCTCACAGTAGAAATTCTAAAAGCTAGTGGGGATCTAGGTGCCACAATTATAAAAGAAAAACTAGATAAAGTCTGGGACACTGAATCAATTCCAGAAAACCGGAAAGTTGCATTAATTCACCCCACTTCATAAAAAAGGGGACAAAACAGATATAAATAATTACAGAGGAATTTCATTATAGCCCTGGTAATACAAATTATTATCGAAAGCTCTTCTTAACATACTAAATCCTCAATTAGACAAACAAATAGGAGAATATCAAGCTGGATTTAGGAGTAACAGATCCTGCCCAGAGCAAATTCTAAACCTTAAACAAATAATTAAGTACATGAAAATATGAAATAACAAGATAGTGCTAATATTTGTAGATTTAAAAAAAGCATATGATGCAATAGACAGAGACTCCCTCATCAAAAGCCTGAAGGAATTTGCAGTAGATAGGAAAACTCTGAAAATAAATAAACAAACTCTTACAAACACAGTATTTCTTTAAGTTAAATTCCTTGGAACAACCTCTAGTCTTTTCCAAATTGTATTAGGAATCCGACAAGGAGACGGTTTGTCACCATTATTATTCAACTGCGTGCTGGAAAAAGTTATAAGAGAATAGAAAATGAAGGAAGAAAAACAAAAAGTTAATAACTACATACAGTTGGGTAGGTGGAAAGAAGCAATAAATTGTTTGGCCCTTGCAGACGATCTCTTAATAATAGATGAAGCCTTGGAGAATGCAAGGAAATGACTAGAACTTCTGAAAGAAACAGCTGAGAAGGCGGGTCTACAAGAATCTTTCGAAAAGACGGAATACATGATCAATGAAAGTAATCCACTAGCAAATTTAAAAACCAATTATGGCAATATCAAGAAAAGTGACAACTTTAAATATTTGGGTGAAAATATAAACATGCAAAGTAAAAGAGAAGCAATTAAAATCAGAACTGAAAAAATGAAAAGAGCACACATGAAAGTACATCAGTACAATAAAAAGTGTTTTTCTAAAGATTGTAAATTAAGGCATTATAATACAGTTGTAAAACCAGAAGTCCTCTATGGGTCGGAAACACTACTTTTAACCGGTTATAAAATGGCATTAGAAGATTTGGAAAAGATGGAAAGAAGAATTCTACGAGAAATATTAGGTCCCATCAAAAACAGAAGGCAATTCTGCCCTAAAATAACAGACGAGATTAGGAAAAGACGTGTTACACTCTACAGACATCTAGAAAGAATGGAGGGGGACAGATTGACAAAGAAGATCCATACGTTTTTCCAGAACAGGAAAATAGACAAAGATAATGGATGGGGAGGCAAGACAATAAAGGACTTGCTGAGAAGAAATGCTGATTAAACAGGAGACTTTGCTCAACAGAGACAAATTCATACAAGAAGTTAAGAAATTCAGAGGTTTTCAGGAAGCTAAGACAAACAGAAAAACAAATGGTGTCAAATGGTCAGATGAGAAGAAAAAAGCTCATTCTGAGAAAATGAAAGAGTGTTGGAGGAAGAGGAAGGAAAATAGAAATAAATAGTTATCTTGATGTGGTCCTCCTTAGTTGGCCTGTAACAAATAATAATAATAAATAAGAAATAAAATAAATAATGCAATATGTTTAATTGTTTCTGTAAAGTTGTTGGCATCAATAAAAAATAGAATGATACAATAAGCAGGCGAAGAAAGTACGAATGGAAAAAATATATCATATGACCTTATAATTTTAATAATCATATGTTATTATTATTATTTAGTTATTATTACTCATCAATATTTATTTTTTATTTAGTTATTCATCAATATCCATGTACTATATCTGTAGATTTTGCTTGTAGTTGTTCAGCTAGCTTTCTATCATTCTCTAAGGGTCTATGGCATGTATCATTATTAAGCTGCTTCACCCTAATAATAATAGGTAGAATATGTTATATAGAATCTTGTATATTTTCAATCAAGTCCAAATTATTATTATTATAATAACGAACTTGAAACTATAATGGTTTAATTTTTATTTAATTATTTTTTAAAATGGTTATCTATGGTAAATACAAATGATAATAGTTTGACGTATTTTACGTCAATTTTAAACAGTAATTCACTTTCATATACAAAATTCTACATTCAGTCAAATTACAATGTTTATTTTAACACTTTCAAACTACATATTAGTCGGTAAAATACTATACAACATTTTTATAGTTTACATGCTCTTCGGCGGGATAACCACCTTGTCTGATTTGCTGGGATGCTCAAAACTCACCGTTTTTATAACGTCAGCGTATATTATTACTAAATATTATCGGTCTGGACTTGTATTGCTCTTGACGTTAGGACACTTCCTATTTCTACTCGTCAAATTATTGATAGGAAAACGGAAGCAAAGCGATGTTTTAGCTACCAATAATAATAGTTTAACTCAAGATACGCAAACTAGCGGCCATGTAGTTGTAACAACTTAAGGTAAGAAAAAAAAACAATATTCTACTTATTTGCGTAAATAAAAGTCTCCGTTCGAAATTAACTGGACAGGTTATTAAGAAATGAAATACAAAGTTACTATTAAAATTTGTAATGAACATAAAGTAATGAACATAAAGTAATGAACATAAAGTAATGAACATAAAGTAATGAACATAATTTGTAATGAACATAAGTTTTACAATTAATTCAAAATTAAACGGAAAACTCTTGCTATATTGCAATATAGCAAAATATATTATTGTATCATAAGCATCATAGATTTTGCGTGAGTTATTATTGCAATATTTAATTCATTATAATTTTGGACTAATATAATTTCGTTTTAAGAATTATTTGGCAGACAATAACGTAAATAAAAAAAAAACACACGCACGAATAATGTCTTCGAAAACAACGCCAGTTTAGGGAAGTGGTTCTTAACCTTTTACGGTGTTCGCATCCCGGTGTATCTTAAAATGTGAATTTTAAAGTCAAGTAGTAGTCAAATAGTCAATATTTTCAACAGAGAGAAATTGAATAATTATATTTAACGAATAATAAAATACTACAGAACATAAATATCATAGCAAATATTGTTACTCTGTCATAGTTATGAAAAGAAATTAGTTTGTGTCCATAATTTTTAATTCATTAATGAACTATCAATTAAGGTCGATTGGACAGTTGAGCAGTAGTTATTATATGAATATCAATGTTTGGAGAGGTAATTACTTCTGCAATTGCTTTTAATATGTGAATTGTAATGTCGTTCTTTGTTCACGTTTATTGCAGTAATTAATTTTCAAAATGAAAGCGAAATGGAAATTGTCGTCTTGTCGTATTTGTTTATATACCAATTAGTGATTAATTGTAATGTTACAGTAATTAATAACTTTTTTTATTTGATCAATAATTTAAAAAAAAAATCGCTTAGTATTCGAGTTATTTTAGCATTTTGGAGACGAAAATATTATGTTGACAATTAAGTTCAAGATTTTTTTTAAATTTTAATATTCCCCATGTCATTAAAAGTTTATGACATAGATTTTACATCACTCGAAAGAGTATGTTTTGTTCTACTGAAAACTATGTTATGTTTTTTTAATTAAGTTAATTTATGTTAATTTTTACATCATTAAATCATTATGTCAAGTTGAGTTTATATAGTTGTATGAAAAAAAATCAAGTTCAATCAAATCAATATAACAATTTATGTCTAAATTTGATTTGGTTTCAAGGTTGATTATTGCCAAGTTGACAAACAAAAAGTCACTAAAGAATAGGGTGAAAAAAAAGAAAATGTTGAGAGAGAGAGGGCATAACACGTTTATCACCGACAATAATCTTGACTCAATTGAACTAAGCAAATGGGCAGTGAAAAGTAATAAATCAATGACTACAAAACTTTACAAAAAAAAAAATGTATGCGGTCAGGAGACCCCCGTCAGGAACGAAGTTCCTCGCACATTTAACAGAATCGAACAACTTCTCTTTTATTATTTGAAGATGTAAAATTCTTATAAGAGGTGAAAATAGACAATTACCGTCGCCAGCAATGTTTCTGTCATGATGCAACAAGACATTTGCTCAAAAGGTCAAAAATTGCACAATAATCATGTTCCTCGTATGGTGCTTGTAATGATTGAGAACTTGGACTAATTACTTACTGAGCTTTATTATTAACTGTTGATTGAATTTGATTATTCAGAAAGTGACTAAAAATTAATTTTTCAGTTTCTTCATTTCTTTCGATATTTAAATTCGATCTGTGCATTGAAATCGCCAAGGAGAAGTTTGCTGTCATCCTTGGGGACTTTGGATAATACTTTCTCGAGGGTTAACCAAAATTTATCGGTGGACTCTTTGTTGTCTGACTCTGGGTCTTTCTTGTTGCTTTGGTTAGTGGGGGCCTGTGCGTTGATAAATGTGTATTTTTTGTTGGTGCAGTCGGTTGTTTACTGGTGTGATTTCTCTGATGGATTCGAGTATGGTCTTATGGACTGATCACATGAAGGCCATCACCAACAGTGAAGCGCCTTTGCCAACTCGTCTATCAGTTTGGCTCCTAAAGATGCGGTACTTGCTGTAGTCTTTGATGACTTCGTCTGTGATACGTGTCTCTTGCAGTGCGAGGATCAGTATCTTCTGCCTATCGAGTTCTGTCACTAGGTTGTGCAGCTTTCCAGGCTGTATGAGAGTGTTGATGTTGAAGGTACCTATGTACATTAACGTCTTGTGTGGGAGTATGCCAGAGAACTTCGACTAAACTTCGACACTACAACACTGGCATCAAACTGGTTATGGGAGTAAAACCCACCCAATTAGAAATACGAACTTGAAGAAATGAAGAAAGAAGAATGAAAAATCATTCGGAAAATACTGGGAGCAAGACTCTCCTAACGGGTACCGACTCGAGTCAATCAAGATAACTTAAAAATACTCAAACATCGAAATTGATATCAGAAAAAGATGAATGAAATTCTTCGGGCACATTGATAGACTACCGAATATCCGACTAACCAAAAGAATACTAGATTACATATCATCACTCAAAAGTACAACACCATGGATGAAAGAAGTACAAAAGGACAAGCGAACCTCTATTTACGTGCAGGTTCCTCGTTAAACATAACCGACACATTAGACATAGATTCCTTACGTAACAAAGTGAACAACTGGGAAGTCTAATCAGAGCAACCAAAACCTAAACCCTACAGACCTAAATGGTCTGACGAAAGCAAATTAGCATTCTCCAACAAAATGAAAGAATACTGGCAAAAATAAGAAGAACTTCAAGTTTGGAAAATACGCTGTAAATAAATAAATAATGTGACACACGTGACATCTTTCAAGATTCAATTCTAAAAACCTAATTCAAATAGTGAGTACGTGGTCTGTTAGAAAAGCAACTGGCCTTATTTTTTATTTTGAAAATCTGATGGATTTGAATCAAGCGCGCTTGCATGAGCCGACCTTGAACCTTCGTGCGCATGCGTGAATTTTTTCCCGCCTGTAGAGAGCAGATTTTTTTCTCGCCTGTCAGTTGCTGTCGAGCAGTGTTCGAGTAGTGTAGTGTGTAGTGCTCTCGTCGGTTTTTCAATGCAAATAAAATGACGGAACGACTGGAGCAGCGCTACTGCATTAAATTTTGCCAGAAACTGGGCGACAACCAAGTGGAAACCATTCGGAAGATTCAGACGGCTTTCGGTGATGTAACACAGATTAAGGAGTGGTACAACCGGTTTAAAGACGGTCGCACATCGGTGGAAAGCGAGCCACGCTCTGGTCGGCCATCAACATGCCAAAATGACCATGTCATTGCCAAAGTGAACGCTGTGGTGATGCGGGACCGTCGTATGACTATCCGAGAAATTGCGCCTGGAGTTGTGGTCATCAGGAAATTAGCAACTCCATGACGATAATGCTCAAGCACATTCTTCGCACTTGGTTCACAATTTTTTGGCGAAAAACCAGACTCTGGTTGGACAGGCTCCTTACTCTCCTGATATGCCCCCCTGCGACTTTTGGCTATTCCCCAAAGTCAAGAGGCCATTGAAAGGATCGCGATTTCAGACAAGAGAGGACATTATGGCTGCAACGACAGCCGAGCTAAAGTCGATCCCGGAAGATGCTTTTTCGGAAAGCTTCCAAGAATGGCGGCACCGCTGGGAGAAGTGTGTGGAGTCCCAAGGAGACTACTTTGAGGGTGATTAGGTTTACAACGCTCCCGGTATGCCAGTTCTTTTACTGGCTAAGGGTCGGATACTTTTCTAACAGACCACGTCTAATATAAATAATATAACTCTCGTATGATTTAAACCAAATACGTTTGAACAATTTTTTTTCTTGTTTAGTTTTAAGGTTATAAACCGACCACGCTCGTCTGTCATTCTGCGAAAGAAAGAGAGATCACGCATTATAGAAATATACAATTAAAAATGAGAAAGAAAGAGAGAGCGCACGGTATAGAAATATATACCTACTGAGAGAAAGTGGAAGGCGTATAACATAACACGGCGTATAACATAACGTATTCTGCCGAATCACTCATACTGAGACCTCCCTAAAGGAACTTCGTTCCAAAAACGCATTTATCTGTCCCTTAAATAAAACTAACTCGGTATATTTTGTGAAAAAAGCGGACATTCAAATATACAGTTGTTAATAATTTGCAAATGAGCGCAGTGATTTTATCGACAAACACATGTAACAACTTGTCCACGTGATTAAACTAGATATATGGGTTTGACACACCATAGAAAGAGAAGAAACAATGCGGAATAACATTAAAATTAGCTTAGGCAGACATCAATTGTATTGTCCGAGTCAAATGTCAAGTAAATTTTGTACTTCCAATTGGTTGGTAGTTGGCGCAAGCCTACCAGCCATAATTCAGACTACGGTACAGCAATATGCTTGCTATATCGTTTTGATTTCGGAACTTTTGCCTCCAGAGACGCCATATAAACAGTACTAAATACTAGAGGTGAGCATGGGACGAGTTTCTCGTCCCAGATCCCATCCTCTGGGACGTATCCCTCTCACTGTCCTACCCCATCACAATTTGGTCCCACTGTCTCATTCCTCAAACGTAAAATTTTCGTTCCATCCCATCCCATTCATCCTATCCCATCCCGTTCGCGCGGCCCGTCCCATTCATTCCATTTTTCCCATACCGCAAACTTTCTTTTCGATTTTTCGACAATGAGAAACTATATCGTTATCCCAGAAATTTCCTGAGCTGTACATGTATTAATATTTTGCGTATTGGCACGATAAACGTTAATTTGTTATCTATTTTCAATCTAATCGGTTAAAACAAAGCTGCACTATTTTCAAGGAAAAAATAGGACTTTTCTTTTTCACAAAAGAAAAATATCAGCCGAACTGTGCAAGCGCGATTCGGTAACCTATAAACTGCCGCGCCGAGTCGTGAAAAACTTAACTAAAGCCTGCGCAAAAAAAGATAACGCTGC
This sequence comes from Phosphuga atrata, assembly GCA_944588485.1. NCBI lineage: Eukaryota > Metazoa > Arthropoda > Insecta > Coleoptera > Silphidae > Phosphuga > Phosphuga atrata. Next base: position 75,881,360 of record OX155892.1, on the reverse strand, counting down.
AAAAAAAAAACAGAATCTAGAAATAGCTAGATAGCTAATAGAATCAAAAAAACTACAGTGATTTGTAATCGGAAGCCTACTTGTGTCTACAAACAAATGAAAATAAAAATATTCTAATATGAAAGCAATTAATTATGCACCAACTAGATTTACTAGATTATTAAAATCCGTCCCACGCCGTCCCATACAAAATTGTCGTAAAATCTGTATTATTACTAGCAATTCTACAAAATTGAACTTTAATGACGGTATGGATATTTTTCCTTTTGGACAAGAAAAAGAAATGTTTTTTGTAGAGTTGTGTTATCATTAATAACTAAAATATAATTTACTTAAAAATAGTGATTAAGTACAGTTTTGAAATATATAGTGTTCCATGTTTTAAGTAAATTAATCATATTCAAATTTTATCAATAGAATTTCTAAATATAAACTGTCGTTATTATTCAGAAAGTTTGATTGAAATTTAATAGGATACGAAATAGGATCGTTATTGTAAAATAATATAAAGTGTTTGTTTACATGATATATTTAAATTACAAAATATTCTCATTATGTCGAACAGAAGCAGAATATAAGAGAGAGAGAACATTTGTGTCCATTTGTTTACTTCCCTTTTACGTGGCAAAAGCCGGTTATTAAAGCCGGGCGAATATCTCGTCGTCATATCAAAAATTGACAAAAAATATTTTTTGCTTGAAAATGATTATTAATATAGATCAGATAATTGGATATAGAGTATAGAGGGAGCCTTTGAAAACACCACACACCTGAGTCTTGACACCTGTCAAAGCGGCCCTCGAAAGATGGAATATCGACAGCACTATCTCAAAGTGGATGGGAGAAATGCTGAGAACCAGAACGGCGGAGACACAAGTGGGAAGAGACACCATTAAGATCTCCACAACTCGAGGGTGCCCACAGGGAGGTGTGCTACCACCACTAATGTGGAGCCTGGTAGTTGATGAACTACTGGCTAGGCTGAGCGACCTAGACATCAAATGTCAAGGTTACGCCGATGACATAGTCATAATGGCCAGAGGGAAGTTTGAGGGAACGCTCTGTGAAATCGTTCAGAGAGGCCTCAAAGTAACTAGTGGATGGTGTTCAACAGTGGGACTGAAACTCAACCCGAGCGAAACCACGGCGATCCCATTTACTAGAAGGAGAAAACTAAACTGCCTACAGCCCATACTGTTAGATGGGAGGGCAGTGGAATACAAACAGGAGATAAAGTATCTGGGTATCACACTAGATAGCAAACTCCTATGAAATAGACACGCTCAGGCAGCAGTACGTAAAGCCAAACGCGCTCTAATGGTGTGCAGAAATCTGGCAGGAAAAATGTGGGGTTGTAACCCGAAAATCCTGCGATGGATGTACACCATGATAGTGAGACCTGCGATCACTTATGGGGCAGTTGCGTGGGGAAGTAGAACTAAGCCGGCCTCTATGAGGAAACAGCTTGAGAAGATTAAAAAACTGGCGTGTGTCTGCATCACGGGAGCAATGGGGTCGTGTCCGACAGCAGCAATGGAGCTGTTGCTGGATCTCCACTGCACCTTGTGGTGGAAAGGGCCGCCAGATCGACGATTGTAAGGTTCAGCAAGGAAGGAATAGATAGAGGTAAAATAATCGGGAGCAGAGACCGAAACACCCTCGCTGCCAAGATCTCCTAGCTGGAAGCATCAAAAGACGAAATGGTATGCAAATACGACTTCGAGAACTACACAGATATATATAGTAGCAAAGCCGATTGGGGCGACGAATACCTAGTATACCACATAGCGCAAAATGCTATCAAGTGGTATACAAATGGTTCGAAGACAAAGATCCAAACTGATTTTCAAATTTTCAGATCCAAACTGTCAAAAACAATAAAGTAACGCTATACTGGGTACCAAGACACAGTGGTATAGACGGAAACGAAGAAGCCGATCACCTAGCAAACAAGGGATTCAGTAGTCCCTTTATAGGTCGGGAAGCCTTTTGCGGGATGAGAGTGGAACACCATCTACAAACGTTTAGATGAAGAAACAAGAGAGCAATGGATGAAAACCTGGAAAGAACTTCCAGGGCTAAGGCAGTCCAAAGTCAGGCTGGGATCTTTTAACCAGATATGAAGAAAAGCTTTCCGGATATTGAGCATGAGCAGGCTTAGAATTCTGATAGAAGTCCTGACGGGACATTGCAGACTTGGGAAACATCTCAAGGCCCTAGACCTAGAGGAGAATGACGGATGCATCCTGAAATTCTCATCCTGAAATTCAGATTCTCATCCTGAAGTATTTTCCAAGCAGAGGTACACGCAATCGAAAGATATGCACAGTTCAACCTCGACAGGAGTTATCACAAAAAACGAATTGCTATCCTGTGAGACAGCCAAACAGCCATCAAGGCCATTAGCTCATACACCATCAGATCCAAACTGTCAAAAACAATAAAGTAACGCTATACTGGGTACCAAGACACAGTGGTATAGACGGAAACGAAGAAGCCGATCACCTAGCAAACAAGGGATTCAGTAGTCCCTTTATAGGTCGGGAAGCCTTTTGCGGGATGAGAGTGGAACACCATCTACAAACGTTTAGATGAAGAAACAAGAGAGCAATGGATGAAAACCTGGAAAGAACAACCAGGGCTAAGGCAGTCCAAAGTCAGGCTGGGATCTTTTAACCAGAAATGAACAAAAGCTTTCCGGATATTGAGCATGAGCAGGCTTAGAATTCTGATAGAAGTCCTGACGGGACATTGCAGACTTAGGAAACATCTCAAGGACCTAGACCTAGAGAAGGATGACGGATGCATCCTGAAATTCCAAAAGGAATCAGGATTAGAGGAGGCGCTCTAAATAAAAAAAGTACACCAACGCTTGGAGGAGGAGGGTGGGTTACAATAGATCTATAAAGGTCGCAGTACAAGTCTTCTCCACCATATCTACAATCTAGATCAGATAAATAAATTGTATAATGTAAGATTACAATTATTTTAAATTTATTAGTTTCAACATACATCAAGCATGGCTGTTACGCCAATCTCAAAAATCGGATATGTCTTTCCAAAATATAGTAAAACAAAGAAAAGAAACCACCCAGATGTTATGGAGAACAAGAAGACGACATCATAAGGACACATTGAAATCAATTGAAGAAGAATTCAACAAAACACAATCAAGAGATTACTATAAAACATTCAGAAAACATCTTCAGAAATATGAACCTCCAACGTTATTAATGAAGGATGAAAATAGTAATCTGGCCCATAATAATACAGACAATGCAAGAATGCTGGTTAAATACTTCAAAAACTCCTAAGCTGCAACGAACCAACAGAACTCCTTAACTTAGACACCGACACTTCAATAACAACACCACCAGAAACACCAACCCCCCAACAATAAAAGAAGTCTACCAAGCACCGGATGAGATGAAAAATTTAAAAGTACCGGGAGAAGATCAGACCTTTCAGAGATCTGGAAATATGCAGGAAGATCAGCAAAAATTACTTCTTCATCAAGAGCTTGTCAACATCGGGATTCCAGAACAGCTAGCAGAATACTGTACCACAGCCATCATTAGAGAATTATAGAATACCAAGGAGGTTCCTCTCCAGAAGACCCTGGAGGAGCTGTGCTGACCAGATCACGAGTCTCAAGCTAATAATGTATTACAACAGGAAGAGAAATAGAGATATGGTGATTACATTTATAGACTTCCAGAAAGCATATGATTGTATCCACAGGGAATTCATATTAAAAGTTTTAAGGCACCTTGGACTACACCCCAAATTAATAAGCGATAAAACTGACCCTCACAAACACCAAGTCAAAAGTTCAGGGGCGAATTATTGGAACCATTCGATATCAAAACAGGACTATGCCAAGGTGATGGACTATCATCGCTATTGATCAGCTGCGCTCTAGAAATGGTAATTAGGGAATGGTTTAAACAATACCCTGTAAACATAAAAATAGAAAATTTCATCTTTTTCAAAACAAACTGCCTTGGTTTTTCTGACGACTACAAGCAAATGAGCAAAAACTCAGATAGATGAAGCAAAAACTCAGACATCAGGACTTCAAAATATTGCAAGTAAAATTGGCCTCAAAATATCATTTGAAAAAATAGTCATAATTATGCCTCAAAAATCAACAGCATTGAAAGGAATAAACATAAATGGCAATAAAGTCAAAATCGTAGCCCAATTCAAATACCTTGGAGAAATAATAACAAACAATCTAAATGAAAAAACTTCGATCCAAATAAGAACAAACAAGCTAGCTATAGCACAAAAATTAACTTGGGACATTACGGAAAAACTGCCTATCCATGAATGCAGAAATAAAACACTACAACACAGTTATTAAACCAGAAGCCACACTTAGCAGAAACACTGTTTCACTTAAATGAAGAATCAAAAACCGACAAACTTCAGAAGATCGAAAGAAGAATTGGAAGAGTGCAAACAATAAAAAATACCAGAAAGACGGACAGTGGCGGATAGTGCCGGATAGTGCCCAACAAAGTCGTGTACAAAGAGTCGTGACACTATGCGTGTAAGCAGACCGGGGTTCTTTGGGCACGTAATTAGAATGTCAGATTCAAAACTTCTGAAACAATTGGTACAATACAATCTTAACTCCAACAATACCACAACAGGGTGCAGATGGATCAGAGAAATAAAGGAGGATCTGAAAGAAATTGGGCTTACACAAGAAGACTCCACACACAAGATAAAATTAAACAAAAAACCAAGGGCATATCCATCTCCGCTTCCCACTCACAAAGAAAAAAATCACAACACGGGTATTTTCAATTGTAGAACGGACACGAAATCAGAACGTATGGAAAAGTACTGGAAGGACCGCAAGGCCCGAATAAATCCCCTCAAAGGGACTTAGTTAATGGACTGACTAAAGTTATCAGATGTGGCTATAAAAGAAGAAGAAGTTGTTTCAAAAAAGCATTTTTAGGTATCATTTTATACGAGACGGTATCTTGCATTAATCGACCATACACGTACTTTCAAATCACTGACAGTCAGTCTGTGATTTCGAATATTCCAGTTTTTTTTAATATTTTCAAAAGATTTACTTTTAATTCAGTTTTCTTTGTACATCTTATTTTTATTAAATATAATGGTATTAAATTTCTTTCTTAATTTTTTTTTTGCATTTACCTTTGAAATCAAAAGGTTTTTATTATCTTTTACATGTAGTAATTATTTATCGAGGATAAAGCGCGTTCTTGAAAGGTTTGAGATTTCAAAGAATCAAAGTGAATAAAAGAAAATTAATCAGAGCGGCCGCAGTACAAATCTCAAATAATAATCTGCAAATCTTCGTCAGCGTATTTCAACTTTAGTCTATTCTTGTCATAAATATTAACTATTAGATGATAAATCATTTTGGGTATGGAGATCGAATGATATATAGTCCGGTGGGACTTGATTTATTATGTTTTTGTACTATTTCATTCTTTCTTTTTTTGCGGAATTACTATTACGCTTTTTTTTATTTTATTGGTTCTATCGTCTGGAATAATATTTTTAAAGTTTTTTTGCTTATTTCATGCAAAATTGAAACGAAATCAATATTATTAAATTTTACGAGACATAATAATAACAAAATAATAACAAAGGAATTGTATGAATACATTTTACAATACTGAATTTTTTTTATACACGAATAAATGGATGTTATTCATACTTCTTTACAAACCTATATCGTGTACTGCCAAAAGTGACCAAGTCAAACATTTATTGGCAAAAAATTAGATTATGTACCCAAGAAAATATAATCCAAGTCAATATCGGTGGCTAATAATAATCCTCTATGATGGGTCAAAAATAACTAAGTCTTTTAGATCAAAATCTCTTCACTTAAAAGTGTCTAGTTAGAAATTTTTGCCAGTTTTTGACATTACACAATTTACACGACATTACACACTTTTGGCAGTACACCCACGATATATAAATCTAGAATGAAACTGCTTTGTGAATTATTAGAAATATTGAAATACATTCATAATGATGATTATTTTCTATTTCAGGTTAATTTTCGACGAAAAGACCATACCGTACGTAGATTGTAGAAGTGAATATTGTGTGATATAGTAAATACGTATTGCAAAATATATTTTATATATTTTTATACCATTTTGTTTTTTAATTAATTGATATTGTAAATTTTTACTTATTTTATAAATATACTTAATATTTTTTTAATTGGTTAATTTAATTTATGTCACCAAGTTATTATATATGGCTCGACTGAAGGAGACCGAATGATTGATGTTCCACTACTAGAAGAACGAGATCGATTGAACTTGAATTGAGACCACTTTTTTTATACTCAAAAATTATACTACGTTAAATTATACTACGGCTAATAAGTACTTTATTATACAATAATATTTTATATTTAATTTAATATTCAATTTTAAATTTAAAGATATAAAAAATAATTAAATCCAACTATATTTTTCTCGTACGCCTATGCATGTTGAGCTGTTAGTTGGTTGCTGCCCTATTAATTCAAAATTGTCATCTGATCTGTTTGTATCATTTAGATTTTTTGAGAATTTCTCCATTTATTTGCTTGTATTTTATTACTGTTGTTGCGATTTGGTGTATTTAATCTGTATTTTTCTATTATACTCAAGTAACTTTTTTCTTTTATATTCAACTATATTTGAAAATAGCGCCAAATTTTGTAACTATAGTCCCTTTTTTTAAGAATGCAGTAACTAGAAACTTGATTTACACTATGACAAATGTTCAATCTAGTTACAAAATTTGGCGCTAAATTCAAATATAGTTACTTGAATATAAAATTGTTATGGTTTCCAAAATGGCACAAAATGGCAACAATAGTAATAAAATACAAACAAATAAATCGAGAAAAACGCAAAAAATCTAAATGATACAAACAGATCAGATGATACTTGTGAATTGACACGGCAGCCATTGACAGCTACCAGCTGCAAATGTATGTGAAAAGAAAGAGAGAAAAGAGGCTGAGATGGAGAAGTAAATATCGTCGGTGTGAACTTCTCCTCGATTTAAGCCAATCAGAGAACAAGGTGAAACAAGCCCTATCTTCCCTGCACTGCATTCTTAAAAAAAATGGACTATAGGTTCAACATTTGTCATAGTGTAAATCAGATACTAGTTACTTCATTTAAAAAAAATGGACCATAGTTATCAAATTATTTAAAAGAACAGGCTGACAAATCAGTCAAATTTTTGTTTTCATTTTCTAATAATTAAATATTCCCCATAATTATCAACGACACTTTACCATTTCTGTAAATATTTAAATTCTTTCTGAAAAAAAACCTTGTTCATTTGAACTGAAGCCAATTTACTTATTAAGAAAAGATAGACGACGTATACCTAGCGCATAGACAATCTGGTCATTATTTCGTCGTTAATATATGGCGCACTTAACATTTGGTGATGTTCACACGATCACCCTCGGTCTGTAATCTGTCGAAATAGTCGAGTGATGGATTACTAATTCAGTCTGGTATGAAGTTTCCACGTGGTTTGACCTAAAACATAATTTTCTTTCGGCGGAAAGTCACCATTCAAAGTCACTATTCATGAAAAATCGTGATCACAATTGTATCGTACACTTTTTTGTGATTTCTGAAAAAAATAACTACGTCTGGAAAACATTTTATCATTCTATCACATTCATTACAAAAATAGTTGCATGCAAAATTGATGAATTCCCGAAATAAATACCGGCCACTTAATAGCGTCACAAAAATTTAATGTACGTTCTATTCATTTCATTTAGCTAATGATAATACAGGATGGCCTCCACCGTGTTTCTTTGCCATCACCAGTGTTGCCACCCCACGTGTTTTTACGCTGTGTTCGGCTGTCCGGGCGAAACACAAAAATGTCCGGGTTCTCAACAAATTGGTGTATCATTTGCATTTCATCAAATCGATGTATTTGAACGAGCACTTAATTTTAAAATAACCGCGCAATTATTGTAGGAATTGCCATCGTTTCGATTAAAAACTGCATGGTAATAATGGCGTTAACTTCTTAACTCAGTTGGTACAAACAATAGCAGATTTTGACGTTTGGTTAGACCTGTGGTTTGGATGTTTCAATTAGTTATTATCTGGTTTAGACTTTAGTCGACTTTTGGTTAAATTAGTTAGATATTATTTTATATGTATTGCTGAGTTTGAAGATTTTGATGAACACTTTGTTTGCATCTTGTCTTCATAATTATATTTTTAGAAAATAAATGTATACATTTCGTCAACTAAGTTGACATCAGTATAACTTTTATATACTCACACACCAAAATGAACACATTTATAAATACATTATTGTATGTGAAGGATGCCAGTATTATAATCGTGTAAGAGTATCCAAATCGTGCGTAAAAGTCCAATGTAAATCAAATGAAGTTTCATTATTTAACGAATTATGTTTATTGTTACTATGGAAACAACTTGCGTCACTAAACAAAAACATAGACGCAGTGAAAATGAATTTTCTGTAGTATATAAAAATTGAAATAATTTTTCTTATATTGAATCAAGAAGTCTCGGCCTCTCGGTCAGGATTTATCTGGCTCTAATATAACTTTAACTAACCATAACCTAATCTAGATTAAATCTAGGTTCACCTAGATTACATCGACAACCACCAAATAGTGTTCCCGTCACTGTGCTTTTTTAATAGTTAGCATTTTTTCCAAGGAGGCGCTGAACGTTTTAACCTTATTGTGTCAGTGATTTGAAAAATGTTGTCTGTCAAAATTACAATTTTTACAATATTATCGGTAAGAAACAATTCTTTTGTTGTAGATTCAACAGTATTGTAACATGCTTCGTAGACAAAATAATGTATGACATACATGTGTGAAAGGCTTGTGTGCACTCATTGCGATTAAACCACTTGCTTTCGGCTCGTGCTTTAAACTTCGCAACTCATGCACAAAGGCACTTCTTCACACATATATCATAAGCAACTATTATTTCATAGTTAGATATTAGCTGTGCTTTAGACTTTAGACGCTTTAAATTTCGAATTAGTTATTCAGCTGTGGGTTGTGGGTGTTATGATGTTGAGAAAAACATTTATAATTCTTTTTTTCTTTCTTTTCAAAAATTTCTTTATAAAACTTTTATTACTCTCAATATCTTTGTTGTCGAGTTACGTGTGTTGGTTCGAACTATGTGTCGATAGTCTAAGATAGATAATATATGGCTTTTTATTACTCATGCTGGATAAGTACTATCTTGTCGCCTGTTTTTTAGTGCGACAAATGGCTGTTTTTGCCAATTAAATTATTACCACATAACTTGGGTAACGCACGAATATATTAAATAAAAATCGCTAAGTTACATTAAGAAGAACAATTGAATAAATAAAATAAACACAATCAAAACCTCAATATTAAAAAAGTGACGTGAAACTGACAGAAATTATTTTTTTATTACAAAATACAAATTAAAAAAACTTTTTGAAATGAGTGTAAATGGTGATACCGGAGACTGATGAGAGTTCTTATGACGAATCCACACCACCGGAGAATTCGTCATTTTTGATTCTATTTTTTCGGATGACCCTTGGACCCCAAACTTGTAAGATACAAGTCGTGAGTTGACGTTCAGCGAGAATAGTCACTCGGCAAAAAGTGAAATAGTAAAGCTACAAATAATTATCTTAGTGTTATTATATTATTAATTATATTAGTTTAATTTTGATTTATTAAAATATAGAATATATAGTTTCAATAATTATGCCGGTGGAGCTACGATCCAATAACATCACTGATAAACAGTGTGACATCTTAAATGCGTTCTTAATATGTAGCAATTTCCATACTTTTATGGCGGATATTATAAAAAAGGAATTACAACCACTCTTAGTAGTAATATGCGATTTGTCGAAAAAGGTGGAAGTTTTAACGCAAATAAACGAAGACTTAATGAATCGTGATAGTGTTTCTGAGCGATAAACTATCAATATCACTAGGAATGTGCCACAAAAAGTCTGTTCTGCAGCGAGTACCAGCGAGGCCATCGATAAACAACATGTTGATAAAAACCGAAGGATTAATACCGATAAGGACGAGCACAGCAGCACAAAAAATGTAAATGGGAATCCCGCGACAGCGATCTACGGTGATTGGAACTGATGAAGAAGCCCTGCATGAAGCAAATAAGGAAACATGGGAGACGCAACGTCACCGGAGAAGAGGAATAAGGAAATCGAATGTAATCTATGGCAACAATGATGATATAACTGAAATTAGAGCGGATTTATCTAGCAAATAGATTACATATTTCCAGGTTGGAAACACCTCACGGGGTCGTGAAATCCACGCCAAGAGCTATAAATATGGTCGCTCCACAAGGGATTACCATCGGCCCGCTATTATTTACAATATATATATATATATATATATATATATATATATATATATATATATATATAAATGATTTACTACAAATACCTATCGCACCCCAACCTACGATGGTAAACTATGCCGACGACACGACGATCCTAATAATAAATAAATGTCCAGAACAAATTAAGCATAATGCAAACATAGCAATGTCCTCCATGCTATCTTGGTTTATCGAAAGTGGATTAATTATAAACAAAGAAAAAATAAAGTCGATAATCTTTCAAACAAAAAGATGCACATCCATCTATCCTGAAGAAATTACAGTTGATAATGAAACCATTCTAATGCAAAAATCAGTGAGGCTTTTGGGTCTCCATATAGACAATACTTTAGATTGGTCGTCACATATTAACAAAGTTATATTGAAATTGAATAACGCAGTCTACGCTGTACGAATTCTCAGTCGATATGTAGATCCAGAACTCTTAAGAATGGTATATCATGCAAATTTTAACTCACACTTAAGATTTGCAATCATATTTTGGGGGAATGGCATGTATATCAATCGAATATTTAGAGTGCAAAAGCAAGTGATACGCATACTGTTTAATCTAAAGTTTAGAGTATCCTGTAACTTTAAAAGGGCTAAAATATTAACCTGTACCGGCACATACATATGTATGTATATGAAAGTATGATGTTTCTCTTTAAACATAAATATCTATTCGACAAATTCCAGAAACCAACCGAACGAAATACGAGATACAACTAGGAGCTCTACGAACTGCCTAGACACAATCTAACTATGTCTGAAAAAATGCCTCCTTACAGCATCCTAAATATATTTAATAAACTACCCAGGAAGATCAAACTAATTAATAATCTAAAAAATGCCAAAAGAGAACTGTTTAACCTAATAGTCAATATAGAGCCATACGACATGGATGTAATGTGACATGTAATTTTTTTGTATATTATTACTCGTATTATGTATATGTATATTTCTTTTCCCCTCTTTCTATCTTCTGACATATTTCATTTAGTATATTTTTTGTTATATTGATATATCTTTAATAATGAAATAAAATGATTTGATTTGAGGACAGACATCGGAAATATTTACCTCTTTGCACTGTCTTTTGCTTACATAACGTTGCGTCAGTCTTGATGTTGAGTTTCTGGTAGAAAGTCAGCCCTAAATATTTTATTTGTGGTGTCGGCGTAATGCACATAGTGCCTAGGTGGAGATGGGGAGAGTTTGGGGATATTCTGTGGTTGGGAATAACGAATTGACATTTGGAGGGATTTGCTGAGAGTCTCCAACGATTGAACCATAGGGATGTCTAGTCTGTCAGGCTTTATTGTTCTTCTATCATCCGTTTAAGGTTGCTAATATGAGATATGAGTGCGGTATCGTCGACGAATAGAAGGATGTAAGAATGGAGGTTGATTTGGGTCTTGCCGTTAAGATGGGAGTTGTAAATGTCGTGGAAAAATATATAATAATGTAAGGGCGACAGGGAAGAACCTTGAGGAGCCCTTGAAAATTTCTTCAGCCGTCTCTTCCCATTGTTCTTGAACACCAATGAACGATTCTACTTTCGGCCCTTCTTCGCTATTTATATTAGGAAACATTTTTGCGTTTCCCGTATTTGAAGCCCTATCTGTTGATAACTAATCTAATAACAAATTTGAGATTTTTGATTTAAGTTGATAACAAATTTGAGTTTCTTCCAGTAATTTCGCTTACAACCAATTCTAGGGCACACGAAGCGAATACATTTTGAACTTTGAACAATAATTTCTATATTAGTTCTATCAGCTTCATTTTCTGGTATATATTGCAATTCGAAAATATTGTTGAGTTTACTTTATTTTCGCATTCCATAGATAAAAAGCTATGGTGATGTTCACCCCATGGTATGTACACGACAATACCGCTGTTGCAATGTCAACGTCAAGATGCCCATATTGTAATCTAAAAAAACTTTTGCACATTTGACGTATGAATTGAAAAAACTAGACTTTTCTGGTGGATTTTTGACTCCATGTGCGTTTTTATAGCTTTTAAACCCTGCCATTTAATGCCGAACCTCCAATTACAAATGCTCATTGCGATTAAACCACTCCCCTTCGGCTCATGCTTTAAACTTCGCAACTCATGCAACAAAAGCCCTTCTTCAAACACTTGTAACATTTTATATTATTTCATAGTTAGATATTAGCTGTGGTTATCCAAATGGTCATCATCTGGTCATCTGATCTTCTTGGCCGATCCTGTGATGCCTCCATCCAGTTGGTCTTTATCCTTTTGATGTCGTCGGTCTATCTGGTTGGTGGACGACCTCTACTTCTGTATGCGTCTTGGCGCTGTCTCCACTCATTTATCCTCTTTGTCCAGAGATTGGCCGTAAGTCGCGCCACATGACCAGTCCAGTTCCATTTTAAGGTTGTTATACGGGTAACCGCGTCCGTCACTCCGGACCTCTTCCTTAAGATTATATTTGGGATCCTGCCTCTTAGTGATACACCTAACATCGACCTCTCCATTCTCCTCTGCGCGATACTTATTCTATTTGTAGTGTTCTTTGTGAGGGTAAGTGTTTCAGCCCCGTATGTAAGCACATGCAACACGCACTGATCGAATACTTTCATTTTTAGGCATATTGCAATGTCTGATTTAAAGATATTGCGCAGCTTTCCAAAGGCCGCCTATTCTTCTCGACATTTCACAGGTTTGGTTGTCTCTACCAATAGAGATTTCGTGACCAAGGTATTTATAAGAGCTTACTTGTTTGTTCTATGCTTACTTCGCCTATCTTGATTGCCTCACTCATAACAAGATTTGTCGTCTATTGAGTTTTGTTGGTGTTGATTTTGAGTCCAACAGAGTTCGATGCTTCCTGTAGCCTCCGTAGCATTTGTTTTGCTGTCTCCAAACTATCTGCGATAATTAAGAAATCGCCGGCGAATCTCAGATGGTTTAGTTTTTCGCCATCTATGTTTATGCCCATCATGCGTCACCAAAGTTGGCCTGTTTGAACATATGTTCTAGGATGGTTGTGAATAACTTTGGCGATATGACATCTCCTTGGCGTACACCTCATGTAATATCAAATTCTTCGGCCTAATCCTCTTGCAGCCTAACATAATCTTCTGCTCTTTGGTACACGTGTTTGGTGACCTCGATGTATCTATAGTCGATACGGCATTCAGCAAGAGCTTGTAGCATTTTATGCTGGTTTATTGTGTCGAAAGTCTTTTTGTAATCGACGAAGATTATGCAGAGGGGTTTATTGTATTCGATGCATTTTTCTATAAGGGTCTTGACTATTTGTAGATGGTCATTTGTGCCAAATCAGGCTCGAAAGCCAGATAAATATATATATATATATATATATATATATATATATATATATATGTGTGTGTGTGTTTTATTGTTTTCTCGGGGATTCCGCGTTGATGCTGAGGATTGGCTCTGAAAAGAACCGGATTCTCGACGTTTCGGCGAACTAACATTCGCCATTCTCAAGAGATATGCGTCCGTGCGGGTCAACCGTTAGACGCATACAGTATACAACCGTTGCGGTTGACCCGCACGGACGCATATATCTCTTGACAATGGCGAATGTTAGTTCGCCGAAACGTCGAGAAACCGGTTCTTTTCAGAAGCAACCCTCAACATCAACGCGGAATCCCCGAGAAAACAATACAACACACATATATATATATATATATATATATATATATATATATATATATATATATATAATAAAATTTTCAAATTACCTAACAAATTGTCCCTGCCAGAAGGACGTCGATGTCGGACTCGTAGCCCTTTGTATAATTTTTTATGTTACAATAATAATAATATTAATTTCATGACAAACTATTGCGGCACTTCATCAGCTACGAATTTGCAAGCGATCAATTAAAATAAAATGAGAGATTTACGTACCCATTTTATTGTTGTTTATATATTCTCAACATAGCCTGGACGATGAGGATTTACATAATCGGATTATTAGTTAGATTATTAGTTAATAGGATTTAGATCTACAAAACATTTAAGATCTGTAAAATTATTTAATTATTCCAAGTTGGTCGGCAATTATTTTATCTAATTGGTTCTAGAAAACTTTTGGACAGGTATTCACTCACAATTTTAAAATTAATCATGCAAATTTGAGATTCATACAAATCCTTTAGATTTGATGTGAATTTTTTTTTGCAAATAAGAAAAAAAAACTATTTTATTGTGGTCTAAGAATTTGTTTAATTTACAATTTGTGAGAAATAGGATTGCTGCAAAAACGTTTGATTATGTGCAGAGCTGTGTAGCGCTTATTGTTAGTACACGGTTGGAATTCATAATTAATTCAATCGAAGCAAAGTTTTCGTTTGTTACTAATTTATAGCTGATGCAATCGAATGCAGAAGCTGTGTTATACACAATACGTGGTGAGATAATTACCGTTATAATGAGAAAAGATTTTCTTGTTGCAAACTCAATTTACCTTATATAACAAGTTATTAGAGTTCTAAGTTACTTACTAAAGTACTTGGTTAGAATAATAAATCAAAAGTTAATTGTTAAAGTTTTAATTTGGATTTTACTACTTTTACAAATGCCCACTTAGTTAGTTTTAAGATGTAATATAAAATTTTAAATATTATTTCATGTATAGGACCTTCCAATAAGAGGTTTCATTCTGATATGTAAAAAAGAGTATTTTTAAGCTAAATCATCGGATGTTTATTTAATTGTAAGAAAGGCATTAATAATGGAAAGCAATATTAGTCAAATGGGCGCCACGGCTACGCTTGCAGGACCATATTCTTTTTATGAAATTTTCCATAAACAATTCGCACATTTGCAGCTGTATGTCCTCCATAACTTCACAAATTCCATCTTTGGGGTCTTGAATCGATTGTGCGCCATTGGCATAGACCTTACTTTTTACGTAGCCCCAAAGAAAATGTCTAGAGGTGTTAAATCACAAGATCTCGGTGGTCAATTGTGATCGCCTCTTCGAGAAATTACACGGTCAGGAAACTTTCCATGCAAAAGAGCGTTGGTATCGTTACTTGGATCGTTACTTTAGTGGCCCCGCCAGACCACAAACCGCACCAAACAGTCACACGTTCAGGTTGGAGATTCTTTGAACAACAATTCTTGTGTTTTCCGAGCCCCAAATGCGACAATTCTGCTTGTTAACTTAGCCTGCGAAGTGAAAATGGGCCTCATCACTCAAGATGATTTTTCGATGAAATTCCGGATCAGTTAAGTGCATTACAGCGGCCCAATCAGCAAAGACAGGACGTTGTTGATGGTCGGCAGGCGTGTGTTCTTGTGTTAACTGTACTTTAAAAGCCTTAAGCCTTTAGTTTTTATGCAAAATACGGTGTAATGTCGTTTGTGGAATGACCAATTCCAAACATCGACGAGAAATGGACAAACATGGGTTTTCCTGAACACTATGGACTACAACAGCAATATTCTCAGCTCTTTTTTTTGAGAGACGTGTACTTCATATTACTAACTTGTGCCAACAGCTCAAACTTCACCAGTTTCACAATAAGGCAGCACTAAGGCAGCACCTTAGAAGGTGCTTCACGACGGCCCAAAAATGCTTTAGTTTTGCGAACTGTGACCGCGAAGTTATCACCATTTTTGTAGTGAATTTTAATAACTTCAATGCGTTGTTGAAGCGTATATCGTTTTATTTTCATTAATGGCCTATTTTTTACTTGTCATCTGTCAAGTAGTTACAGGTTGACTCATGACAACTGTTAAAACGGTGGGCTATTAAAAATGAAACCTCGTTTTGTTTTAAGATTTTTAAGACCCTTTATTATTAACGTATTTATTTAATAATTATTAAGGATTAAGACTGACAAAATATTTAAGGTCCATAAAATTATTTAATTATGTTATTATAATAATTATTAAATAAATACGTATTTAAACGTTATTAAATAAATAGGTACGTTAATAATGCATGAATTATTTATATAAATTATAAATGTACGGGATATAATGTTCACTTAGCGCATGCTTATAAACGTGTTTTTTTGTAAATAAAATTAAAGAACATGTTAATAGAGAATAAAATATTATTTCCCTTTAAGATTTTATATTATTTCGCTGCATGATGAATAAAAAAAATGCTCTAGTTGTGCAATGAATATTGACTTTATTGAAGGAATCTAAGCATTCAATTTTTCAAATTCGTATTCTTATTTTTAAACATGCATAAATTATATTTATGTTAGTTATGTTATATTGATGTTTTGATTGTTAAAGAATAGATAAATTTATTCTGGCCAGCATTAGCGGAAAGAATGCAAATTATGTAAGCTAACGGCTAACTAGCCAGCTAGCATATAAGCGTCATATAGTTCCAACTTTACTGTAGACCAGGCCTGGGCTAATGCCGACCCGCGGACCACATGTGGCCCGCGTCTACCTATTATGCGGCCCGCGAAGAATTTTATACTACTTTACTAATTAACTACTTTAATTTCAAAAAATATCTACGTATAATATAAATAAATGGACATTTCTACAAATCGTTCACCCCTTCTACCCCCGCTTCTTTCGACCAAAACAACTTCGACTAAGTCACATCCTGGTACTTTATCTTACACAACTACACGACGAACATAGACGAAATAACGAATGACGAGTTTCAACCCGCACGGCAAAAATAGCTCCCCCAGTTTTGGGATATTAGCACAAAATTATATTTTCCAAACTGCTGGAAAAGGAGTATTCCAATATACCATCTCTAAACCCGCACAAGACCACACCCTCCGAAATAGTAATTATTATTATTTACCTTTATTGGCATATTTACAACAATTACTATAAGACTAACAAAAAAGGAAACAATTATTTTTAAACAAAAAAAAAAGAACAAAAAACAATAATTCTTCGCCCGCACTAACTTTTCTCCCTTCCTAAACTCTTTCCACAATCACTCCCCTCCGCTCTAAAATTTCCCGCATTATGTGCCACCCGCTACCTGACCCGTCCATGAACGCTTCCCACTCTTTACATTTATTTTTCTTTCTTTCTTCCAATGTTAGCCCTTTGCACTCTTCCATTTAATGTGCCCACCTGTCAGTACGCTCTCTGCATATGGTACACAAATTCTCCCTTTCCTTCAACCAGTACCTTCTTCCCTTTTCTTCGTTGCCGCACCGAAACCTGGCTATCCTATATTGGCTACCGCTGGACCCTCTGCTTAGGTACAAAGGGAGTCTGCCTTATACTTGTACCTTGTTGTACTCCCGATTGTACCTGCTTTCGTCTATACGGCATTGTCTTATCTGCAGCTCGATCTCCCTACTCCTTTCACCCAACAATTTTTCTAAGTTTACCCCTTCCCCTTTCATCCTTTCTACCTCCTCTTTCGACCAACCTACATGTTCATACATTTTTTTCCATTAATTTCCCCATTTTGTTAGCCTAATCCCTCCGGCACCTTCCTTCCTTAAACTATTGAACACCTCTTTCACTATCCTTTCATTCCCTATCCTATACACTTGCCTTCTGTCACTCTCACTGATGCTTCTACTGCCACTTTATACACACTGGCTTCTTGTAGCACAAGGTACCCTGGCGTACTTTTTATAAACTGAAGTTGTACCTTTTCTACTTGTTTCATCTCGTTCACACCCCATATTTCCGCTCCATACAACAAATTACTCCGAACACACGCTTTCCACACTATCATTTTTGCCACGAAACTCTCTTCAAATTTATCTCTCCAAGCATTCCAAAACCTGTTAGCAGCCACCCATGCTTTCTTACATATGAACTTAATGTGCTTATTATTGGACCCATTACTACCAAACATAAATCCCAAGTATTTGAATCTGCTAACCTGCTTTATATCGCACATCAAGCTTTCCTCTTTCTTACCAACTTTCTTTCTAAATACCATCCACTTAGTCTTTCTTTTCTCAAAATATCTTTTAATCCTTCCAATCATCTCTTTCATCTCCCCATTTGTTCTTGCTAAAGCAACTATGTCATCCGCGTAAGCTAAAGACCACACTTTTATCCTACCTATTACCACTCCTCCTGCCTGCCCATTTTTTAAAACCTTTTCTAAGTCAGATATAAAAGCATTAAATAGGGCAGGGCTAAGTGGACACCCTTGCTTTAACCCTTTCCTAACCCAGAATCTTTCGGATTTTTTTTTCACTTATTCTTACTCAGCAGCTTGTTTTGCCGTATAGATCTGTAACCGCCTTCACTAGCCACCCGCTAATCCCTTTTGCTCTCATGAGTTTCCATAGCATCTTTCGGTTTACTGTGTCATATGCCGCTTTAGGATCTATGAATACAGCATACACCTTTCCACCATGCTGTACCAGCTCTTGCTCTATTACGTATTTAAAGTTAATCAACTGGTCCGTTGTTCCCCTTCCTTTTCTAAATCCCCATTGTACTTCCGGAATCACTTCCTTTTCCACAATGTCTGTACTTCTGTACTGTACTTCTTTCTTCTGTACTCTTCTGTACTTCTTTCTTCCTGTGCTTTCATCTCCACTACTTTTACATATATCTTATATGATGTATCCATCAGTTTTGAGTATCAGTATCATTCAGGGTTGATTTTTCCACATTTTTGGCAATAAACTTCCATATTTCTCTTTCACTATTGAGTTTCCTTGCCTCCTCCATTTTTTTGCATTGTCTCTTTTTTGTTCTTTCATTTGGTCCCTCATTTGGGAGTTCTTAATTTAGTTCTTTCATTTGGTCCCTCACATTTTTTGATCTACCTGGTGTTCCTCCGTTCGGTCTTCATTTCTTGACATCCTCTCTCAACTCTTTTTTCTTGGAAATATATTCTTTATCAAACCACAGCGCATGGTTTGATAAAGAATATATTTCCAAGAAAAAAGAGTTGAGAGAGGATGTTGATGATATTATGATCACTCCTGATATTTTTCCATACTATCGGCTCATGGACTTTAGATACCAGTTGTTCTAGGCTATTTATTGATTCTAGCTGACAGTTTTCAGGTTGCTCTTAAATCTTTGTACCGCCTCTTTATTCCATATCGCTAATATTTTCTGCATCTCCATCTGCCTTCTAACCACCGATTTCCCTTTTACGGTTACTTCCAGCGGGAAATGATCCGCCTCTATCCTGTTCCCTACTTCCATGCTGAGTATGTAACTCGTTTCTGAATAGTTTTCTACTACATAGTCTATAATTGACATCCTCTTCCCCCTACATACGTTGTCTCTCCACTCCAATCCCCATCCGTGTATCCATTTAATATGTTCCATAATCTTTTCGTCATCCAGTCAAGCCATTTTCTACCATCCGCATTGACTATTTTGTCTTTGGATTTTCTTGTTACTTCATGTCCTCCTTCCCCGAGCTTTCCAACCTGGCTCTCCCCTATTCTTACGTTCCAGCCCCCGCAATTATAACTTTAGACAAGGTTTCCTCGTTTCCCTCCGATTCTATTTCTGTTAATAGTTCTTTTAGTTTTTTATTATTATAAACTATAATCGAAGCTATCGAAGCTATCATGTAAACCAACAAGTCTTCAAGTTCTTCAAACCTGCTGGTTCTATCTCCCTATTCTTCCTTAACACCAAACAACTTCGACAAAACAACTTCCCCAGTTCCGATCTCATTAAAAAGCTCCTTATAAGAAACCTCCCAGACAATATTCAATCCTATATCCTTAAACTTCATGTCCCCTGCCTCAGAAAAAGATATTTTCCAAACTGCTGGAAAAGGGGTATTATAATAACTCCCTAACATCCCTCCGAAATAGTTATCGCCCTCCAAAATAGTTATCGCCCTATCACTCTTCTCCCGGCTCTTGGTAAAATCCTAGAACAAATTCTAAAGTCCAGACTATGAAACATCGTCCTGATCCACACCCCCAAATACCAATTCGGATTTTCCCCTCCTATTCTACTATTCATCCTCTAATAATCCTTACAAACAATATTCAAACTTCCTAACCTAAATAAAAAATCCACTGCTGTCCTTTTCCTCGACATCAATAAAGCATTCGACAGCTTGTGGACTGCATTATAAAATGAACTTCCTTGAAATCTCTCTTTACCTACTCCATATATTAAAGAGATTCCTCTAAAGTAGATCCGTTCGTATCAGAATTAACCATTCCTATTCTCCTGAATTCACACCTCTTCAAGGCCTCCCACAAGGCTCTCCCCCTTACAATATAATATATTTTGCCACGACATCCATAATTTCAACCTTGACAACAAAACCCAAATTTACCTTTCGTGATATGTCCTGCAATAGGCAGACGATACCGCAATGATGTCCCACTGCACTAACCAAAAGACCATTGGCCAACTCAAAACCTTCAACGAAAATAATCTCTTGTGGTTGAACCGATGGAGACATTCTGCTAACCCCTCCAAATACCAATTCCTTATACCTAACAAAAAAATATCCCCTAACTCTCCTCACATCCACCTGGGCACCGTGGACATAACTCCGACATCACTCAGTAAATACCTAGGATTGTATATAGACTTATATTCAAAACTAACGCTACTTTATTGAAAAAAAATGCTGTAAAAAGAAGCAGATTTTTCCGTTGTTTGTCTTTAGGTTAGGTAAAGGCAAGAAAACGGTTAGGTAACGAAATCTCTATAAAAACTGCTACAAAAATTTACAAACCAATATGCAGGCCTATTCTTGACTACGGACATATAATAATGTTTAATACACACAACAGGACAACCGACATACTCAGAGTAGCCGAAACCACATCGTTGCGTATAATAACGAAATTAAGACATCCTAACAAATCAAATCTAATATATTTATTAATTCACAGAGCTACATTCGTACTTATTGAAAATGTCATGAGAGAACAAACAGGATATCCAAGATAATAATAAATATAGTAACAGCAATAAAAGAGTCAACAGTACCAGTGATGATAGCAAAGGCATAATTGAGATCTTCTCAGCTGTACTTTGATTTCAAAGTATTCTTCCAGACTATAGTAGGCATTCTGAATCAATAGATTTTTTTAAATTAAACTATCGTAAGTTCGGATGCCTATTTTATCTGGAGCCTTTCTACTTACCAATTGTCAAATTTATCCTGATATCTGATATTTCATTCATTCACGATTCACGATATCTGTATTGTGGCTGTGTAGATCTTTGTTGCTGGAGAATAGAGTTTTGTTCTTCTGAATGCAGCAGGTTAATTCCCAGATATACGTGCAAGGGGCCGTTAACATTCTCAATTCTATAATGTGGGGTTTATACGAGTTTCTACTAGAGATGCCCGTGAGACATCTTATTGCTCTCTTTTGGGCTTTGAAAAATTCTTTATTGAGCGGCGGTGAGCCCCAAATGAGTATTCCATACGCTATAAGAAATTGTATTTCTGCGTGGAAGATCTGTACTTGTATGGGTTTACTGATTATGTGGCTTATATATATTAGCAGCTACGATACTTTATTTCTTCTTATTGTTTCGAATAGGCCTACTTTGAACCACGCTTGTTCAACTGTTGGGCATTGATCTTTGCCCAGTATTGTCGCATCTTCTGTCGGTGTAACTCCTTTCTCTTTTCTGTCCAGGGGGTACCTTTCTTTCGGGGTTATTCCTGAAATCAACCGACTTCCTTCAGGGTGCGTCTCACAGACTGTCTGTTTTGGAGATCTGTTATTCCCAGTTCTTTAATATCCTTCTCGGTTTCTGTCAACCAAGTGGTACGAACCTCCTAGTTTTACCAGAAGGTAAACAGACGGTTGGTTAGTCGGTTTGGAGGCAATATTGCATCGTGGCCATAGAAAGTTACCCTTCTTTCCCTTGCACAGTCAGAGAGCATCTCAATATGTTCGTAGAGCTCAGAGTTATGCCGCCTTCGGAATTCCCCATCTTCCTTTACCGGGCCTAGGATCTTCCTGAGGATTCTCGTCTCTCTGATTTCCAATTTCTCTACCAGACCTCCTCGTTTCAAGGAGAGACACATCATGGCATACAGGGCCTCTGGTCGCAAGACTGATGTGTAGTGCTTAAGTTTCATGTTGCGTAGTCAGTCGATAGGCTAGTTCTAACTTGTTGACTCTCTTGGATAATGATGCTCTTTCTGATAGGTTGTGTTCAATCCACTCGCCAAGATTCTTATATTTCTCAGTCCTCTTGATGTTTCCCTGCTGTAGTAACATGTTCTAATCTAATCTAACATGTCTCTAATCTAATCTGTTTGCTTCTCTGATGAAGGTGAAAAATTCTGTTTTCTCCAGCGACACTTGAAGACCCACTTCAGCCTGTTTTCTGAGGTAATTTACCTGCATTGTCGCCATCTCAAGAGAATCAGCAAACAGTGCCATGTCATCTGCAAAGGTCAGGCAATCTACAACCAGTCCATCGTTCTTACGTCCCAGGTAGACACCACTCTAAGCACCCAAATTGATCAGTTCCTGGCGCCATTCTCTCATAACCTTTTCAAGCACTCGGTTGAAGTGGGGAAAGTCCATCTCCTTGTCTTACTCCAGTTGTTATTTCGAAGATTTCTGAAATCTCGCCTCTAAATTTAACCTTAGAAAGGTGGTTGGTCAAAGTTTCTAGGATAAGTCTGCGGGTTTTGTTGTCCCGCCCTAGTTCCTGGAGTACTTTGTTAAGCGTGCCTCTATCAATATCCTCTATCTCTTGTGCCTCTATCTCTTGCTCTCTGTAGCTTATCCTGCCCAATCTGTAGTTTCAGATTATCCGTTATAGCTCTTCTTACCGTTTGAAATATGATGTATCTCGTTTTGTTAACATTAAAGCATATGGTGTTTCCACTAAACCACACAAAGATGCCTTGAGGCAGCCTGTTGATCGACGCTTCGGTAATTTGCCTACTCTCCTTTGATACGACAAAACTGGAGTCATCAGTATATAGGACACAATGATCGGCTTCAGTGTATTGTATCATATCGGTCGTATATAGGGAGAACAATGTCGGTGCGAGAAAACTTCCTTGCCGGATTTCGATGTTTGTTTTTATTGATTTAGAATTATTCAATATTACCATTATGCTTAATTTTCTGTTCTGACTCCAACCATTGGCCAGTCTTTCCCCTTGTCCAATAGGAGTTTTATTTATTTAGAAGCATAATGTGAAAGACGCAGTCAAATGCCTTTAACAGGTCACAGAAGATGCCCACTGGGCAATTGCCTTTATCTATTTCTGACAGAATTATATTGTAGAAGTCAACAATGGCTGTTGTTGTCGATTTCTCCTTCCTAAAGCCATGCTGTTGATTCGGGATTAGACCATATTTATTAATGAATAGGAGCAGTCTATTTTCCATATAGTATTCAACAACATCCTCCACAACCCACCAAATGATCTCCTATAGTCCCTGACACAAATTCCAAATCTCGGACAGACACAGACAACTACTAAACAAATTTAAAGACATAGACATACATCGCACAATCATCGACTTACTCTGCATCAAGCGCGACCTAAGGCACCGTACTCGCAGACATCTCACAAAGACCCTATATGAATCCTTATATGACTCCCATGACGAATACGACTAGTAATCATCCCACAGCACCTCATACCTTTTTTTTCAAATAGTGTATACCTAAAGCATTGTATTCCCTGGCAGAAATACTTTATGGTCGATAGCCCTTTTGGTGACAATAAAGATTGTTATTATTATTATTATAAATAAAAGAAATTAATTGGTCTTGTGATTGTGTCCAAAATATTACTTCACAGAGAAAGCAATTACAAATTTATCTATACATACAACCCACAATGAATGATCTTAATTCGTATTCCGTTTAACGTAAACAAAACCACAAAAATGCTTATAAATGCTTTTGAAATAAGAAGAGTAAAATGAAATGATTTACAACATAGGTGAATGAATTAGTCTATTATCAATTCAGGATTTTAAGAAACTTAGTAATAACAAAGAGGCGTAGGAATCAATTTAGGTTGGTGTTCAATATTTATGATGTATAAAAGCTTTTACAAAGTTGAAATAATTCTTGTTTGTTTGAAAAACTTTGTTTTTTCGTATTTTACTTTATTGATACTATGGTAGTCATAAAAAGTGCAGAGAAAATACATTTTTTTAACAAAAATAATTAAAATTGAAAATTACTGAACGTACATTGTACATTTCTGCAGCTGCAAATGTAAGTTTTAGAGTGTTCTAAAGTTGTGACATGTCACTAAATTGAATTTCTATGTTCTATTGAATATCAGTAAACAATATTTCATGAATTGTTGCATGCAAGCTTAGGTTTATTTATATAATATTGTATATAGTCCTTTTGATGCAGAATGGTACACGGAAAACACACAATTATTCCAAATAAATAAAGAACAATGGAAAAGTTATTACAGACAAAAAATATGGTGGTTCGAGCGGAATATCAAATATACCATTTTTATTATTTTTAAATAATACTCCTATAATGGATGAAGTAAGTAATATTCAAGTAGTTATTATTAATGGTGAGAAAGCTCATGCTTTTTTTTTAAACAAACATGTTTTTGTGTGTAATATAATGAATATTTGACTTTAAAACGAAACTAGACCATCGATTTCACATTTTCGCCCATTTATAAGTTATTGCTATATTAAAAGTAAATATTTTTTAACTGTCCTTGCGGAACCTCAAGAGGAAAACCGACTGAATTATTCAAACAAAATTCGGAATGATCACAACCAACTATTTGATTACATTGTTTATGTACCTAATAATTTCCATCGGAACACGTAAAATACATATTTACCGTTGACTTCAAAGCACACAAACTAAAAAAATCGTTTACCTATCAATCATGCTTTATATAAACTGTCACATTTTTATTTTTAGTCAAGCAGATGTCCAAGAATTTTAACACAACACGACGTTCCGCCAAAAACTATGTTCCTCTTCATAATATTTTTATTTCCTATCAATTACTGTTATCCAAACGAAATTCTGTTTAAAAAATACAACAGTAATTGTTTAATTTACGACAAAGATTCCATGAAAGTTTACAGTTGGTATTTTAGAGAATCAAAAGCAATAACCATTAACGTCCTAATAACAAGCAAATACTATAAACTAACAAATTATTACGTAGATGACTTCCTTAAGTTTTTTTACCTTCAAGAAGTTTTAGATAAGACAGTGAAAGTTTCCAATATATATTTACACTCGAGGAGAAAACGCAATACTAAAGGTAAATATGAACTATTTACAGAGCAATAGTTAAACATCTAATATTTTTAGATGTAAATATGAACATTTCTTATGTTGATAACACATTTGATAATGGGATAAAAGCAATTCGGCGTCGACGGATAGAATCAAGGGACCCGGAAACCGCTTACATTATTGTAGTATGGGACGAACCAATCTTAAAGGAATTCCTTAGACAAGATTCAGTTACGGTGATCCCTAACCCCCGAGCGACGTATTTAGTTATACTAATAGAAAATCACACTGTGACCTGTATTAGATACGCAGATGAAATTTACCGAATCTTATCAATGCTATGGTTAAAATACAAAGTACTTAATGCAATAGTATTAACCCCTTGTTCGTGTAATTCCAAAAATATTTATACATATGATCCATTTTATCAGGATGATGTAGGAGCAAGTTGGGGCAAAATGTATAATAGATCATACAGCAAGGCGATCGAAAGTCCAGAAAATATAATAAATACATTACATTATTTTAAGGGATATCCTATGAGAATTAGTATCTTCAATAGAACACCAACGAATTTGAGATTATTACCACAAAATTTATACCATTATGATTGTAGCTATACGGGAGTTATTGTAGGAGGTTTGGATGGATGCGTCATGACTCATATGGCGAGGTATTTAGGTTTTAATTTAATTTTGGCGGGTCCAAATGATAGTGAAAAATTTGGATATAAGACTAGCAACGGAGTGTATGTAGGAACTTTGGGGGACATAAGTTACGGGAGAGCTGATATTGGTGGAAATGGTAGGTTCCTAGAAATAATCGATAGCGAAAACTTTGACTTTACAACTCCAGTTAAAAACGATTTAATCTGTTTCGTGGTTCCAAAATCAAAAAAAATTCCTGAATGGAAGGCAATATTTAATTGCTTTAAAGTTGAAACGTGGGTGGCAATCTTTTCCCTTACCCTCTTCATGGGGATATTATTTAACATAAGTAAAAAGATTGTCGAGGGAAAAAATAGTCTTCTTAGCAAAGACTTATTAAAGGTCTGTGGGCTTATTTTAAACACTCCGTTAACTAAACCACCAACAATTCCTTCCCAACGAATACTACTTATATTTTTTATGATGTTCAACATAATTATTGTTGGTGCTTTCCAGGGATCACTATTTACATCTTTCAGTAGCGATTTCTATTATCCAGATATAAACACTTTAGAAGAATTAGCTAACTCTAATATACGCGTTGCTACTAGTCTAAATATATTTAAAGAGGACGATTTGGAACCAATGAGAATTCTGCATTTGAAAAAAATTGCTTTAGAAGAAAGGGCGTTAAACAGAGCCGCAGTTAAAGGGGATGTAGCGGCTGCGGAGCGACGAGAAGATGCATTTTTTTTCATACGAATAGAATTTGTTACTAAAGAAGGGAATCCAAAACTACACGTTGTCCAAGAATGTCCTGTTGCTAAGTTTTTAGCATACATAGTTCCTAAAAACTCGCCATTTTTACCAAGCTTCAACGCTGCGTTAACCATTTTTCTCGAAGCTGGACTGATAAAGAAATGGTATTATGACGCAGTTAATGCCATAGTATTAGTGAATCAATATGACAGGACATATAAAACGCAACGAGAGAAACCATTTAGCTTGGTCGACGTTCAAACGGCGTTTTATTCCCTTTTTATTGGCTCTTTCGTTTCTACTTTAGTTTTGCTCGGAGAAATTTTAAATCAAAAATGGAAAGCGTTGATTAAACGTAGGAGTATTTATGAAACAAGGATATTTATTAAAAAGAATATTAATCCAAAACGGTAAAGTAAAAGTATCAATTTTATAATCATTTTTGTGGTATTTTCAATTTCTTACTACGAATAGCATATATGCTGTTATTATATTTTATAATGTGGAATTGTCGTAAAAAAAGTTTATCTTTATCTAATCTAATCCAATAAATCTTACTTTATTGATCGCCGGATTAAAAATATTAAATTTTTTGCATAGGCAGTAGCAATTTTTATGCTTAGTCAATGAAGTCAATCAATAAAGACAGCATTGGAAACTTTGATATAACTAATATTTCGTATGTTCTCTAATGAAGATAAAGCAAAATGCGACGAATGATTGAGGTTAATTAATACATTTTAAGCACACATTTATTTCTGTTGTAACTAGTTCAACTTGTGGGGTTAATTGCAATATGTTTGAATTATTATCAATTATACAATTATATAATAATTACATTTTTTAAAGTATAGAGTTTAATATTCCTTTTAATTATTTAACACAAAATACTATTTGGATTTATATTAATAATATATAACAATAAAAATTTATATAAATTAAAGTTTGTTGCCTTCCCTGACACATATACGACTTGTGCTAAATTATCTTCATTTTAATAATTTGAAATGCATTGAACAGTTTATGACTTTACACACACGTTCTTCCGCGGGAAAGCGAAGATAGCGTTCAGTCGCGCCGTCAAGCATCGCAGTTTAAGAAAGCTATTGCATGCGAGCAGTTTATAAGGAAGGAAAAAAAAATCCGTCGGTATATATGGAAATGCTCGCGACAATATATAACAAGCCGTAGTAGAATGTTGCACAAATTGAAAGGTCAGAATTACATACAAATTTATCATACCTCTCCTAAAGGACGGATACATTTGGGACGAACGAATGCGATCAGGAAATGTTTCCTATACGAAGGTTGAGTGAATTTCCATCTGTAAGAATGTTTCAAATATTGTATCCATTCGGACTCCGTTCATGCGAATGTTTATTTCATCTAATAAATCTGTTATATATTTGCAGAAGTTTTGCCATTCTTAAAATTTTAAATTTCACGAAAAGGATGTGACCGTTTTCACGTAGTAATAATAATAATAATAATATTTATTTTTGGTACTGTGTACTTTTCATACAATCATCATCGTCAAGACCATCGTCAAAAAAAAAAAAGTTACATACAAAAACAAAAGTTACATACAATAGGAAACAATAGGAAAAAAACAAAAAAAATATTTATCTAGAAATAAACTGTTAAAGAATAGTTGATGATATAATAATCATCTATTACTACTATAAAGAGTATTACATGAATTCTTCCATGCTATAAAAAGCACAGGCTATCAATAATTCACGAGCTTTCGCTTTAAACTCCCTTACTGATAATGAATTTGTATTAGTAATACATTCGGATATCTTATTGTAACATACGATAGCAATATGTAAGGGGTTTCGTTTACCGCTTTCTAATCTTGAAAATGGCACTCAGAGTTTGTGAGTATTGCGTAAGTTATGACTATGCAGTTCATAATTTTTAGGTAAGTCGGAATGGCGTTGTTTTACAAGTATGACTAATCGAAATATATATAAGGAGGGTAGCGTTAAAATTTTGTGCTTGATGAACAAAGAGCGACAGGATTGAAGAGGATGTACATTGAACATAGCTCGTAATATCTTTTTCTGCATTTTAAATACCGCATCAACATTTGCTGCTGACCCCCAAAATATCAGACCGTATGACAACCTAGACTGAACGATGGCGTGGTAAAACATTATCAGAATATCAACTGTTCTCTTAGATTAGACACTCTCTTAGATTTCTAATCAGATAACACACACTACTTAATGTCGAACATGTTAATTCAATATGAACGTCCCATTTTAGTTTGTTGTCAAGTGTTACTCCTAGAAATTTTATAGATTCGGCCCCTTTGATTGATTTTTGATGAAGTCTTAGAAATAAACTATAGTCATTAGACACATTTTTTTGAAGAAATCTCATGAAGTATGTTTTGTTTATGTTTAAGGTCAGTCCATATTGTATACACCATCTTTTTAACTTTTCTGATTTTAAATTGCTATTTTTAATTAAATCGTGTATGTCTGGATTAGATACTATAATGTTGGTGTCGTCACCGTACAAAATATATTTGCTTTGAACATTATTTGTTTCCGCCAGATCATTTACAAATATTAAAAATAGAGTTGGTCCAAGTAGAGAGCCTTGAGGTACCTAAACTTCATTACTTTGCTTTCCGATTTATAACCATTGGCGGTCACTGTTTGTCCTCTTTCGTGTAAGTAAGATTTAACCCAGTTGTTAGCGACGCCTCTAACTCCGATGTTTTAAATTTTTTGTAGAAGGAGCTTGTGATCGATAATGTCAAATGCTTTACTTAGATCGTAAAATAAAGCAAGAACCTCCTGCTTACAATTTTGGGAAGTAATTATAAAATTAAGACTATCTAACAGAGTTGTATCAGTTGACCTATTCTTCCTGAAGCCGTGTTGACTGTTTGCCAGTATGTTATTGATTTCGCATTAACTTGATAATCGAGTAAGATATGCTGACTCAAGAATTCTTGAAAATTGGCTTTGAATACAAATTGGTCTGTAGTTAAGGGGATCCTGCCGTGACCCTTTATTTTTGTAAATCGGGATGCACTTTGATCCTTTCAAACATGTCGGGAAACATCCGGAAGTAAAGGATTCATTAACAAGGTTGCAAAGAGGTTCGGCTATCAGGTGACTTACGCTTTTTAATACCCTACCATCTACTTCGTCTAAACTTTGAGATGGTGTTAGTGTAACTTTATTATAATGGCTTATTTTGTAATTTGGATTTGGTGCTCTAACAGACACGGTTGAAAATATTTTTGAGAAGTACTCACAAATTTCTTTCTTATTAGAGATTTCCTGGTTATTTTCGTCAAGTAGCTTTATATCATAATTTTTTTTGTATTTGCCTTGATGATTATTTATTATGCGCCAACTTTCTCGTACCTTTTTCTGAGACATCAACATTTTTTTGTTGTTTACACCAATGATGTGATTCTTGACTATATTTTTATACTCGTATCTAAGTTGTTTATATCGGGGACGATATTTGGCATTCTCTGTCGTTTTCGCTATCTGGGACATTTCGCATAAAAAGTGGTGTAAATTTCTGATTTCGACATTGTACCATTTCTTGTATTCTCATATTATACTTTGGAAGAGCAGTGTTATAATGTTCTAAAAATACGTCGTAAAATATTTGAAATTTTTCAGCTATATCTAAATCTAACAGATGGTTTGTCAAAGCTGACCAATCCGTCATTTGAAGATTCTCGTACAGTACGTCAATAAGTTTTTTTACTTATGATTCTTTTCTGTATATATCTTATATCCGAAGACCTAACACATACTATGTCAAATTTGCATATTTGATAACAGTGGTCTGATAGAAATGAGGATTTTACTATTACATGCAGTGGTTGGTGGTAATTGGAGAAAACATTGTCTATAAGGTTGCGCTATGGTTGGTTATGCGCGTTGGTTCCAGCACGTGCGGCTTCAGTCCGAATTCATTAAAAGCATTCAGAAGATTCTGTTGATCCGAGTTTTTCTCCAATACGTTGACGTTCACATCACAGCATACAACTAGAGCAACTTTGGGTTTAAACACTTTTTGGAGCAATATATTTAAATTATACAAAAAAGGTTGAAATCACTGCCCGGTGTTCGATACACTGCAACAACGGATATGAGTTCTCTGCCACAGATAATTTTACTTGCCGCAAATTCAAAATGTTTTTCGATTGCATTTAACCCGTTGATTGTTACCGGTGCAGTTTGCATTTTTTCACTTGCAAACACGGCTACCCCTCCACGTTTGATATTTTTACGCGAGAAGCTGTTTATTAATTTATATTTCGGGATAGATGTAGTCTTCACTTCGCATTCACTGAGCCAATGCTCTGTTACACATAAAATGTCAACATTGTGTTCGTTTAGATGTAGCTGTAGATTCATCTCCTTTCCTCTTATCCCTTGCACGTTGAAATTCATGATGTTGACGAACCTGGTTGATCGTTCTTCCGAGCCTCTTCTTTTCGTTGTTACTGGGTTAATATTTATTTGTTCATTTTGGTCTTCTCCAGATGAAGAAAAAAACGATTTATATAAGTATTTTCTGGCCATAATTTGGGATTCTTTACTTCCTCTAGCTTATCTATTGGGAGATACTTTAAACGAAGCATACTCCTCCGGCCGAATTGATGTTAATTTCTTACAAAAAACAGATGAGAAGTTTTTATTTTGTAGATAATCCCTTAATTCATCTTCTGTTATTTGTGGTTCCAACTTTGAAACATGTAAATGTGCATATCTAGTTACAGCTCTAATATTTAAGTTTTCAGAGTTTGAACCGAATGTAATATTGTTATTGCGTGTTGATCTTCTCTTGTACTTATTTTGAATTTGTCAATTCTCTACATTTGCTTTGTTTTGAATTGGATCGGCATTATCGGAAGGTCCTTGGTTTTGTTTTGGGTTTTTATGCTCTGTGCGAGTTGACTTATCGCTTCGCGATAATTGTTTATCTACAATGGGGTTAACGACTTTCTCCGCACGTAGAGATTCTTCTTCTAAAATAACTACATTCGGCTCTATGATGTTTAATTGTGTTTTGTTTATTATATCATTTAGCTTCTCATTTTTGGATTTAAACCGTTGTACTTCGTCAGTTAGATCACAAATCTGTTTTTTCAGAGGTTCAACTTCCTTCTTTATTATGCGACTAATGATTTCTTCAAATGCAGCACTATTCAAGTAATCAATGATTGGATCATAAGATTTTTCAGCTGAGATGTTTGATCGTAATTCCTTTTTCGACATTTTTTTGTTTTTTTAATATGTTTATCACGTTAATAATAAAATTAATACAAAATAATATTTGTCTCTGCGGTACTCTCGCGCACAACCACTCGCGTTCGCTGCCTCGTGAGTACTCCCCAAGTAATCCATACTTACCCTGAATTGGGAAATTCACTTTGTCTTACCACTAATTTTGAAAAGATATTATATAACTTGTGGAGCTTAAATATAAATCTAAACACTTAGCACGGCTCGAGTTTCGACTGTTGAAGGTTCGACTGTTCAAGTGGATTACAAGTATTGTTTCCTTCAGTTCTTTGCGGCATTTTGTGTTGCCTCATTTTTCTGCAGTCTTTTTATGTAGTCGTTTCTGATTTGTTCAGAGTTGTCATGTGCTCAGAGTTCAGGTCATGTTTTTCTATTTGTGCGTTTGGGTTTTTTTGGTTCGTTTGTTATTTGTGTTGTATCAATCTGTCTGTTTTTGTTGTGCGCAGTTCGGTTCGGCGGGTGTGAACTGCAGTGGTTTGTAAAGCAGAAAAAAAAGGTTTTAGTTTGGTTTATTTTCATGTTGTCTCAGTTTGTCAAATGTTTTGTGTAAGTTTCCCTAGGTGATCTGTGATGTAGATTGTAGATTTCGGTGGGGACTTGTACTACGACCTTCATAGATCTATTGTACCCCACCCTCTTCCAATTGTTGGTATTCTTACCCATTTAGAGCGCCTTCTCTAGTCTTGATTCCTGTAGGAATTTCAGGATCTGGGTGGGATTCAGGGACTGCAACTCCAAGATACATTTGTCTCAGTGCACCGCAGTCTTTGAGTAGATATATGGGTTTCCTCTGCCGAATCTGCATCTGTCATCTTCCTCTAGGCCTATGGCATTGAGATGTTTTCTGCAGAGTCCCGTCAGGACTCCTGTCATAATTCAAAGCTTGTTCCTGTTTAGTTTCAAGCAAGCTTCTTTTCTGGTTAAAAGATCCCAGCATTACTTTGGATTTTCTTAGCCTTGGAAGTTCTCTCCAGGTTTTCATCCATTGTTCCCTTATTTCTTCATCTAAGCTTTTGTAGATGGTGTTCATACTCATGCCGCTAAAGGGTTCCGGATCTATAAAGTGATTACTAGATCCCTTATTTAGGTGGTGATCGGCTTCTTTGTTTCCACCTATAACAGTGTATGCTGGTACCCAGTATAACGTTACTTTGTTTTCTATGCCAAGCTTCTTTACGTCATTATTTTTCGTATTACTGCTTTGTATAATTTCATTTTGTTTTCCAAGTTTATTGGTGATTATCTTTATTGATGAGGGGGTAAATGTAGCCCTTGGGTGGTTTTGCCCCAACGCAATCCACCTGTTTTGGAAGATCAGTTTTTTGTGCAAGATAATTTCTAGATATTTTACCTGGTTTTCCCATTTTATATCTATATTGATATGTCTATCTCAATGCGCTTGTTTGGAATATGGTTGAATTTTCTTCTTGTAAATATTATGGATTGGGTATTTCGGTATTTGTCTGTATTTTCCAGGTGTTAAATATTTGTAGAAATACTCGTAATTGTAATGGATATTCCATAAATATTTATCTATAATTATAGTTGGGGACTTTTAATTTTAGCGAGAATTCGAAAGAGGAAGTAAATCTGAAAAAAATTTTAGCTTCTTATGGCTTAGAGCAGGGGTCTCCAAACTTTCCAGCCTTAGGGCCATACTGATTACTCCAGTAAGTTCCGAGGGCCAAAACCATATTATCATTGTTGCCGGTGGTAAAAAGTGAAATAGTCCACTGATGAAAAAAAAAGTCCGAAAAAGTACGCAACAAAACGGCAACACTGCATATTATTAATTTTCCTGTCATTATCTGTAATTTATAGATTAGTTGTAGAGTACGAGCCATGAGGAGTAACGTGACACGACAAATAGGTAGTACCTTCTATCGCGACTGCAAAAAATTCAAAGATCAGTGGAACATTCAGTATTTCGTAACTGAGTCCAGTAACAAGGCGCTATGTTTGATTTGCAATGAAAGCATAGCCGTTCTCAAGGAAAATAACATTAAACGTCATTATGAAACAAAACATTTTCAAAGTTACTCAAAATATACAGGAAGTTTGCGGACAGAAAAATTCGAAGCTATGAAGCGCGGATTGAAATCGCAGCAATCTTCATTTACAAAACTCAAAACTGAACAAGAGGCTGCAACTCGTGCCAGCTTTCGTGTGGCTCTTGAAATTGCAAAACGTGGAAAACCATTCACCGATGGAGAAATGATCAAAGAATGCATAATTGCAGTAGCCGAAGAAATGTGCCCTGAAAAGGTAAATTTATTAAAAACTGTCAGTAGATCAGCAAACACTGTGGCTCGAAGGGTAGAAAACATCGCTGAAAATATATCCTCTCAACTATTCGACAAAAATAGATATGTTGAGTGGTTTTCTTTGGCCTTGGATGAGTCAACGGATGTGTCAGATACTGCTCAGGTGTTGATTTATATTCGAGGAGTAGATAAAAGCTATGAAGTGCATGAAGAACTTCTTGATATGTATAGTATTCATGGCACAACTACTGGTACAGATATTTTTAAAGGAGTTGTAATGGCCATTAATCAAAAGAACCTTCGATGGAAAAACTTGAAATGTATTACAACTGATGGAGGCAAAAACATGAGTGGGAACGATAAAGGAGTGGTCGCTCTTGTGTCAAAGGCTGTAGAAAATGACGGTGGTTCAAAACCATTAGTCTTACATTCTATCATTCATCAACAGTCTTTGTGCGGAAAATGTTTGGATATGTCTGAAGTTCTGAAACCAGTCATATCAACTGTTAATTTTATCAGATCTTTTGGGCTGAATCACCGACAATTCCGACAATTTATTGAAGAGATTGGAAAAAATGACTTACCTTATCATACTGCCGTACGTTGGCTTAGTTGTGGGAAAGTCCTTCAGCGCTTTTTTGAACTTCGAGCAGTGATTGAATTTTTTTTGAATGAAAAGCATCGCCCTCTTACTGAATTACAAAACAACGCATGGCTGTGAAAGTTAGCATTCTATGTTGATTTGACAAAACATGTGAACGAACTGAATTTGAGATTGCAAGGAGAAAACCAGCATCTTCCTGATTTATACACTAATATCAAATCCTTCCGGAAGAAATTGATACTGTTCCAATCACAACTACGAAGTAAATGTTTTTCACATTTTAAAACATGTGAAATATTCAGTCACACCACTGAGACTGAGTTTCCTATCGATTTTGCAATCGAAATTTTGAGTGCTTTGAAAATAAATTTTGATACTCGTTTCTCGGACTTTGATGTCATTGCGAATCAAATTAAGATTTTTCAGAATCCTTTTGATACTAACATTGAAACCCTAGCCCCGGAACTTCAAATGGAAATGATTGATCTACAGTGCAGTGATATAATTAAGAACAAATATCAAAACTCATCTTTGTTGGAATTTTATAAGAGTCTTCCACTGACAGAATTTGATAATTTGCATAAATTTGCTCGTGGGCTGTTTTCTGTTTTTGGAACTACTTATTTGTGTGAGAAGACCTTCTCCAAAATGAAGTACACAATAAAGGTTTACAGATCTAAATTAACTGATGAGCATCTTAAATCTCTTTTAATAATTGGTACAAGTAAAATGAGTCCACAACTACAAACTATTGTCAGTGGAAAATCTCAATTACATAAATCTCATTAGTATTTCATATGTCATTATGTTTGTTATAAGTTATGTTTTTATTTAAAATGTATAAAATGTTAGTTGGATTCATTTCAATCATTTGTTAGTTATTATATACTGAAGTTAAATTTTCTGCATATTATACATGTCTTTACTCATTACAATTCTGTGTTTCTTTATCCAACTTATCACAAAAACAATAACAATAAGCCTACAACAATGTTATGAGTAGTTAGCCCATGACCATATCAATGTAGATGTCATATTAATAATTAATCAACATAAAATTAGAATACTTCAGTAAACTAAATTTAATTTGCTATAAAAAATATGTTCTCTAAAAGGAGTTTTCAAGTATGCTTGCTCTCCGCGGGCCGGACAAAATCTGTCCGCGGGCCGGATGTGGCCCTCGGGCCGTAGTTTGGAGACCCTTGGCTTAGAGGGACTGGTTACTCAGACTACATGAATTACTAGAACATCTTGCACGTTAATTGACAACATTTTCGGAAATCCTATACACCAATTGCCTACAGTAGTGGAGGACTGCACTTTGTTAGACCATAGACAAAATGAATAAATTTTCGTGCAGTATTTAACATAACTGCACGAAAATTTACTCAAGAATATAATATTCAATTTGAAAAATTGCTAATAGAAGAATCATGGAACCACAGCCTCAGGAATGAGAAATGCAATGAGATCACTCATGAATACCCTGCAATTTTATTTCAATAAAAGCTTTTCCTTGCACAGGAAAATATGTCAAACAAAAACTGATTCACGGCCGACACAATGATCTAAAGCCGTAACTTAAAAGATCTTTATATATTACAAAAAAAATATCCCGTATTTCGTGTACACTATATAGAGAATAAAAAGAAACATATATAATTGATTCAAAACACAAAATTGCTGTATCTTAGATATATAATTGCTAAAGCCGGTTTGTTCAACGACTTTTTTTCCAAAGCTCCAGAGGAAATAATTAACAACATTACGCCCACTAATATATCGAACAATCACATGCCACTTATAGGACAAAGTATCTATTTGGACGAATACAATGAGAAACTATTAGATCTTCTTAATAGTAAGTTAAAAAATAAAAATTTGCAAGGTCTGGTTGGACTACCTTGTCGTTTAATAAAAGACAACTTGAACTGTGTAAACCGTTACAGAGTATATTAAATTGTTCCTTCGAAACCGAAGAAATCCCGTAAATTCTAAAAGTAGTTGACATTACAGCAATTTACAAAAGGGGTGACAATACCGCTTTAAAGAATTATAGGCCAGTAGCATTAGTTTCGGTACTTTCCAAAATATCCTTCTATCCATTCATGGCGAAGCATAAGGAGGAGTATTTATATAATTAAAAAAAAACGTTTTTTTTAAATTACATAAATCAAATGCTATAAGTGTGTAGAATATTTGGTTAAAATTATTTGGCGGTCCGGGAATTAGTTCCTTCGCTACACGGCTTTCAATGGACCATTGTCCTGACCGGCGCTCAGGTAGCAAATTCGCAGCGCGCTCTGCAACGAGTTTGTATACTGACCAAAGGTGATTTGAGTATAATACATTCTTTCTATAGGTGGCAGTAGTGTGCAAAGATGTGTTTTAAATTTGCCGGTATGCTATAACCTACAAATTAAGTGTTATTCTCGTGGGGAACACAACGAGTCGTGTTTAAACCGCGAAATGGGAGGACCAAAAACATGGTCGAGCGGGCCGAAATCGTCCTTCGAGGAAGTCTAAAAAGTTCCAAGGCAATCAATTTACGGCGGAAACGGATACGGAGTTGGTGAGCACGTACGCGAAGAAACTAAAGACCGCCGATCATATGGACATCGACGTCGACATAAGCAGCAACTACGTCATTTGCCACTTCTTGAAGATTTTCACCTTTTTGAGTGAATGCCTGGTATGCAAATCGTGTGGCAATGACGTCAAATTTTCTCGATCCACCGGACCAGGAGTAGCCTTCCACTTGGTCATCACGTGTTCCTGCACATCGCGCCGAGTACCGCCAAGTCTCCACGTGAGTCATTGTTTTGAAATCGACGTAAATTCGACGTCTCTTGTTTGGAATGTGGCTCTTTGGACTCGGACTGAAAAGCATAAAAACTGTGTGTGCCATAATGGACATTTCGAACACCTTCAGCCAAACGATGAATGACGCATTTATACGAGACACGCTAATTGCTTCAAAGGCCGTGTTCGAGTTCACCCAGAAGAAGGCCGTCCAAGAAGAATATAATAACTCCATAACATAATACTCCTTCACATTTATCCGTATCCGGGGACGGCTCATGGAAGAAACGCGGGTTTTCTTCGCTTTTTGAACTCTTAACGTTCATTGGAAAATACACCAAATCGTTGTGGTAAAATCTTCGTTTTGCCAAGCCTGCGCGATTTGGAATTCGAAGAAAGGCACCCCGGATTATCTCGCATGGCAGGTGCAACACGAGAATGACTGCACGGCTAACCACAAGGGCAGCGCGGGAAAAATGCAGGTGGATGCTGTCAAGGAGATGTTTGGACGATCCGAGGAAACACTAGGGTTGCGTTACGAGAATTACATCAGCAGATATAAAAACCTTCAAAGCTATACTCGATTTGGAGCCTTACGACGATTTGGAGGTGAAGAAGAAAGAATGTGTGGGGCACGTACAGAAGAGGATGGGCGCTCGACTTCGGAAGATGAAAAAGGATACAAATGGACTTGGTGGGAAAGGCACTGGGAAATTTACGGACAAACTTATCACCGACTTGACACTGTACTACGGATTAGCCATCAGGAGGCACCCTGGTTCTGCGGAGAAAATGGGGGAAGCTGTGTGGGCCACATTTTATCACAAGATATCGACTGACGACAATCCGCAACATCAGTACTGCTCACAAGGTCTGGAGAGCTGGTGCAAATGAGAGAGTCTGGAGAGCTGGAGAGAAACGCAAGCGAATTTTAAACACGACCCTCCTCTTCAGGTAATACTGAAAACATTTTGTATATTTTCATACGCTGTTCATTGGCGTATTCATTAATGCTGTTTCATATTTAGTAACGAATAATTGCATTTGCGGTTTGATTCAGAAAAAGGTCCAAGTTGCCATAAAACCGGTGTATGAAGCTCTTTCGAACAAGGATCTGCTGCAACGCTGCACCGGTGGGAATACGAAAAATGCTAATGAGTCATTCAATTTAACGGTGTGGAAGCTGACTCCCAAACACCTACATTGCTGTCGGCAAACTGTGGAAATCGCAACATACATCGCCCCCAATGTTTTCAACAAAGGCTGGCGGAGTATGTTGCGGATTATGAACACCTTGGGAATTCCCGTCGGCTTCACAACTTCCAACTACGCCGAAGCGGTAGACAACACCCGAATCAACAACGCCGAATTTCATATGAGCAGCGCGGCGAGAGCAGCGGCCAGCGCCCACCGGGTAGAGAAGCTCCAGCACAACATTGAGCTCAAGGAAAAAGAGGGGATATTGTATGCAGCCGGAATCGCGGGTTAATTGTAAGTTTAGTTCATTTTAATTTTCCAAATTCGACCTAAGTTCTTGTTCACTGACCCCAAAAACCCTCATATTTAAAATTGCATCTACATTGATTATTATTAATTTTTGGTCCGCCATATTGGATCCGCCATTTTGAATTTTTCAAATCCGACCACAAATTCGTGTTTAACGACCCCAAAAACCTATAAATTACTTTATTCTTGGACACATTGATAGAGCTAATCAAATTGTACAAGGAAAAACAGTTGTCCAAACTTCAAACGCGTTTTTCTCGAAACAAGATTTTTCGAATCTGCGCGAATTGTGACTTTTAAACCGTTCAACCAATCGACTTCGCGTTTTGACTGCCTAAAAGGAAATTGAATTCTCGGGTATCTATACCTATAAATTTGCAACATTAGGATAATTAACAATTTCAATAATCAACAGCAGGCCAAAGTGGAAAAATCATGCTACAAAACTGTACCTTATTTTCAAGAGGCCGCCATTTTGTTTCTATAAGTGAAATTTTTTCATGTTGTTTGGTATAGATGTCTCCTTGGAGTGTAAACTTTAAGTATTTTTTGGTTTTAGCTTCTAGGTGACGTATTGCAGCATGAATCCCTCGCGCAGATAACATTTATTTAAAACCATTACTTTCCGGAGACGCCATTACAAAATGGCGTCCAAGCCATTTTGTAATATTATATGTTGAAAAAATCCCAGTTTCCATCCCAGATGAATAAACAGTATGCCAAAAACCGCAAATGTCTAAGTCATTTCAGTTTCTCAAAAAAAAATGCCAAACATCAGGTATTTTGGTACAAATAGAAATACTCCTCTATAATAGAGTTCCTCTTGAACAACATGGCTTCCAAAGAGTAAATCCACCAATACTGCTATTCTACAGCTAAAATATTACTTGATGTAGATAATGGCATAAACCCAATAGGTATGATTTGTGAACATTTAACAATTGAAGTGAACAATTTCTGTGGTACATTTTCGAGCCAGATAATTCAAAACCAAAGGGAAGGTTGGGGTTAAAGTACTGAAAAAGAACCAAATACTATTGGAAAGAGGTGGAAAGGAATTTTTTAAGTTTTAGGGTTTTTAAGGTTTCAAAAGAGAGACATGTTGCAATATTTCTAAAATGGATTTGTTTGCAATGTCTTCGTCTGGGCCATCTGCTCCCGCTGAGAGATTTTTTTGATTATCGAAGTGGGTAGACTTTTGATATCAACAGTTAAACATCTCCTAAATTAATTCAAAACTATCTTGTTGCGAATTGTATGATCTAATAAAAAATACTATTTCTACAAAAAAACATGTCCAGTGACTTTTATAATTTTATGTAATTTAAAAAATATGTCTGGGTTCGACCCAAAAATATACGATAAGTCTATATCTAGGTTGTCTTTAAACTTTTCCCAGTTTACGATTGTTTTTTCACATATTCTTCCGTAGTTTTCGTCTGGAAGTTCATATGCACGGGGTTGTGATCCGAGCTCGTCTTCAATACAGACTATATTTATGTTTGGGGTGACATGTTTCATTAACACTATGTCCAATATATCCGGGGAATGCTTGTTAGATTTGGTATTTCGGAACATTCAGTCGATTGTAGTTTCGTTGGTGGGTTTAATTAATTATCGTCACGTCAATATTGTATCCTGTCATGCGTGCTATTACTTCGAGTTTCCTATTTAGCATGCCACTTGCATTCCAGAATATAATCTTTAATTCTTATAATTTTATGAGAGCTATGATTGTTGTTATGTTTTGGTAAATTTAGTTACTTCGTCCTCATTGCTTTAAATAGCGTTATTGTTGCGTAGCTTTTTGGTTTGGATCACAAATTGATGATATTGAGTTTATACTAAGAGTTTTTGTGGGAAGCGGATGTATCTATCTTTAGTTGGTGACTTATTCCGGTTTGCGTGAGAAGGAGATTTAATGATGGATTACGGCTTTGTTTGATAATTTCTAATGATTCCAGAGGATTAAGTTTCGGCCTATAGTCGATACTTAATCTTAGGCCCATTGTTGTGATTACATTCTAGATAATGGTTACAAAATGAACTTGCGCCTTTTTTAAGACGGATGGCATGAAAATGTTCTGAAAAACGCACTGCAATACTTTGCGCTGTCTGACCAACTTATACGCTATTATATTAAGAACAATGAATTTTATATACGCTGGATAATATGTATCCAGCTTCTAGGTGACGTATTGCAGTGGTATAATTTTGCAGGATGTAATTTTTCGCAATTCTTTAATATCACGCATTCATCTCCAGTAAGTATCCAACTACAGATAGACACCTCCCTCCTTCACCTCCACCTTCCACAAAAATTCTTAGTAACTCATCAATTTGTAATCCTATTGCAAATGACTTTCTTCAGTCGAAACTCGTGTCGTGTTAAGTGTTTAGATTTAAATGTGTTTAGACTTCACAAGTTATATATCTTTACAAAATTAGTTGTAAAAACATAGTGAATATTTCAATTCAGAGTTAAAAATTAAAAAAATTACAATACGATTTTAAACCACAATAGTGAGTTCTTACATGAGAAATATTATAAGATATTTATATTTTTTGAGAAAAAGTATCGTAAAACACGGTATTTTATAACGCGATTTCATACAGCGCGCAATTAATAAATTGGAAACTTCATTTTAAAACTAATTAATTACTTGTTATAATTAAAGCTTATAACGTTATATTTATTATTGAACCAACTGAATGGAAAATTAGGGAGAAAAAAATGTTGGTTAACGTCATTCAAGGCGTTCATTGTAAATGGCAGCTTGGTTTTATAAATCTAATTACATTTCGTCCTGGAGTTGCGATAAAGGAAAATCTGGGTTTAGTATATCCCTCAATTAATTGGTAGCAACCAGTTATGGATTTTTAAAAAATAATTTTATTTCCAGGAAATATTTAAAAACTGATTGGGGATTAGCAGCGATTCACGTGGATGCCCCAGATAGGAAAAACGTTCCAGGACAATAATCGAAACAAATCGTTTGCGGTTAAAAAAACGTTCATTGTACTGTTAATTTTAATTGAGCAGACGATTCAATTATTGGATAAATCGTATTTTACGTTAGCATGTGTGGAATCGTATCATCTCTTTGGATATTTGATTGATTTTCT
The DNA here is from genome assembly GCA_944588485.1 of Phosphuga atrata. Taxonomy (NCBI): domain Eukaryota; kingdom Metazoa; phylum Arthropoda; class Insecta; order Coleoptera; family Silphidae; genus Phosphuga; species Phosphuga atrata. The sequence goes on along the minus strand of OX155892.1, from coordinate 75,838,781 downwards.
ACACAAAAAAATATACGAGACCCTGTTAATTCCCAAATCCGCTTTTTTAAATTAAATATTGATATTGCATTATATTTCATGTAATATATCAATGTTATAAACTATATTCTGAGAAATATGTTGTTCTAAAGTATTCACTTTTTATGGAAATTCTCAATTAATTTTTTCTACTCAAGGCTAAAATTTCTCATGGAAATATTATATTATACATTTACGTGAAATTCGTGAAATTCTCGGTCGGCGACAATATCTGTAATTAAAACAGGGTTTCTCTGTCTCTGGGCTGTTTTCCATGGGATCAAAGCTCTAATGAAGATTTATAGATCTCAGGTTAGTGACGTGGATTTTTATTAATGTAACAAATCGTCGACGTACTTGAAATTCAACTAACGTTCAGAGTTCTTGGAACTAAATTTTAATATTGTACCTATATTCAACGAATTAATTGCAATTACGAAAATACCAAAATATCTTTATTAATGAAAAAACAAATTTTGCAACAATAGACAGATTATAAATAGCAATAGACAGATTATAAACAGCAATAGACAGATTATAAACAGCAATAGACAGATTATATGACAAGATTAGACAGAGAACTCTATTCCGATAAAACAAGGCTAGGTAAACATGAAAATATTGTGTGGTATATTTGTTTCTTTAGAAAATAGATCTACCACCATCCAAAATTCAATTTTTATTTGTTTTGCAAAACAAAACATGAAATAAGCATTTAACGTTATTCAACAGTTTTCAAGGTATTTAAATAAAATTAAAACAATTACAAAATGTTGTAACTTGTTAACAAAAGGAATGTTGAATTTAGTTAGGATTTATTTAAGGATTCTTGAAGAATGTTGCTGTTACGTCAGTAAATTGAAAATATATTACCAAATGAGAAAATGTACATTGAATAATATTCAAAAATTATGCAAATTCAATCTGCATCCAATTGCAACTTTTATTGAGGCTACCCAATTTCGTATTCTGAATATGTAATATAAATTATGAATATGCAATTATCCTTTGAAGCGCGATTAAATGAATTACTTGGTTGCTAGTCAGTATTTATTTTTAGAAGTTAGGCTATTTTACGTATGGAAACCCTGCCTATAATTAACCACAGAGATTGTTAATATTGTACATAGAAGTTTATTAGGAAAGTTTTTTGGAAATTTAAATTACCCCATAGCTTGTCATTTTCAGTCATCCGGAAAATATCCAAAGGTACGGATGTTTGTATTATTAACGTAAAGCTATAAAGTAAATCTTTAGGTTTTAGTGTTAATTTAAAAATCAATTTCCATTAATTTTTGTGAAAATATTATATGACTTGTAAAGTTACGACTCGAGTTTCGACTGTTGAAAGTCATTTTCAAGTGGATTACAAATTGATAATTTGTTTGAGAAAAAAACATTGAGATTGAATTTATACTAAGAGTTTTGGTGGAGGAAGGCGTCTGTATGTAGTTGGGGACTTATCTGGAGACAATTGCGTTAGATTAAAAATTTGAGAAAAGATTAGGTCGGTTTGCTCGGTAAGGATATTAACTGAGGGATTACGGCTTTGTTTGAAAATTTCTATGACTCCTGGAGGATAAGTTTCGGGCCTTTGTTGTAATTATGGCAGCTTTTTAGATTTTCTATTTCGGAGTTCGGTGGAGTCGGCGGAGTTTCAGAGTTCGGAGAATTTATTATTACATTCTGGACAATGTTTAGACAAAAAAGTCTTGTTTTCTTAAACGAACACGCCAGAATGTTCTGAAACGAGTTGAAATACTTCGTCCTGTCTGACCTCCTGACTAGGAATTACAGTTCAGTTTTTATTCGGAACGAATTAGGCATGGCGAACTCCATGTTCGTTTCAAATAAGGCAACCGCATTAGGCCCTCATCACATATGTAACGCACGAAGAAGATGTTTGATGTACTGTAAGATATTTGAAAGAATAAGTAACTGAAGCTAATCTTGATCAAGTAGAAGCTATATCTTGGTCAAGTATGGAAATAGTCTTTTTTTGAAAGAGGAAGTGTGTGGACGTAATGAAGGTAACAGTTCGGAAGGCCTCATTAGGTCGAAGTTCGGACTTCCAAAGATGTACCGAAGTAAGGGCTTCCGAATTAGACAGGACAAGGTTCGAATGAGGCTTGCCAAAATTATATAACAGTTCGGAATAGGGCTTACAATACCGTACTAAAATCTGAATACCGGTATTTGATATTTGAAATTTGAAATATCGGGATACCGGTATTAAAACCGGTATTATTATTAAAAAATTTACTAGTTATATTTTTACTTACCTCAGTTATTATATTGACTTGTTAACAAATAATATATGAAATACAATAAATATTGTTCTGAAATGAGTAGATATTATTTATTTTATTACATAGAGAGTAGGAGTAGATAGACACAAAAAAAGTGCAAGAAAAAAAAGTACATATTAAATTCTATGTTACATTTTACATATAATAGGCTCGTATGGGATTATATAATAAAAGAAGCAAAAAATATAATAAAATTGGAAGGTATTTATGAAATAATATTAATAACTTGCGTTTTGTTTATTAAAGTATGCTCTTAAAAAACATAAACAATCAATCGTTTCATCATTAAGCGAGGACCGAATTTTCGTACAACTATAACCAGCCGCCGAAAAAGCTCTTTCTGATTCTACACTTGTCGGCACTATTGTCATTAATAAATCATACACATTTGGTAAATACGTTCCTTTTGTTCCTGTTTTTTCAAAAAAAGTAATTTCATCATTTATTTTTTGTTCCAGACCTGGAATTTTTTTAAACGCAGGCACGGGTGAAGTATTTAGTGTTTCGTCTATTGCTGCCTGTAGTTTTTTCTTTAATGCGTTTACGTTTACCTTGTCAGATTCTAATACTGTTTCATTACTAATTTGGGAAGATATCGGAAGGGATGCTTCTTGCACAACTTCCATATCTTCTGTATCATCTAGATTTTTATGTGTGAGCCGTTTAGTTAAGCTTACAATTTTTTTAATGATTGTAAATTTGGATATACGTTTAAATACTTCTCCAAAAAAAAAAAAAAAAAAATTCGAGATTTTAATGCTTCCAATAATTCTAATGCAATTGCAGATTTTTGCTGGGAAAGAGTATCTAACATAAATGTTAAAGAAGCATCAGCCGTCAAAAGATTTGCATCTTTTCGGCATAATGCATCTACTGTTAATTTTACAGGAGTTAGAGCAGCAATAATTGAAGATAATAAATAAAATTTTTCGTCAGAAAAATGAATATCAGAACTAATGTCAATAAGCGCTTTTTGAAAACAAAATTTAATTTCTTCAAATTTTTCTAACATTAATAACATACTGTTCCATCTTGTTTGACAATCTAATTTTAGCGCTGTTTCTTTACCTAATTTTAGGAGGCGAGTTTTTAAATGTTTTCACTACTTTCCAAATTTTTGAAACTAGAGATGATATACCAGTATGTATAATTTTTATATTACTTGTAGTAATACTTCCATTACAATCTTCTTCGTCGATATCGTCGTCATACTCGTCATCGTCAACATCATTATAATTTTGCTCCACACTCGGGTTCAAAGTTGACTTATACAAAACATCAGTTATTGCTAAATTTATGCAATGTGCCATACATTGTTCAGCCTCTATAATTTTTCCTAATTTTACCATAACCGACGCACCGTCAGTAGTTACTCCAACTATGTCTTTAGATATATCTAAATTAAAATCTTTCAATTTTTCTTCTACAAGGGATAAGCATTTTTCTGCTGGAACGGATCCGTAAGCGCGTACTAATCCGATATTCTACATTCTTCCTCCAACAGAATTTACATTAATGTTTATGTAGCGCCGATTACGAATAGATGTTCATTCGTCAAATGTGATACTAAAACGTTTACCTTCAGATTTCAGTCTACAAATTTCATGCACTGTAGACTGTTTAATAATATTACTATATTCAAGTACCATATTTCTAATAGTGGCTGCAGATTTTGGTATGTCTTTGAATCCTCTTGCCTTTAAGCCTTCTCTTATCTCATACGTTTTCATAAAAATATTAAAAGACAAACCATCGCGAGCTGTCATTCGGGCAAGCACTTTTGAAAGCTTTTCGTTTTTATTATTTTTAAAATAATTTGTTATTAACAATTTAGGCTGTTTAGATACACTTGATTCGACATCATGGGGGGATTCACATTTCTTTTTAAGATTCAGTCCATGTATCGTTTTTAAGTGAGTATGAAGGCCACTTGTGGATCCTCCTGTTCATTTTATTTCTTTCGCGCACTTTTTACATTTAGTATCCTGTCCGTTTTTTTCAATCAAAAAATGATTCCAAACTGAAGTTTCGTCCTGTCCTTTTCGGTGTTCCGTAAATGTATTCATCTTTCAGGGGTATAGCAGTTTATGCTTATTAATTTTAATATTTGAAAATTAATTGAACTCTAACTTAAATTAATCCAAATATAAACTTGCCGTATCATATAATTCATATGGATTAATCAGTATTTAAATACCGTTATATAATTTTCAATTATTAGAAATAAAACCAGAAAACAAGTGCACATAATCCACACACAACAGGACACAACGCAATGAAAAATAAAATTGAAAATATAATTTTTACTTGTAAACACTACAGCTGATTTGCAAAATTAAACAATCTAATCAAAATTATTTAATAATTTTTGTGTTACACACTTTATGTATTCGTATAAACGAGACCTGGGTAGTAGACGTAAAACATACTCAACAACATACAACAACAATCGCTTTATATTGCCGACTAATGCCGACACTGCCGTTTCTCGATGGTGCCATACTCGGCTCGGCATGTGTAATAAATGTGCCTGATATAGATTTTAATACAATGAAATTGTTTATCTTCAAAAAAAAATTCTTGTAATTAGTTAATATTATTTTAAATTAGATTTATATTGTGCATAAATTCAATTTTTTTTAACTAATGTAATACCAAAATACCGGTATTTTTACATAAATACCGGTTTTTAATAACGGACAAAAATCGTCCGGGATTCCGGTATTCGGGATCCCGGGATCCCGGTATTGTAAGCCCTAGTTCGGAAGGCCTCATTAGGTGGAAGTTAGGACTTTCAAAGGTATTCCGAAGTTAGGCTTTCCTAATTAGAACGGGACAAGGTTCGAATAAGGCTTGCCGCAGTTCTGAAACAGTTCAGAAGCCTTGTTAGGCCCGAATAGATATTTCAGGATGCCTCACTATTTTCCTAGTCGGGACTAGGAAAAATTCAATAGCACACGCTATTGAATTCCGAACAGTGAATCTCAAATGCGCCGGATTTGTTGAAAGAGTCTTGTCTTTAGCATTAAATAATAGGTGGAATAATTTTGAAGAGGATTTAAATGCTATCTGTAGATTTTATTTTCGTAAAACGTTTTGCCAAATATGTGAGGGAAATGAAAGTTTTATTTGAATTTGGCGTGTTCGGGTATATTTGGATCTTCGCGATTTGGTTCCGTTTGTTATTTATTCAATTTTGGATGAGTGTAATGGGGGAACCATTCTCTGTGACAATTGACATGATAGTGTTTAACTCTTTTGTGATTTTGTTCATTTCCTGTGTTCATTTGAAAATGACCTCCAACAGTCGAAACTCGAGTCGTGTAAAGTGTGTAGATTTATAACATCACAAGTTATATAATATTTTCACAAAAAATAGTGGTGAAAACATAGTGAATTTTTTAATTCATAGTAAGTATGTACTACCACGTAGTAGGTTTTAGTTCAAGTAGCAACTGAATATTCCTAGGTTTTCTAATCTTAGCAAATGTCCGTCTGTCCGTCTGTCCGTCTGTCCGTCTGTCCGTCTGTCCGTCTGTCCGTCTGTCCGTCTGTCCGTCTGTCCGTCTGTCCGTCTATTCCGTCTTAGACAAGTTTCACTTGTAAACAAGTTTCACTTGTATTTTACTCATATAAAAGTATATTAAATATATTCGCTACTTTTATGTCTAGATATAAAAGTACTTACTTTAAATAATCTGGACATAAGTATGCATGTTTTTTTCTGCCGTTTATATATATTCTTTTCATTTGATTTAGTTTGAAAATTAAAATGCTGTTCGTAGTAAAAGTGACTTTGTGTTACTCATCCGGTATTGTCACACAAAGTACATATTTTACTCCTTGTATTATACTTTTATTTACACTGCTATACACGGTTATTTTAAAAGGTTGTTCCTTTTTTAGTATATTCTCTATTCCAAATTAGTGTATCCCTGTATAAAAATCTAATAAAAGAGGTTTACACATATACTCTGTGACATAAAAAATGCACTAAGAACACTAAGAAGAGGTAAAAAATTTTGGACGTAACTGGCAGAAATGTTTAACTAGTTAAAGGTAGATATTGTTTTTAGTTGTAATTCTTTTTTGTTTGAGATCTTCTTTGCGTTTTGAGGATGCGATTATGCCTAGAGTACGGCAACGTGAAAATTATCGACAACTGAGTGAATTCGACAGAGGTCGCATTATTGGCTTACGTGAAGGAGGTTTTTCATACAGAGAAATTGCTAATCCTCTTAACCTTAACTAATCCTCTGTAGTACAATGTTATCAAGCATGCTCGTAGAAGAGGAAGTGAACGGCCAAGACAGACAAATGTGGTTTAGGACCGCCATCTCCGATTAATGGCATTAAGAGACCGATTCTCGAGTAAAAGATCAATAGCTAATCAATGGTTTGAAACGACGAAGGGCGTCCGTAACCTTTCTTACAGTTTACCGACGAATTAGTTTTTTAATCAAAGTTTCCATTGTCAGTAATACAGCGTTCAGTAATACAGCGTTCACAGTAATAGAGCGTCATAAACCTTGGATTACAGTGGGAATTTTATTTAGAATATCGTCCAAAAACATGCGTTCCTTCATGTACATTAAGAAGTTCAGGGTCAAAGTTAAGGTCCTTAAGTACAACTCTCGATACCGAACTATACACTTAAAAATCATTAAATTGACTAAAAAAGTTTACTATCAAAAGCGCCTCTCAACTGCTGATAATGCCGCTAGAGAAACCTAGTCAATAGTTAATGATTTGAGAAATAAATCTTGTTCACCTGACCAAACCAAACTATTTCGTAAATGTGGCCAAAAATATAACATCTAATATATCTTCAAGTTGCGACCCTGTTTCCTTCCTCTCTGCCTCAAATTCGAATACCAACAGCTTCTTTTTAAGTCCCGTTGACAACCTGGAACTGTTACAAACCATTACACCTATAAAAAGCAAGTCTTACTGCAGCACTGATGGTCTACCGAATAAAGTATTTCTAAACCTTCCTCTTGAAGCAATGAACGCCCTGTCCTCTCTAATCAATCAATCTTTCGAGAAGGGTATTTTCCCCCAGTACCTCAAGACAGCAATCATTATCCCTCTACATACAGGTGGTACAACTACAGACCAATCGCCTTACTACCTGCTCTATCAAAGATCATAGAGAGGCTGGTCAAGGAACGCTTGATGGCCTTCCTACATAGAATTTTAATATCGAATCAGTTCGGGTTCTTATCCAGTAAAAGTTCGAGTGATGCCATATTCTCTGTTCTTAGTGATATCTACCACAATCTTAACAACAAGCTATTCATAGCAACAGTTTTTTTTGTGACATTGGCAAAGCTTTCTTTTTGCAAGACTGTCTGAATCATGAGATATTATTAAAAAAATATCCTTTCAAGACAGTTAGTCTTTGTAGGCCTTCTTCTTCTTGTGACGCCCTCTCCTTTCGATGGTTGGCGATCCACATAGCTAACATTGTTCTGGACACAGCAGCTCGAAAGATTTCAATGGAAGTCCACCCAAACCATATACTGAGGTCTTTCAATTAGGAGTTCTGACGTCTATCAGCAGATCTTTTCCCTTGAATCTTACCTTCAATTATTAGACTTTGCAGTTCATACTTATTACCTCTCATAATGTGGCCTATGTATGTAGTTTTTCTTTCTTTAATGAGGGCCAATAGTTCTTTCGGCTTCTTCATTCGTCTAAGCAGTTAGTCTTGTCAATTCCTTTTATGGAATTCAGGATATTCCACAGGAATGGTTCAAATCTTATTTTATCTATCTCTATATTATATTGGCAATAGAAGGCGAGCTGCCTTCTATTGATAAGATAAGATTTGAACCATTCCTATGGAATACCCCGAATTCCATAAAAGGGATTGAAAGGACATCAGTCAGGGCTGGTTCGGTTCCTCAAGGTACCGTTCTAGGTCCAATACTCTTCCTAGTATTCATCAACGATATCACTAATCTAAATATCAGTGAAAAATTTGTCTCTTCGCCAATTATACTAGTATCACCTGGTCCAAACCTAACCTGCCGCTTCCCCCTCTACTACATCTAATGACCATGCGTGTATTAAGTTATGGTACGATACAAACTAACTAGAAATAAGAAAATTGTTGTTCTGTTTTATAAAGATACACTCCCGCCTCTTACAATTGAAAACAACGTCATTAATTATGTTGACTCTGTTAGATTTCTGAGCCTCCTCATCGACAAATCACTCAAATGGTCCTCGCACGTGGAGCTCTTAACCAAGAAGCAGTCTTCTGCTTGTTTTGCACTTAGGTCTATTTCCAGGGAGCTAAATCTCCAAACATCCATATCTTCTTATTTCCCTCTTTTCGAATCTCATCTTCGATATGGCTTACCGTTCTGGGGACATTAAAACCTTCTGGAACTTGAATCTATCTTCAAATTACAAAAGAGCTATATCTTTGGATTGAGTAGTAGAGCCCATTATCAACCCTACTTTAAAAATTTAAAAATTTGAACTCTCCCTTCCTTATTTATACTGGAATCCGATAGCTTTATGCATAAACACATTCGTGCTTTACCGGAGAGGCCACAACACAAACACAGTACTAGGAACTTGGATCAGGATATTTATCTACCCTTACCTAGATCAGAACTGATAAAAAAAATCATCTTCTACAACGCAAAAAAAGTTTAATCAGTTATCTATCTACCTGAAATCTATCGCCCATAATTCCAAATTTCGTTCCGCCCGCCGTCAATTCGTATTTCCTATAATAACGCTACTACATTACTGCAGAATTCTTCTGTGATCGCCAGATTTTGAACCGCACACACACTTATTAATCTCAGCTCGCCTCACTCAACGAATAAAAAATTCTTCACGATTTTTTTACGATTATTTATTTCTTTTTGTTATATTTTGTATTATTTATAATTGTTTTATTTTGCCTGTGCTTTGTTCACAGAAGTTATGTATTTCACATTGACAATAAAGCAGTATTATTAAAAAGTCCTTTTGGCTTGCAGTCCTATCGACCACGTCTTGTGCTTCCGCTGAGGGCTCGTTATCGACAACTACGTTTGGAGTGGCGTATCTTACGACTGGATTGGAACGTGGAGTGGCATAGAGTGGTCTTCAGTAACAAATCCAGATTCTGCTTGGGAATGCACGATGGTCGCATGAGGGTCAGGCGTAGACGTGGATAACGTCGCCAAGTGCAGTTTTCTGTTGAGCGGCATGTGCACCAAACAGTGGGGATTATGGTATGGAGCGCTATTGTTTATGAAAGAAAGTCTTAGTTGGGCAACTTCCGAGGCAACTTGAATGCCCACCGATAATCCCATATCCTTCCATTCCTCCAGGAGCTAGAGGACCCGATTTTCTAACATGATAATGCCCGTCCCCAAATTGCAAGGCATTCTATGGAGTGCTTCGAAGAGGCTAACGTCAATATCTCGCCGTGGCCACCCAGATCTCCCGACCTTTCGCCCATTGAACAATTGTGGGACAAGATGGGTATAAGACTCAAGAAATTAGCCTATTCGTCACAGACATTGGAAGCTCTCCGGAATGAACTACAACTTGCTTGGATTCAATACCTCGGGGAGAAATCGACCACTTGGTGGAATCCATGCCCTGAAGGGTGCGTGAAGTGTGCCACACATTATTAATAAAAAATGCCTTTTGTTTAATTTCTTAGAAATCTAAATCAATTACAACCTTTGAATAGTTAAACATTTCTGCCAAAGTTTGGTCCAAAAATTCCTACCCCTTCTTGGTGTTGCATTTTTTTTATGTCATAGAGTATATAAAAACTTAAATGTCTTAAACTTCAAATAATTGCAAGCACAAATATCTGAATATAGATATTATTATTCATGGCATAGGAGCCACACAATATAACTGACTAACATTTTCGGTTTACAATACTTAGAGTTAAAGCTAATTTCACAGCTGAAAATGTATTAACCCTTTCGGCCCTGCCACCGTAACATTTGCAAGCCCCTAATTACTATATCTATCCATATTATTACTATTTTTCACTGGATGTTTTTAAACTTTCCTATGGATTATAAAAAAAGAACCTATGAAACAAATCAGTTCAAATTGTATTTAGTAATTGTATGGTATTGGGGTTCATGATATACTATACAACATCAATAATATTTAGGAGAAAACTATTTTTTTCGAAATTAAAAATTCAGGGTTGAAAGGGTTAATTCATTTATTAGACCTGCTACCCATAGAAGTGTTTATTAGATTCGATTTTTAAATTGTGTGTGAGTATTAAAAAATTAGTGAGGATTCTGTAGAACAAAGAATACCCAGGTATTTAAATTGCAACATTTTATTATTACTTTTATGTAAATAGCTGGCATTAAAGCGTAATAAAGGTCTTAAAAAGTGTATGGGGTAATATTTACTTCCAAAGCTATAATTTTTTTTTTTGCTAAAATAATTTAATAAAATATTCCTTGGGTAGAATTAAATTTTAATATTTATAACAAAGGCATTACATGAGTTGGCTGCCCTATACCGCGAGTCTATATTCTTAACTGAAAAATATGAGGTTGGATGATTTCAATCTCTAACGTAGCAAATAACTTTTTGTTCAATTTCATTTTTTCTGAACTTTATAAAATATTTTTCATATCAAACCCATTTATTTGAAAAATATTTTAGAGAAATCATCAATAATGAACTGACAAACTTTTTAAGATTATCGATAAGTATATAAGCATTGCGACACTGCAATTCCATCAAGAAAAAAGCTTAATAAAACCAAATAAATCATCAATAATTCAGTTTATTTGAAAATCATCAATAATTACCTGACAGTTTTTTTAAAATCCTGAGCATAACTTGCTAAAAAGTTTCCTGAAAAGAAGAAATATATTAATTGAATATATTTACATATTAATTATAATAACTATTCCATCTATATTTTCTCTTATTAAATAATTGGTGCAATAACTTCCACCGGACATTTTCCATAATGATTAGATCTGCTACAGCAAAAACATAAAACAGGAAATCCTCCAGTGTTGTGCTACACTGTAATCCAAGTGTATTAAACCTTATTAAACCAGATCCAAATTAGATTCGATAAACTTAAAACTCGAGCGCGCAGCACATGCAGAATTACAATTTATAATCGGATCCAAACACACACTGACCATCATTTAAAGTTTTGATTTGCATCTGTGGAAAATGTTACGAGCGTCCTAATTAACACTTGAGCGAAAAATCAAATGTAAGGGCAAGCAGTAAAAAGGGAATTTAATTATAGTGGATTCATTAAATCAAGAGTCATTTCACCAGTAGTAATATAGTTACAAGTAATAGTATGTAAATTTAATAGTTACTTAGAATAACATTTGTAATACTTTGTTTTAATGAGTACCGATGGAATATTAAATTAACGGTATATTTAAATATGTGAACTAATATGGAAAAAATAAAAAAATAATAATAATAAGCCTCCCAAGCTAATACCTGGGGTAGTATCTTGTCAGTGGCTCGCCACTGTCCCACGAAGAATATTCTTCAACTGAGCATGGAGGAAAATTTGACTAAATGCACTAACCCAGGTGGTAACCAATCCACCGTCACCTATGTTGACGTTAGCGGACCTTCGGATTCTCGGGAGTCAGCACCAATATGCTTTAAGGATGAATCGGAGCATCCTGTAATGACCGGACGTAAACTCAGACCAAGACAGCAAGGCTTTTTCGCAACATTTAATGCCAACTCACTGCTAAAAGTGGGTAAACTGAAACATTTGACTGATTCGCTAACTCGACACAACATAATACTGACAGCAGTACAGGAAACCAGATTTACGGACGAACATGTCTTTGAGTCCCAAGGCTACATAATCCTCAAAGGAAAAGTGAGTCAGCGGGTATTGAAGAACGTACCTCACTTAGATACAGGATTTATAATCAATCATAGGATACTGGATTCAGTCACCGACTTGACCTCCCCGAGCAGTCATGTATACAGCCCCTCTCTCAAATGCGCAAATAAGGGTTACAGTATTGTCAATGTACATGCCCCAATCAACCAGGATAACAGATGCAATCCAGACAGAACTGATAAATTCTGGGAAGACTTAGAAGATATTATCTCTAAACTTCCAGAGAGGCACACCCCTATACTGCTTGGTGACCTCAATGCTCAATTGGGAAGAGAGAAAAAATACAGAAACATAGAGGGCAATTATCCGGCGCCTAAGCGAACCAGCCGCAACGGACAACGATTTGTGGATCTGTGTAGGACTATTGGGTTGCTCATGAAGTCTACAGCCTTCATAAACTTGCCAAGGAAGCATAGAACTTGGATTTCACCTAATACCAACCTGGGTGAATTTCAGATAGACCATGTGGCCATTTCAAGAAAATCTCAAAAGGAAATACAAAACATGAAAGTACTAAGAAGCGCCAATCTGGACTCAGACCACTACCTCTCAAAGATCAAAATAAGACTCCAGCCTAGAAACACTAGATTACACAGAATCTCCAAAATAGTAAGATTTGACGTAGAGCAACTCTAGAACAGTCAATAAGTAATTCAGAGACTGAACAATACAGCTCTAAACATCTGGGACCAACTGAAGGACACTCTTGTCAATGCGGCCAATGAACTCGCCCTTCTGGATAGAAGAAGGAAGCATCCGTGGTAGACTGAAGACTGTGACAATGCAATAGCCCAGAGACAGACAGCCTGGGTGAAGTGGAATTCTAAAAAGACCAAGGAAAATTGTCATACATTTTTGGAACAAAGAAAGATTACAGCCAAGAAAATTCGAGGAACTAAACGATCCTTCACACAAAACCAACTAACCCAAATCGAGGAGAGCTTTGCTAACAAGAACTCCAGAGATTTCTTTGAAACCTTCAAGTAGACAACTCAGAAAATACGCTCCGCCAAGCCTCCACTTCAGAGACTCATAAAGCAAACTGGCTTATAACGACAAGGACAACTGCCATCTTTTCGCTCAATACTTTAAAAATCTAATCAACTGTGACCCACCCAGCGAAGACTTTGACTATAAACAAACCACACCAATCCCGGAATCGCTGCTCCCTTCATCGGAAGAAGTTGGCCAGATCATTCAACTTCTTGAGAATAATAAGGCAGCTGGAGAGAACTCTATCGTTGCTGAACTGTGGTAAGGTGCTGGAAACAATGCAATGCTAACTAAAATCATCCAGGAAATCTGGGAAACAAGAGGAATTACCACCCGATAGAAAATCTGCTCTGATCCATCCGCTCACAAAAAGGGAGATTTTACTGATCTAAACAAGTGCCGTGGAATTTTTCTTGTCCCGTTTACATACAAGATTCTCTCAAAGAAGTTACAAATAAGGGCAGAAAACCAACTGGATAGTCAACTGGGAGAATACCATGGGGGCTTCAGGAAGACCCGTTCCTGTGTTGAACAGATCCTGCATCTGTACTTGCATACTCCAAGATGAGAAACCGCAAGGTGGTCGCTACCTTTGTTGAGTTTAGGAAGGCCTAAGGTTCCATTGGTAGAGAAACGCTTAACAAATGACTCCAGGAACTAGTGCTAGACAACAATACCCGCAGGCTCATCCTAGAAACTTTGACCAACACCCATTACAAGGTTAAATTAAGAGGCGAGATTTCAGAAAGTTTCAGAATTAAAACTGGAGTGAGACAAGGAGATGGACTTTCCCCACTTCTCTTCAACTGTGTCGTTGTAGAGAATGCTGTGGTTATGAGAGAATGGCGCAAGGAACTGATCAATTTGAGTGCTCAGAGTACTATCTATCTGGGGCGTAAGAACGATGGGCTGGTTGTAGATTGCTTGGCCTTTACAGATGACATGGCACTGTTTGATGATTCCCTTGAGTTGGCAAGAATGCAGGTAAATTGCCTCAGAAAATAGGCTGCCAAAGTGGGTCTCCCAGTGTCGCTGTAGAAAACAGAATTCTTCAACAACATCAGAGAAGCAAACAGAGATGTTAGAGCAGGGAATCATCAAGAGGACTGAGAAATTTAAGTATCTTCGCGATTCGATTGAACCCAACTTATCAGAAAGAGCATCATTATCCAAGAGAGTCAGCAAGTTATAACTCGCCTATCGAATGACAAAAAACACTTAAAACAAGAAATGCCTGTAACGAAACCTGAAAATTAAGTACTACACATCAGTCTTACGGCCAGAAGCCCAATATGCCATGAAGTGTCTTTCCTTGAATCGTAGAAGTCTGGTAGATAAATTGGAAATCAGAGAGAGGAACATCCTTAGGAAGATCCTAGGCCCGGCAAAGGAAGATGGGGAATTCCGAAGGCGGCATAACTCTGAACTCTACGAACATATTGAGATGCTCTCTGACTGTGCCAGAAAAAGAAGGGTGGCTTTCTATAGCCACGTTGCAAGATTGCCTCTAAACCGACTAACCAACCGTCTGTTCACCTTCTGGCAAAGCAAGAAGGTTCGTACCACTTGGTTTACGGAAACCGAGTAGGATATTAAAGAACCGGGAATAACAGATCTCCAAAACAGACAATCTGTGAGACGCACCCTGAAGGAAGTCTTTGGATTTCAGGGAAATCAAATATCAAAGCCCAATAGTTGAACAAGCTTGGTCCAAAGTAGGTCTATTCGAAACAAGAAGAAGAAGAAGAACAAAAGAATAGTGAAATATACAGAGATATAAATGGAAGACTACCAATACGGCTTTAGAAGGGGAAGATCAACCATCCACGCTGTACAAATAGTGTGCCAGTTAACAGCAAAGTGCAACGAACATGGTATAGAATTACAAATACTGTTTATTGACTTTAAACAAGCATTTGACTGCCTGAAGTGTGATCAAGTAATATAAGTCATGAAAGACACAAATATACCAGAGAAGCTGATGATGCTAACAGAAATGACGATAAAGAAGAGCAGAGGTAGGGACACAGGAGGGCATAACCGAAATGAATCTTGGCGAAAGAAAGGGCGACGGGTTATCAACGACACTATTCATTTTGGTACTGGACGCTGCAAATAGAGAGTGTGGTTTCAAAGGAATTTTAATTAATTAACTTATTGTTAATCACAATGCTAGCTAGTGACTGGAGAAGTATGGAAGAAGCAATTCGAAAACTTGAACAAGAAACAAAGAAAAAAGACCTAAAAATAGACCAGGATAATAGGTCAAGGTCATGGAACTAAGCAGAGATTACAAGACTACATCTAACAAACTAGTACAAATAGGAAATTTCGAGTTCGAAATAGTAGACGACTTCAAATACCTAGGAATAGTAATAAATAACAAAAATAACCGAAGGATAGAGATAAACCACAAAGTGCAGGCGGGATATAGAGATTACTACAAATACAAAGCATCATGAAAAGCATGAGCATAAGCACAAATACAAAAATGAAGTTGTTCGAAACAGCAATCAGACCGGTAGTGACCTATGGGGCAGAGACGATGAACGTAACAAACGCTGAACAGGGAAAGTTAAGAATCTTAGAAAGGAACATTATTTGAAGAATATATGGTTTAAAAAAAATCACTGTAGGGGAACACAGAAGAC
This sequence comes from Phosphuga atrata, assembly GCA_944588485.1. Classification (NCBI taxonomy): domain Eukaryota; kingdom Metazoa; phylum Arthropoda; class Insecta; order Coleoptera; family Silphidae; genus Phosphuga; species Phosphuga atrata. The sequence continues at coordinate 75,822,915 of OX155892.1, read as the reverse complement.
TAATGAACTCGGAAATAAAAAACGAGAATATGTTGTTAACGCGATAATAGTACAAGGACTCCACTGGCATGGCATGTAAACCGAATGTAAAACAGCAGAGTTGTAAAGAAGATAACAAGGTGGCGAATAGAGATTAGCAGAGGAAGAGGAGACCGAAAGGCAGATGGGAGGACCAGGTACTAGAGGACACTAAGAATCTAAAGATAGAGGCACGTAGGAGCAAGATTTTAGACCGAGCCCCGTGCAGGAAAATAACAGGAGAGGCAAAGTCAGGCGACTGGACAGATTAAAAATAGGACAGATGAACGTGGAGTTACTCACCACACGAAATGAGTTTTAAGAGATCGTGGGCGTAACGAGCGGTTGCAATACTGAGAGGGGTCTATAAAACCGTATTTCCCACAGAAATTCAAAAAAACCTTTGCTTTCGGATGCTTGATGGTAAACTAGCTTTGACAAATAAAAAAAAAATAAAAAATTCCAAGAATTAGCTTCATATTTTTCACAGTTTATATATTGTCCAGAACTCAAAAAGAGATTCAAGAAAGTGCAGCCAGAAATCGCGCCGGAAAATTCGTCACCACCAACGCAAGAAGAAATTTTTTCACATATCAAGAAACTTAAAAACAACAAAGCATCAGGGGAGGACGGAATGTAGCGGAACTTCATTGAAAAATTTAGGTCCAAATTCACTCAAAGAAATTACACAAATAATCCAAAACATTTGGCAAACCGAAAAGCTCCCGGATGACTGGAAGATTGCTCTAATCCATCCACTATATAAAAAAGGCAGCACGTTAGATGTAAACAACTATCGAGGAATCTCTTTTGTATCAAAAGTCTGCAAAATACTACCAGTCTGTCTCCTGAATAGAACACAAAGGCAATTAGAACCGAAACTATCAGAATACCAAGCAGGATTCAGACCAAACAGGTTATTCCAAGAGCAAATTATCAACCTCAAAACCATACTCAAACTACGAACCCTTAGACCAAAGCCCACAGTATGCACATTTGTAGACTTTCCTCATTGAAGTCTACAAATGTGCAAACGATTCGATAGATAGATCATCACTATTCAAAACTCTAGAAGAGAGATGTCTAGATCCCAAAACTCTAGGACTCATAATCACTCTATAAAACAAACACTCACTGGCACAAAATCTAAAGTGAAATTTATGGTGCAAACTTTCAGAACCCTTTGACATTCGAACGGGTGTTAGAGTAGGTGATGGACTCTCTCCTATTCTGTTGAACGTCTTGCTAGACAAGGCTATAGAAGAATGGAAGAAGGATCTCAAGAAATGTGAGTCTTAGAAACCGATCCGACTGAGCTTTCCCAAAAACAACCTCTATGCACCATACCTCGCCTTTGCGGATGATCTTGCGATACTGACAGAGGATGAGGAGACTGCCGTCAAACAACTGGAGATACTTAGGAATGTGCTGAAAAAGTAGGACTTAATTCTTCTGTTATTAAGACAAATATCACTAGCCTGAGAACAAATTACGGTAAAATCTACAAGGTCCCGTACTGTAAATACTTCGGAGAATTGATCGAAGCGACAGGCATTGAGAAGATCTCACAGCAGAAGAAGAAAATACAATAACAGAAATGCACCAATTTAGTTTCTAAAACTGACGTCTACCATGCTCTCTTGAAGAGAGTCGTCTCTACTCCTCTCTTTATTTCAATATAATATTTATGTATATATTTTGCATATTTCGGGGGGGGGGGGTGATGTGAGGTTGAACCCCCAAACCCCCCACCCTAGCTACGCCCATGCTTTTACACACGATTTATTTAGAGATATTCACATCTGCAGAAGTAGCAAGACAAATAGTTTTAAATTAAAAAATTCAACAGCCTGAGGTCCTGATGGCATTCCATGCAGCGTAATAAAAGAGTTTTATTCCGAGCTAGTGGATTCTATTACACACCTGGTTAACACCTCCTTAGAAGACGAGAAATTTTCTGATATATTTAAAACTTCACTTAAGAATAATTCTTCACTTCACTTAAGAATAATTCTTATTCACAAAAAAGGAGATATTATGAACATTTAAAACAGAAAATTGGTTAAAACAATTAGTTAAAACACACAATGGCTAAAATTCTGGAATATGCGCTATGGTAAGCAGACCGGTGTCCTTCATATATACCTAATGCGTCAACTAATTGCGGAGGAGCAGCAAGGGTTCTGCAAGGCGAAATTGACCACATCCCCTATTTTTAAAATTACATCAGAAGATCTTACTCGACATCAATAAACAGAATCCCAGTTGGAATATTCTATTACTTCACCAAAGCTTTGGGCTGTGTTTCACAAAGAAATCTAATAGATAAACTAGAAAGTTACGGAATCAGAGGGCAATGTGGAATATGACTTAAATCATACCTGCTAAATAGAAAGCAATATGTAGGAATAGAGGAAAGCATATCTCCAACTGTTGATATTGCAATGGGTGGTGTTCCACAGTGTATTGTTCTGTGTATTCTATGACGATGATGCTAGTTTTCTATTTTCAGAGGAGTCGATAGAAACAACATAAATAACAGATAAAACTTCTCGATGATCTCAACAAGTAGCTCGATACAAACAACTTATGTAAAAATAGTTTTTTTTAAGTATAGATAACTTAATAACCTATATAGATATATAGAAATAGATGATCAACAGATGGAACGAACAAATACGTTTCTAGGAAGATGAATTACATTGGAATACCCATACACAGCATATTGCCGCTAAAGTCAACCAGAAAGTCTTCATGTTAAGAAAACTCCGTAATAACATCGACCTACCGCTCCTACTACGAAAATGCCACGTGGAGGTTCAATCAATCATTGCATATGCTATCATACTATGGGGGATATCTCCGCACTTACGTCTTATTTAAAGCACAAAAGAGGGTAGTGCGGGCCCACAAGGGCATATCCAGATCAACGTCGTGTCGGCCACACTTCTAACGTTCTTCGTCTTGGATGTTCAGTGACAATCTACGTCTTGGAACTAGCTTGCTTTATTTTAAAGAATAAGGCAAAATTTTTCTATAAACATTATTTCTCTATAAACATTATATTACTTCCTCATTAAAATTATATATATGCATATATGTATATACATATATATATATATATATATATATATATATATATATATATATATATATATATATATACATATATATATTGTATATATATATATATATATATATATATATATATATACGAAGATAATTTTTTAATGACTGGATAATTAAACAAACAACGTAGTATATTTTCAACAAGGAAAATATATATATATATATATAAATATATATATATATATATATATATATATATATATATATATATATATATATATATATATATATATATATATATAAGTTTAATGAGGATGTAGTCAAAACTTAGGTTTGGTAAAAAGAAACTCTTTCTTATATTATCGAGCTTTCGGGAATGTTTATTCCCTTTCTCAAGATATTAAGGTGAGGTTGACCGTAAACAGCAGCTTCATAACGCACTGGACATATTTCAACCACATTGAACAAGGCACGGTGATCAAATTCATCCCCGTGGCACCATGTTGGAGCACACGTTTTTCATTTTTGTCTTTTTGTTAAGTAATTAACTTTGTATATTTCAAATTTGTTTTTTAATCTGTTTTATTATCAAACATGAGGGCTTAACTCTCTTATTATAAATCTTATTTTGTTTTGTGAGGTGTTATACAATGCCTTGTTTAATGTGGTTGAAATTTGTCCAATGTGTTATGAAGCTGTTGTTTAAGGTCAACCTCACGTTAATGTCTTGAGAAAGGGAATAAACATTCCCGAAAGCTCGATTATATTACAGAGTTTCTTTTTACCAAACCTAAGTTTGGACTACACCATCATTAAACTTCTATATATTTTCCTTGTTGAAAATATACTACGTTGTTTATATATATATATATATATATATATATATATATATATATATATATATATATATATATATATATGTTGTATTGTTTTCTCGGGGATTCCGCGTTGATGCTGAGGGTTGGCTCTGAAAAGAACCGGACTCTCGACGTTTCGGCGAACTAACATTCGCCATTCTCAAGAGATATATGCGTCCGTGCGGGTCAACCGTTAGACGCATACTTATATAGACTTAAGTATGCGTCTAACGGTTGACCCGCACGGACGCATATATCTCTTGAGAATGGCGAATGTTAGTTCGCCGAAACGTCGAGAGTCCGGTTCTTTTCAGAGCCAACCCTCAGCATCAACGCGGAATCCCCGAGAAAACAATACAACACAGGTATCTATCCGCGAAAACCTCAAATACAACATATATATATATATATATATATATATATATACAGAGAGAGAGAGAGAGAGAGAAATTTTGCCTTATTCTTTAAAATAAAGCAAGCTAGTTCCAAGACGTAGATTGTCACTGAACATCCAAGACGAAGAACGTTAGAAGTGTGGCCGACACGACGTTGATCTGGATATGCCCTTGTTGGCCCGCACTACCCTCTTTTGTGCTTTAAATAAGACGTAAGTGCGGAGATATCCCCCATAGTATGATAGCATATGCAATGATTGATTGAACCTCCACGTGGCATTTTGGTAGTAGGAGCGGTAGGTCCTTGTTATTACGGAGTTTTCTTAACATGAAGACTTTCTGGTTGACAGCAGCAATAATCTGTGTATGTATATCTATATAGGTTATTACGTATAATAATATATATATATATCTATATAGGTATATCTATCTATATAGGTTATTAAGTTATCTATACTTAAAAAAAAAATATTTTTATATAAGTTGTTTGTATCGAGCTACTTGTTGAGATCTTCGAGAAGTTTTATCTGCTACTTTCGTTGTTTCTATCGACTCCTCTGAAAATGGAAAACTTGCATCATCGTCATAGAATACACATTTGGAATCCCCTAAATACCGTGGAAGATCTGAAATATATAAAGAAAATAGAAAAGGCGCAAGGACACTTTCTTGTGGAACACCACCCATTTCAATATCAACAGTTGGAGATATGCTTTCTTCTATTCCTACATATTTCCTTCTATTTACCAGGGATGATTTAAGCTATCTTCCACATTGCCCTCTGATTCCGTAACTTTCTAGTTTATCGAGTAGATTTATTTGTGAAACACAGCCCAAAGCTTTGGTGAAGTAATAGAATATTCCAACTGGGATTCTGTTTATTGATGTCGAGTAAGATCTTCTGATGTAATTTTAAAAATAGCGGATGTGGTCAATTTCGCCTTGCAGAACCCTTGCTGCTCCTCCGCAATTAGATGACGCATTATGTATATATGAAAGACACCCGTCTGCTTATCAAAGCATTTTCCAGAATTTTAGCCATTGCCGAAATTAGAGCAACTGGTCTGTAATTTTCTGTTTTAAATGTTCATAATATCTCCATTTTTGTAAATAAGAATTATTCTTGAAGTTTTAAATATCTCAGAAACTTTCTCGTCTTCTAAGGAGGTGTTAACCAGGTGTGTAATAGAATCCACTAGCTCGGAATAAAACTCTTTTATTACGCTGCATGGAATGCCATCAGGACCTCATGCTGTTGAATATTTTAATTTAAAACTATTTGTCTTGCTACTTCTGCAGATGTGAATACCTCTAAATAAATCGTGTGTAAAAGCATGGGCGTAGCTAGGGTGGGGGTTTGGGCGTTCGAAATATGCAAAATATATAAATATAATATGTATAAATGTTATATTGAAATAAAGAGAGGAGTAGAGACGACTCCCTTCAAGAGAGCATGGTAGACGTCAGTTTTATAAACTAAATTAGTGCATTTCTGTTATTGTATTTTCTTCTTCTGCTGTGAGATCTTCTCAATGTCTGTCGCTTCTATCAATTCTCCGAGGTATTTAAAGTACGGGACCTTGCAGATTTTACCGTAATTTGTTCTCAGGCTAGTAATATTGGTCTTTGAACAGAAGAATTAAGTCCTACTTTTTCAGCACATTCCTAAGTATCTCAAGTTAATTGACGGCAGTCTCCTCATCCTCTGTCAGTATCGCAATATGATGCATAGTGGTTGTTTTTGGGAAAGCTTAGTCGGATCGGTTTCCAAGACTCACATTTCTAGAGATTCTTCTTCCATTTTTCCATAGCCTTGTCTAGCACGACGTTGAACAGATTAGGAGAGAGTCCATCACCTTGTCTAACAACTGTTCGAATGCCAAAGGGTTCTGAAAGTTTCCACCATAAATTTCACTTTAGATTTTGTGCCAGTGAGTGTTTGTTTTATGAGTCCTAGAGTTTTGGGATCTAGACATCTCTCTTCTAGAATTTTGAATAGTGATGATCTATCTATCGAATCGTATGCACATTTGTAGACTTCAATGATGCAAGTCTACAAATGTGCATACTGTGGGCTTTGGTATAAGGGTACGTAGTTTGAGTATGGTTTTGAGGTTGATAATTTTCTCTTGGTATAACCTGTTTGGTCTGAATCCTACTTGGTATTCTGATAGTTTGGGTTCTAATTGTCTTTGTATTCTATTCAGGAGACAGGTAGTATTTTGACAGTATTTTGACAGTAGGTAGTATTTTGTAGGTAACAGATACAAGGGAGATTCCTCGATACTTGTTTGTTTAATTATCTAGTCATTAAAAAACTATCTTCGTATATATATATATATATATATATATATATATATATGTTGTATTTGAGGTTTTCGCGGATAGATACCTGTGTTGTATTGTTTTCTCGGGGATTCCGCGTTGATGCTGAGGGTTGGCTCTGAAAAGAACCGGATTCTCGACGTTTCGGCGAACTAACATTCGCCATTCTCAAGAGATATATGCGTCCGTGCGGGTCAACGGTTAGACGCATACTGAGAGCTCGTTCGTGCGGTGCGACTACTTATAGCTGTCTGGCTTCGGGTCATGCGCGTTGTGTGCGGTGCTTCGGTTCTGTTGTTTGTTTGTCCTTTTGGTCGTACATGAGTCTGGGGTGTCTGGGGTTGCATTTTGAGGGTGGATATGATCGGTCGCCATGCTGGGGGCAGTCTCAAGGAATCGTCTCTCGTGTTCATGCAGTAGTCTCGTTTTTCTATCTCTATGGCTTCTCTGTATACTCGTGACATTTCGTGGCTAATCTGTGCAATTTAGAAATTCAAGGACTCTTGCACAGATTAGCCACGAAATGTAATTATTTCCAAAAAAATGTGATTATTTCCAATTCTAGTTTATTCTGATTTACTTCAAATATTGTAGATATTTGACATGCAATTTCTTCTATTTTGATTAGGTAAAACCATACAACATTATAGATAATCAGATAAATTTAATAAAGACGGAACAAAACTTGAAAGAAACCTTGAAGAACCTGAAAGAAACGTCGAGAATCCGGTTCTTTTCAGAGCCAACCCTCAGCATCAACGCGGAATCCCCGAGAAAACAATACAACATATATATATATATATATATATATATATATATATATATATATATATATATATATATATATAAATATATATATATATATATATATATATATATATATATATATATATATATATATATATATATATATATATATATATATGTTATATTTAAGGTTTTCGCGGATAGATACCTGTGTTGCATTGTTAGAGATATATATCCTTAGAAGATATATATATATATATATATATATATATATGTTATATTTGAGGTTTTCGCGGATAGATACCTGTGTTGTATAGTTTTCTCGGGGATTCCGCGTTGATGTTGAGGGTTGGTTCTGAAAAGAACCGGATTCTCGACGTTTCGGCGAACTAACATTCGCCATTCTAAAGAGATATATGCGTCCGTGCGGGTCAACGGTTAGACGCATACTGAGAGCTCGTTCGTGCGGTGCGACTACTTATAGCTGTCTGGCTTCGGGTCATGCACGTTGTGTGCGGTGCTTCGGTTCGGTTGTTTGTTTGTCTTTTTGGTCGTACATGAGTCTGGGGTGTCTGGGGTTGCATTTTGAGGGTGGATATGATCGGTCGCCATGCTGGGGGCAGTCTCAAGGAATCGTCTCTCGTGTTCATGCAGTAGTCTCGTTTTTCTATCTCTATGGCTTCTCTGTATACTCGTGACATTTCGTGGCTAATCTGTGCAATTTAGAAATTCAAGGACTCTTGCACAGATTAGCCACGAAATGTAATTATTTCCAAAAAAATGTGATTATTTCCAATTCTAGTTTATTCTGATTTGCTTCAAATATTGTAGATATTTGACATGCAATTTCTTCTATTTTGATTTGGTAAAACCATACAACATTATAGATAATCAGATAAATTTAATAAAGACGGAACAAAACTTGAATATCTAAATATACTCAACCTTTCCGGAGCTCTATTATGCTAATGAGTATTATAGAGCTCCGGAAAGGTTGAGTATATTTATATATTCAAGCTTTGTTCCGTCTTTATTAAGTTTATCTAATTTCTTCTATGTTGATATTTTTTTGAAACACATTTGAAAAAAATAGTGCAATATTTTCAATCTTACCAAAAACTTGTCTAAAAACAAATCTTGTCTAAATTGTTTTTCAACATCTTCAATTTTGAAAATCATTTTGTTAGGGATGAATTGAGCAGTGTCAGGGTCAGGATATGGATGTGTGTGAAAATATTTTACAATGCTTGGAAAATGCTTCAATTTTTGTAATGTTTTAAATTCGCATTCATCAGTATTATAAGTTGCTGAAAAGCTCTTATCGAGCTTATCATGACGAATACATTTCTGCCTTTAGTTCTGCTCTGTAGTTCAAGATTAAAATCGTTTAGATTTGAACTTAAGTCTGCCAAAAATGACATATCAAATAACCACTCTTTGTTTTTTAACTGTGGGTAACTGTGACCTCTTTCAGAGAGGAAACTTTTTACTGCTTATACTAATTTTAGAAACCGCATGAGAAATCGACTTTTACTGAGCCTAAATAAGCGTCTCTGATGGGAACTGCCACGAAAAGAATTGATTATTTTAAAGACAGTTTCCATAACATTTTGTGTATTGAATGTGTGAGAAGTGTATTTTAATTTTTACTTTATATTTATCGAAATGTATTTTTAAGTAAGTACATAGAATCGAGAGAAAACTAAAGATCGACTAAAAATCTCGCCGCGATCGACCGGTAGATCGCGATCGACTGGTTGGACAGCCCTGGTCTAGACCATAACTAGACACAAGAATATGATATTACATACAGTTGCCAACTTAACACTGTGTACCAAAGCTCCCTCGCATATTGGTATCCAAATCTTCCACAGTTTACCCGTTAATTTTATTAAGAGTCATCATATAAGTTATTACGTAATGATCTAAAAGATAACTTAATCAATAAATGTTTGTGCAATATCGATGAACTTTAACGTTGCTTAAAAGTATTAATTATACATCTCAAAATCCAATAAATTGATTTGATTTGATTATAACAGTGGCATCCTTCACATACAATAATTTACTTATTAATGTGTTCCTTTAGATGTGTGAGTAGATAATGGTATATTAAAGAACGAGTTTAATAAGCGCGATTTCTCAGCACGCGTTCATCTTTAGAGCGTAGCGAGGAGTTTTCTAATGGACGAAAAACGCCTTATGAACGAGTTTTTTATACTATTTTTTCTATTTTGCGCCCTTTTATGCCATTTCTAAATTCAAAATGCGCCATATAATACATATTGAGAAATTTATATGGTACTGGGAGAGTCATTAACGAACCCATATGAGTATTTGAATGACTTCATTATAGACGCAAAATAGAAAAAAAATGTATTAATACTACTACCACTACAAAACCGAACTTTAAAGGGATATGAATATTTTACATATCATTTTGGTGCATGATGAATAAAAAAATCGTAAAATAAGCGATGAGTTGTGTAATCTGTTCTGAAGCGTTTTATGCTTCTGGGAATTGGTTATATTTATTTTCTATTAAAAAAAAAAAATACTAGTTATAGAGCCAGTATCAATTTCTCTCTTTTCTTTAAATGGAAAAAAGTTTATTATCTAAGCAAATATCTTAACCAAGAACATTTATTCGACGTAATGGTATAAGTCCTTCAAAAGAATATGCAATTTCTCTTACATTTCATAATATAAACAATTCACATTTAAATAACAATTCCCATGCGGATTCTTCCGGGATGTTATATTTTTCGAACGAAGCCCTCATTTCCTTCTCGATTACTCTTGGCTTTTGTGTGTATATTCGCATTGTGGCTTTAGTTCGGGTGGCGTTATTCAGCGATCACTTCAATTTTATTCAACTTTATAAACTTTCCTCTGTTGACATATTCTGCGAGAATGTTATTTATTTATACGACACAATCTACCCCAAAAGTGAATTAAAAAAATATTTATAGAAACAGAATTGCTTTGGCCCAAAACCCAAAATGTACATAATTTCTTTATATGTCATAAATATAGGTCATAAATATAAATTACATCAGAATTTCTCCTAAAATTATCTCAAATCTAAGCATTTGAATTGGAACAGATCAAAGCTGCATTCGCAGCCCGTTCGGAGGAACATTACAGTAGAATTGTTACAAGTTCAAACAATAAAGTACCCTCAAAGCTTAAAGTTCAGTACGGTTAAGACGTGTAGGTTTTATTGTAAAGATATATTTAAACCGTCCCAAACAAACACGCTGTAAATGGAGTCAAAGTTGTTATACCGGAGGTTTATTTAAAACACCGCTAGTTGGGTATATTTTAGTTTTTATAGTTTGGATGTAACTTGGTTTGCCCGGTTTATTAAAAGTAGTCGACGACCGTTATTTGGATTCAAGATGTATCCCAAACAAGGTAATCATAAGTAGGTATATAAGGTAAATAAGGTGAAAATAAGTTAAGAGTGTATATTAAGTAAATTAAAAAAAAGGGTAAGAATAATTATCCCATTAAAGAAGTTATCATCCTCCGACAGAACATGTGTCTTGATTATTAACATACTCTATATGATTATTGGTCAAATTTTCGTAGAAGAAACTTTGAATTTGCAAGTTGTCTACAAGTGTATATAACAAACAATTACTGTTGTGCACAGCTCAAGAAAGTAGCTCAACTTTATAACAGTTTTGTAAGAGTTGCAAGCGAGAAGAGAGTTAAATTACGAATATAAATCATGATATATGTTTTACCTAGCATCTTGTCACTTCCATATTAAAAAGGTAATATTAGTTGGAGAACTGAATGTCAACTTTAACAAAGTGAAAGCTTTATTAAAGAAATTTTCGAAGAGAATTATCATAAGAGTTACTAAAAAAAGCTTTAAATAAATGAATACAAAAAAACCTGGCATGAAATAGAAGTTGAAACGTTGTTTTATTAAACTAAAAACAAAATTTGAAACTTTTTAAAAACTAATCATACAAGTGTAAATAATTTCTGCATTGACTTTAAACCAAGGTCTTCTGTACAGATTTTACAGCCCTTTTACAGCGCTTCTAATTCCTTTAAATGAAAACTATGAGAATTGTTGAAACCCATAAACGTGTTTAATACATTTTAATTTCAATGTGCTAATTAATTTGGCAATTAAAACCCACGCTGGAAATATAGTCTGTTCCGAAAATAGGATACAACGAATTGTTTTGCGGTGATCGCGCGACTTTAAGTGTGTAGGAGTGTGGGAAATTGAATGTTGGATGATGTCAATCAACACGGTACAGCAAATAAAATATCAAGAAAAGAATTCTTTCAAGTTGAACTTGTATGAAATAAAACGCGGAGGCGAATTATTAATGTGGCTCGCGAATATTAAATTGAATCAGTAGTAAATACCAACTGTGATTTTATGATATATTTTTCCATTTGTGGAGGTTTGAAAAACCGCAGTTTGAAGGAAATGCAACTTGTATGCTTCGATCTTTATAAACGTTCTATTTACTAATAACAAAAATAAAATGTCCGTTGAACTGTAAAGGTACGTCTACACTATGCCGAATGGAGCCGATCGACATTGTCGATCAGTAATGCCGAACAAGTATGGAGTGCCGCCCGGCCTTGTCGAATGAAGCTGGGCCGAACCGAACGCAACCCGAATCAAGTCGGTACGGATCAAAGGAAACCGTACCGAGCAAAACTATCAACAGCAGTTTGGACGTGTTGATCGACTGTATTAGTCATTCCGTGTTTGTTTTGCTATTGGTTAGGTTATTTTTTATTTAGTTTATTAATTATTAAGTTATTTAGGCGGCATGAGTTGGAGTGACGAACAAACAATTACATTCATTGAAATGTACCGCGAGCGTAATTTACTGTGGGAAGATATAAATCCCGAGTATAAAAATCGAAATAAACGACACGATGGCCTAATAGAAATCGCAGTTTCGTTTGGTTGTCTGAATGGCATCTCTTTTCGACGCAATCATACTTAAAAGGTTTTCAAAATCGGAATTTTTCATTCTAACGAAGTTTTTAAAGCATTTCTGTATTCTAAGTTAAATTCATCAACATCATCAAACACTAAATCCTTCAAAAATTCCCCCATACTATACTTTTTTCTGCCTCAGACAAGACTGGGCCTAACCCAAAATCTTGGGCGGCGACGACAACGATGTTGCTGACTTCCAGCAACTGCAATGATAATTGCCACAGCCGCCGCTGCAGCATCATCCGAATCACTCATAAAATTAAATTCTAAATTAATATGAATATGAAACAAATAACATTTATTTAAACACTATAGATTTATTTAAACACTTTTAAACTAATATACTACGCATTTAAATTCATTTGTGCCAGTCGAGGCGTCCACACATACCGAGTTAATGTGGACAGGGCAAAAGCCGACCATGTCGTTCAACATTGCCGATCGGCCTAGCCGATCGGGACAGTGTGGACACAGCTTAAGAAATTTAAAAAATATTTTCCTGCGAAATTGAGCGGATTTAACTTAATTTTTAACTTACAATTAATGGGAAAAAAATGTGCGTGTTAAGACGTTCAAGGTAAAATGTGCATTATCATTTGTCATATCTAAGCATACTAGTCGTTCTATTTTAATACTTTTCTATATAAGTACTCCTTTTTCTTTCTTGCTAGAAGGAATATTCATACTTCCTTGAACCAAACTGAAAGATACTAATGCTTTCCTGTACCTAAGAATATGTTTATGCCAGGGTTTGAACGTCCTTAAATTAAAATGAAATGGTCTTTCCACACACATGTCAAAACATAACCTAAGTGTTTTCCATTTTATAATTCATAAGAGTACAGCTACACTGATGATAGATAGAAAGAACGCGCCTGCTATTCACTTTGGGTTAAAGAGAAAGATCTAATTTAAAAAAAACAAAGTTATTTATCTAGTGTCTTGTTTTAGTGTCACGGAAGTCCTAGTAAATGACACAAATATCTCTTGTCTTTCAACATGAAATTTGTTTTATAGTTCTAAAAAGGCAGAATGATATAGAGATTCGGAAAGGCTGAACATATTTATATATTCAAGCTGTATTAAGTTGGTATGATTGTATCTGTAATTAGTTTAACTTCACCCTATATTCAGTTCTTAAATTCTGTTATAAAAATACATCATTCTTTTGGATAATAAAGCCGGTTCTGTCAATCACCACAAACTAAAAATAACTAGCTAAATACTGTGAGTCACAGATTCTCAAATTGGGGTAAACTTATTTGGGGTCCGCGTAGTCAGTGCTGAGGGTCCGCGAGACCGCGAGATATAAAAAATGGGTGGAAATAGTTCAAGAATACGATTATATATTGTACACTATTTAGATCTTTTTTAAAAGATCTCCGCAAATAAAAGTAAGTGAAAAGGATGGTTGTGACCGTTACAGCGTGGCCCTTACATACTTACTCTAAATTGAAAAATTCACATGGTGTGTTTGTTTTTACCACTAATTTTGTGAAAATATTATATTACTTGTGAAGTTATATAGCTCTACAAACTTTTCAACGACTCGAGTTTCGACTGTCGAAGGTTATTTTCAAGTGGATTGGAAATGGATTCAAGTGGATTAGAAAAGGATTCAAGTGGATCATAAAAAATCAGATTCAGATAAAAGTTTCATTTCTCTCACATATTCTGGCAAAACAAGCGAACAAACAGCAAACGTTTTTCGAAAACAAAATCTGCAAGTAACCTTCTTTGAAATTATACCACATATAATTTATTTAATGCTAAAGAAATTGATCCCCCTCAAAAAATCCGTATATATGAGATTTATTATTCGGAATGCAATAGCGTGTACGTAGGTCAGACAGGACAAAGTATTTAAATTCGTTTTGCAGAAAATAACTTAACGGCTTAACCTAACCTAACCTTTTCAAGTGATCCAATTTAGTTTATGACCGAAAATAAAGTATTATTCTTAATGTTATAAAAGTTGTCGTCGTAATATGTACGTCATTATTTCAATAGTATTGTATATAAGCAAATCTAGACATTCTACTTTCGTCCGTTGTAGAACGAAGGTAAGGTAAGCTATGTAACTACCGGATGGTTACACAACTTCACTAAATAGGCTACTAAATGTAGAATGTTGACAAACTTGAAGAAATGGAAAATGTTGGTAAGATTTGCACTTATTTAATGATCGCGAAAAAAGAGAACGTTTTATATTTATAAATATTTTAAGTAAAAACTTGTCTCTCTTTTGTTTCTCCGTTCAGACTTAGGTATCTTATACTAAGTAGCTAAATATCATCATTCCATATGTTAAGACTATAACTTTGGTTCTAAATGAAAAAAAAAACCTTTAAACCTTTTATTATTTTAAACATTAAAAAAAAACATATTATACTTAAAAATTTGTCCAAGTTTCCATGATAATGTGCCACAATTGACCTTCATTGCATCCAATTGGTGCAAATATAGGATCTTTACAATGCATTTTTTTGTGTCTGTGTTGAGAATTAACATTTAACGATTAAACATAGTAGAGAACTTTTCAATAAAATTTGTTAAACTAACTTTGTTAATGGAGGCTGGGCTTCTCAAGAAGATGAAGAATAAATATGTATTGAAAACAAAACAACAACAAAACGCTATCGACCACTAGGTCTTTCTTGGTCTATTTAACTAACATTTCAATATATTCTCTATTTAGTTAAATGAGACGATTGACGATAAATGAAAATATTTTGGATAACGGTATTGCTCTGTTCGCTAAATAATGGAACTGATCTTTCGACAGGATCTTTCAAATCAAATATATCCAATACATGTTTAAAATTAAATTTAGAACTAATAATTTCATATTTTTTTTATAAGTTTGCCCCCAATAAAATTGATAAAGAGAACAAATTCTCTATATACCTATACAAAAAGATAGAGAACAAGAAAATAATTGTAAGAAAAGAGAACATGTTCTCTTTAAAAGACACCTGTTGGCAACCCTAACGGTAAATAAAAAACAAATAATTGAGAGAATCAAAGAACTGCCATTATCAGCTAGAACAGTTGTGGTCAAAAATTTTGAGGAACAGGTCAAGAATTATTTTTATTACTCATGCGGGACAAGTACTATTTTGGAGCCCGTTTTTTGACCGAGACAAATGGCTGTTTGTCAATTCTATTACAAGTGCGAGCAAGTGCGAATTACGAGTGCGACAAGTATAGGTACTTGTCGCACGGAAATTATGCTTGGCGTACGCAAATTTTCAATAAAAACCAAATAGGTAACTTAAAAAAAAAACACAAACAAAATCAATATTAGAAAAGGGATGTAAAATAATTTTTTTTTCATTAAGAAATTGAAATTAAATATTAAATAATTTTTTTTAAAATGAGTGTACATGCTATGGTGATACCGGAGACTGATGAGAGTTCTTATGACGAATCCACATGTTGGAGATATAATTGAAAAAGCAAATTCTTCATTTGTGATTCTTTTTTATGGATGGCTTTGGCCTGGACCCCTAACTTGTAACTTGATACGTTCCCTCGCATGAGTAATAAAAAATATTATCTGCATCTCGCGCGGTATTGTCAATTGCCCTCTCAAACGAATGAGCCCAATTTAGCTCTCGTTTGCAATTGGCAACTTGCCGCACTAGTTCCACAATATACTATTGTTATCTAGTGACGTAATTAGCACTGCAGTTGCATGAAAGTAACGATATCAATAGTATGGGTAGGCTTACAATTATTATTAGATTCGAATCAATAAATAGTTCGAATGTCAATGAAGAACTGCGCGTCCTTGCTTCAATGAATGACATGGCCAAAGGCACTGATATTTTTCATCAAGTACAAGAGTTTACAAATTTAAAAAAATGGGTTCAAGAAGTAAATTATATTCCATAACACTGATGGTGCTCCAAGTATAGCAGGAAAAGCTATTGGTTTTGTAAAACTAATGGAAAATTGGTATCAAAGGCATCTACGCAAAACCTTAGGGATATAATGGAAAAGATTGTTAAGATCGTAAATATGATAATAGCGCGATAAGCATTAATACACAGGCGCTTCCCAGCTTTTTTGGAGGAGATTGAATCGGAATGTGGAGATTTGCCGTTATATTCTGAACTACGATAGTTAAGTCGATAGAAAGTTCTTCATAGATCCGTAGAGTGTTTGATGATATACGAATATTTCTTCGCGATATCGGTGAAAATGATCTCTGTCTCTTTAAGACTTTTGTTCTTAACAAACATAATGAACCATTATAATGATTTTAACGTACGACTTCAAGGAAATAGCCACACAATTTTTAAAATGTATTAGGAATGGAAGAGTTTTATTTCAAAATTAATATTATTGGAAACTGATATAGATAGTAAAAAGAAATTTCTTTCCCTAGTTAAAAAGCGAATATGAAATAGAAAATATCGATGAAAGCAATCTCATTTTTTTCGAAAGTTGGATTTTCGTCTATAGAAGTGAATATGAAAGTGGATTTCAAAGTTTTAAAACGTATGCCGAAATGTTTATAACGCTTTAAAGGGCGATTCTCATATACGCGACACTAGCTACGCGACATCCCCTGTCAAATAATGTTTACATTGTTTTAAATGAGCACGTTCTCACTATGGCTACGCGACAGCTGCGTGACGTGCCTATTTAAAACAATGTAATCATTATTTGACAGGGGATGTCGCGAAGCTAGTGTCGCGTATATGAGAATCGGCCTTAAATGTGCAGTATTTTCAATATCTAAAAATTGACAATTTTAGTTTAGAAATTATTGATTTTGTTCAACGATATGGACGGATAAATTCAAGAAAAGCTTTGGTAAAAACAGAAGATTATTTTCTTGTGATGTCAACCAACGTGTTGGACATCACTTCCTAGGAACTTTTAATCTTTGACAAAAATTGGCTTTGCTGTTTTGTCACATTCGGTTTTTCCACAATTTATAAACGTGAGCAAATATTTTCACAAATGAAATTTATTTTGTGTAAGAACAGGAAAGATTAACTACCGAAAATTCAAATGCTTGTAGTCGCCTTACAACGACTAACTATAAACCAGACATGACTAAATCGACGTCACAAGTTCAAAATCAGTAGAGCCATTGATATTATTAGAAAGCTTATAAGTTCATTCATACCAAGTTGGAGCGGGTCTACCACTCCTACAAGAGCGTTTACATTTCCAAACATCTTTCCAAGAACCCTAAACTTAAACATTACAACTTAGTAGTAAGACCCTCCGTATTCTATGCCTCAGAATGCCTCTCGATGAACAGGAAAGGTCCACTCAGGAAACTAGAGCTTAAAGAACGGAAAATCGTGAGGAGAATATGACTAGAGAAAATGCCTAGGGGCAATACAAGGGTCAATACGAGAACAGGATGGCACATACAGGATCAGGCACAATAGTGAGATATACCACCTGCAATAAGACATAATCACATATATGAGGACCTTCTATGGACATATAACCCGCATGAACCCCCGCAGAGTCACGATCAGGATCTTCACCACGACAAGTAGAGGGAAAGCCTGCAAAAATAAATGGATCACCACAGCGAAATCAGACCTGGAGCAACTTAAAATTCCACCAGAAACCATAGAAGATCGGTCTAAACTCGGGCAGACCATTCGACAAGGAGTATTTCCAGTGGCCCTTACCAGCTAAAATAGCACATGAACCAACAGACCAAAGTGGACAGAGAAGAGGAATCTTGCCCACAGCCAGAAAATGAAAGAAAGCTTTCTGGTTTAAGAAGAAACATCAGACCCAAATAAAGAGTCAAAACGAGCCCCATGGTCCTAAGTAGGCCCAAACGAGAAGAAAAAAAAAGTTCATTTAACTATGTTATTTCGAATTTCTGTTTAAAGTTTTAAAGCGTATTCTAATTATTTTCCTAATAAAATGTATTATTCACTAAAAGGCAATATGTTTTAAAATTAAAATATTACTGATCCAAACGACCCCTGGTCTACAATGTATTCATAAATTCCCAGAAATAGATAATCTAAAAATCTTGCAAAGTTGCAGTAAAGGTCCGAAGATTAGGTAATCTTCTGGAGTCATTAGAAATTTTCCCACAAAACATAAATCCATCAGTAAATCTCCATAACGCGTAAACCGATTTAATCTGTTCGCAATTCTTTGATCTCATGCAATCATCTCCAGATAAGTCGCCAATTGTAGACATACACCTACCCTTCCCACAAAAACTCTTAGTATAAATTAAATCTCATCAATTTGTAATCCACTTGAAAATGACCTTCAATAGTCAAAACTCGAGATGTGTTAATTTTGTAGATTTATAGAACTTTATAAGTTATATAATAGTTTCACAAAATGTATGATAAAAAGAAGTAAATTTTTCAATCCTAAGTAAGTTTGAATTTCAACGTGTAACGGTCGCTACACTTTTTATTAGTACGGTAAAGTTGGCGGTATTGAAAATTTACACGCTTTTATTTCAACTTTCTACGCACACGTGCTTTCTCGCAGGAAAGCGAAAAACTGCTAATTGTAAAGTAAAACTGCTGCGTGTAAGGGAGTTATTAACACATAAATTCAAGTCTCTCGTTTGTTTACGATTTCTCGTCTCAATTTTATTGCTATACTCTACATTTTTAATAGGAGAAAGTAAGATAAGCCTGGAAAAGTATGATACTGGAAAAATAGTACAATGAAATATATGTGTGTAATGCAGACATGTTCTAGTCTAGCTATCGCAAAATCGAATTTTCTTTTTATTTACTTTATTTAATAATTAAAATATATTTTAATATGAAATGATAATTAAAATATGTTTTAATATGAAATGTAATTAATTTAATTAACGAATTAAATTTTACAATTTAATCTGCTAATGAAATTTCCGAACATAATTACTGTAGCACTTGTAGCATTCTCTAGTAGCGCTGATTTTAGCTTATTCCATACTCTAGTAGCTAATTTGTTTCTGAAATATAGTGCCAACGAGAAGCATATGATGTGATGTTCATATGTTTACATAATATTATTAACTAACTTTCTAAAATTTAGAATATGTCTTGTTCAAATATTTATATTCAGTTGATGCCAGAGCTGACGATTTGTTGACAAATTTTCCTTTATAAACAAAAATACTTACTATACTAAAAATCTATTGTGGCATTAAACCAATTATCTATAAAGACTTTATTTAGAGTTTTAATTTAAGAGTTTTTTTTCTATTCAACTACATAAAAAACATATTTTAATTGAACTATTGCGTGATTAACCGGAAAATATAACCATTGTGAATTGAAAGATACACGCGACTAGGGGACGGCTAAGATAATGTTATATTTTATAACAGAGTAAAATAAAGTAACAACTTCATCCTAACACAAAAGAAGAGGAAGAACCACAACCCAATCAACCAGTGCATAAAATAGACGAATAACTTCTTAAAGGACAACAATTAATGTTAATAAATTAATGTATGTAATATATTATTGTTTATATTTCTATGTCACCACCATCGATAATAAATAATAGATATTAGGTATGAGGTAACTAACTAGATATAAAATATGAGGGATAAAAATATTTCGCAGTGTTGTAATTGCTTTTTGTTCATATATTTTATTTTGTAGGTCCGGAATAAGATCATTATACTGACCGAAATGTTGGTAAAATATCAAAATTAGTTGTTTCATAAATATCCTTTTCTCAATAATAAACTAGAATTGTAATAAAAGGATTAGATCGTAAGATACATATTGTTCGGAACTTTCTTATTTCCCTTAAGTCCCTTCCCGGCTATGTTTTACGAATAGGAATATTTTGGAAGCATCTAAATAAACAACATTGTTTAGATACTTTTTTATTTTCCAAAGTGACTTCCCGGCTTTATTTGTAAATAGTCATTAGCGATAATGACTAGCCCTTAACGACAATATCAATATAATCAATTTTCCCACTTTTTGGTAGATGTTATCTTCGAAAAAGGATGCAAAAGTCTTAGTAAATATTTAATATAAAACACGTTTTTTTTTTAAGTTTATTTATAGAAAAAGTTATGAGCTAATAAAGCCGGTTGACGGACTTTTGAGCCAGCTAATATAAGATGCCCGAGTCTCAAGTGTTAGACAATTTTAAATAAGCTAATAAAATCGGAATATGACTAAGAACGCACCATGTGTTATAATGTTATGTTAGGTTAGTTAGGTGAAAAATCACAAAGAATTGCAAATTTCAAAATTTCTCACTTAAATTAAAACAACTGCACTTACATTAACTTACAATTAATTTAAACTGTGTATCAGACTGATTAAAAATAATGTCATATTCTAAATTACTTACTCATTAACTTAATCATTTTAAACTGCAACGTAATAAAATACGTCTGAACCTTATGAAATCACAGTCGGTACGTGTTTGCTAATATTTAATTGCCTTTATGTACAGATCTCTTGTCTGTACATTATGTATAGATCTCAGTCATATGTTCGGGTTGTTTACATACTAGTCTTGTTATTAGTAAATATTGATTACATCCAGAATAGACTTTGTATTACATATCATGTATTTTTATGTATTATTATTTTAGTTAATTTATTCAAATTTTTAAAGTGCATATTTTTGTTATTTAGATTTTTTATTTCCTACTCAATAGTATAATCAAAAGTCAAATTCATAATGTTCCTAGCATTAATCCCGCTTTATTGCAGGGTCTGCTTTTGATTCTTCTTTCTTCTTCTTCTTCTTCTGGCCAGTGCATTGATATACAACAGGAGTTGTTTTACCGACCGGCTTGTTGCTGAGCCTGCCATCCAACCCTCTTCCTTTTTCATACCGGACTGATATTGGGACTGAGCAATGGCGGAGTTAATAAAAAGTCAAATTAAAGTATTAAAAATAATGAGCTAGTTTTTCGGTTGAAGACAATGTCCAGACAAGCGGTCCATTAACTTTTAAAACCTTAATACAAGCTTTTTAAATTTCAAACCTTTAAACTATTTTACAGAGTTTTAATATTTAACAGAAGCAAATACTTTTCAGCAACGAAGAGATTAAAACACGAATACACAGTGGCAATAGGTGTTTCTTTGCCATGCAAACCCTCATGCAATCCAAAACGGTGTCAAGAGAATCAAAGCTGAGGGTGTACCAGGCTGTAATCAAACCGATCATCTGTTATGGCTGTGAGACCTGGACCCTTACGAAACACACTGAGCTTCTACTAAAGCGGGCTGAAAGGAAGATCCTGAGAAGAATATTTGGCCTCGTTAAGGATCCAAACACGGAGCAAAATCGCATAAGGACGAAAGCAGAACTCCAGGTCCTATACCAAAAGCCGGATATAGTCAAATCAATAAAATCCCAGCGACTGAGATGGGCTGGACATGTCCAAAGAGCACTTGACGACCGACTGATTAAGATAGTATGGGAAGGAAATCCAGCAAGAAAGAGACCGCTGGGGCGGCCGAGAATCAGATGGCAGGACAACATTTTAAAAGATCTACAGACTATGCAGGTATATGACTGGAAGCAGGCTATGTTGGACCGGGACCGATGGAGGTAAATCGTTAACGCAGCCAAGACCCGCCAAGGGTTGTAGTGCTACCCAGAAGAAGAAGAAATACTTTTCTGGCGATAAATATAATATAATCAGTAGAATGTATAGACCTGCGATTCTCAAGCTTTTTCTTCGTCACGGTAAACTTTGCAATAATTTGCCGGCACTAACAATGTAATAAATTTAAAGTAGTTTTACTTGGTTATTTAATTGATTTTTCTATAATATATTTTATAAAAATAGCGATAATAGTTTTGAATGGAAGTTAAAATGAAATTGTAGTCCCAGTTATAAAAAAAGTTTATTTAATTATAAATTACCTTAAATTCAAAATTTAAACTTCGTGGTTTTTGATAACTTTGGTAATTTGGTGATATAGAATTAAAAGTCTTGGTTTTTTATCGTTTTTATGTAGGTCAAAGCGAAAAATTGAAATAACACACTCAAATCTTTCTCCTCCTCTTTCAAAGTTAAATCAAACAGCGACGTGTCGTATATCTCAAATGGATTTAGAATTCAATAAATTTTTAAAATTTTAACCACCGCATACTGAGCCGGATTACAAATTTACGGCGACAAAAATAAAAAGCAGTTCATTTAAAAAAAAAATGTCTCAAATATTACCTCATTATGACATTCTGGTGATCCTATTGTAAAATAAGTCTATATTAGAAGTATACGCACTCCCTTGGTTAATTAAAAATGCAAAATTAAGTGGAAAAATATATTTATGACAAAAGTGCAAGTGCAACATTTTTTTTTAACAATTCACGACTGATCTTCGTCAAAATCAATATCATCATCATTATCTGCACCTTCTTCATCATCGCTAACCGTATCATCCATAGTTTCTCGTGTACATTCTTCATTGAGATAGTTCGGCATTCGAGGCATTCGTAATACTCCTCCATTCCATTTTTCTTTTTCCTTTGTGGGTTATGTCCTCTAACTAGTGATTAGAGGATCTGATGGTATAAGTAACCAGTTCAAAGTGTGCATATTCGTATTAATTCTCAAAATTTTCCTGGAGTGGTAATGTCTAATCTGTTTGTAAATCTTATGAATAGCCTATAAAACATCTTCTGAGAGGAGGCCTACAGGCAATGGAAGTGAATTTATTATGTCAGCGCCATGCATCAATAATTTATGGACACTTGCACCCATTTTATACCATCCATAAATTATATTTGAGTCCGCATAAAAAAATTTATTTGCAAAGTTTTGCTTTGCCACTGTGTACTTTTTGCACTGCCATCTAGACCCCACTCGTAACTAATTTCAAGAGAGTTGTTAGTTTGGTCCATGGAACTTGTGCAAGTCTTCGCACAGTATGATCTAAAAGATCCCCACAGCCTGGTTTTCAGATACACTAACATATAATGTAATGGATAACATTTTTTTTTGCTTGCGACACCACGTGCTATGAGAGAAATATATCAGTCCCCTGTAGTTCTAGCTCCTAGCTGCATCGTCAATTATGAGACCTGAAATTTCATCACCACTGTATGGTCTTACTCTCTCAGAAGGCGATGAATAGTGAGGCTTTTTCATCCTTTTCAACCTTTCAGGAGTTGCACTTAATGCAAATCCCAGCACCTCCGCCGGACTTATTTTGTCCGATTTCACCAGACATGTTTTTTTTGCCGAGCATAGGTTTTCAGAACTAATTTATCTCTGTTTACTGCGATCAGAACTGTCTTAAAAAAAATCTTGGCCTGCCTCGACTCTGAGTTTCGTCATAAACACTTTGATAGTATCATTTATTTGATTTAATAAAATGTCAGTTAGGTTTTGACCCCGCTGAGGGTAAAGTAAAGACTAGCAAAGAAAACACTAAAAAACAGACATTTTATTTTGCTTAACGCATAATAAGTTTCCTCGAATAACTTTTTGCAAAATTCCTCAATGACTTCGTTAGGTTGTAGATAAGCAGAGATATCTCGGTGAATATACATGGAAGCCAAATCGGTTAACCTGTCTTTGGTCACGAAGTACGAAGGTACGATTTTATTAGTTTCAGCGAAGAGAAGCTGCGCTCCACACTACATGTGGTTACTGGTAATGTAGCGAGAATTTGTAACAAAATTTTTACATTTGGAAAAAATGATTTGTCTCTTGATGCGCTTGAGCTTCTGTTTGGGGGAGATGTTGTCTACCACGCCATAGCTCCTTTCAAAGAGTTATTTCTCCCGATAACGAGGGAGGTTGAGGTAAATCGTTGAGGCCCTTAGCCCCCCCCCCCTGCCACTGGTCTCCGCCACTGGTCTATCCGTGTATGTGGCTGTTTGTGGAATCGTAGCTCCTAAACGAATGGACCGATTTTGACGAGGTTTTGTTTTTGAATGCTGACGTGATCAAGGAGGTCGTTAGATATAATTTTTGAAGATCTATTCACGCGATTGATGACCATCAGCTCATTTCCTACTTGACAAAAATATTCTGCAACCAATTTGACACTATTTTAAATATAGTTTATGAAGATCTGTTCAGGCATTTGATGATCATCAGCTCAATTCCTATTTGACAACACTTAATCTTTTTTGTAAACAATTGCATATTAAGCATATGAAGAACGTTAATCACGTATTTTTCAAACAAAGAAAAAAAATGGTCAAATAATAAAATTAAATTAAAACTCTAAAAAGTAAAAAAATAAAATTTCTCCCTTGCCCTTTCAACTTCATTAGAAGAACCCATTAATATTTTGATGATGAGGCCGGGGCTAAGTAAATCAAATAATAATCATCTATAATCATCTATATCTATATAAATCATCCATATGTACAATTTAAAACTATTGGGTATTTTCTATTCGTTATACCTATGTACTTATAACTAATTATACTTCTTCACACATCTGTCCCCGATGCGGCGTTGCTCTTCATCAAAATATGAATAGGCACTTCTAATGAAGTTAAAAGGGCAAGAGAGAATTTTTATTTTTCTATTTTTTAGAGTTTTTTTTTGTGTCCGGGGTTACTTAAAAATTTTAATTTTATTTTATTAAATTTAGAAAGAAAAGCACGGTCAATAACTATTTTACAAAGTTTTTTATAACAGTCTATTTGCATTTCTGATCGTAATTTTTTTATAATGAGTGTTTCCCGATGCAAAAACATGGGACAACTAATATATCTGTATTACGTTTTAGCCCTTACACGTGCTATGAATCCTTTTATAGATCCAGTCAGAGCTGGAGCAAAGTCTGTGCAAGTGCCAATTTACAAATTCCACGAAATTTTAATTTCTTCTAATACGAATTAACGTCATCTAAAATATGCTATGGCTGTTGTAAAAATAAATAATTCACGACAACTTCAAAATTGATTGATTATATCATTCTCAAGAATTATTAGAACGAGGGATTGCAATTACATATGAGTCATATGACTTTCCCGCTTCCGTATTTAGTGTTTCTCAACTATATTATTTATGGGTATATATTTGGAATAAAAATTACACTTTGACTCGTCTCGACTTGTCAAATAAGTCCAGCAAGCTAACAAAATAATTTTACTTCGAAGAGCATATATGTTTTATTCTTTAAGATGAAACCGTGAAAAATGAAATAAGAAAATGTACCTACCTAATATAGAGATTTGAATTTGATCGAGAATTGATATTTAGTGTAGGCTCAAAAGGTTAAAAAGCATATTTTTGGTAAACGCATATGCTTTAGTACGCACGTACTTTCAATCGTCAAGAAAAAACGGTTACTGGTATAAATGTGATAATTTCCATGCCTAGGACTTTAAACTTTGATACCTAGGTGGTGAAAGTAATGAACACATGATTAAAATTCAATTGGTATTGATACTTTAATAATAATTACAATTTTACTACTGATTCTATAACACAAGTCCGTGAATTTTGAATCTGAGAAGTATGCAATCACGATAGGTTTATCGACATTCATCCGAAAACAAAACATATTTCTTAAAGAAGTTTGTGTTTGTAGTTTGAAACATGAAATATGTAAAACAAGATTTTGACTTCTGTTTCAAGAATAATTATCACCAACTTGACAGAGAGGCGATAACAAGATTTCTTATAACCAATTTAATTCTCTGCAAGTTTTGTTTGAAGCAAGAAATGTTTCCGAGATATTTTAGCATTTATGATATAAATATGAAACATATGAAACAAAAAGAAGGTTATGACTTTGTTCAAGGTTGATTGTAACCAAATTGACGGAATAAAAATCACTAGATACCAAGATTTCTTATTAGAGTATTTAATTTTCTAGAAGGTATTAAAGCAACATTTTTATAAACTCAACTTAAAAAAATAAAGTTTAGTTTTCGTGTATGTATAGACAAATGTAAAACAAAAATAATTTGTTTTAAATATTACCAACTTGACTGACAAAAAATCACTAAATAACAAGGATTTTTTTTAAATAAGCTACAAAAATAGGAAGATAACTTCTGAGCCACCTAATATAATTTTCGTAGTATAAGTTAATATTTATTTAGAAAAAAAACCTTTAGAGACCGGGCTAGTTGTCACACGGGTTAGTTGTCACAAAGCTTATATTGCTTGTAATACAACGATATGTATGACGGAAATTTTGCCAGTGCATGTGTTTCGATAATGTGATTTGTCAAACGTTCATTCAAATTGAAATTTTCGGTTAAGTTGAATTTTAAGTGTGGAAACATAATCGAGCTTAACTTAACTGTTTTTCCAGTTGATTCGCTTATTTGTGCTAAGTGGGTATTCTTCATATTATTCTCAATTTTTATTAAGTGACTGTAATAATACACTTTCGTTCTACATATTTATATAAAATATGATTGATAATTTTATTCGCTAGTTCTATAAAAATAACAATATCTAGGATATTTACAAATGGGGTTAGTTGTTACATTTCCCAAGGGGTTATTTGTCCCATTCCACAACTGCTTTCAGATCTACATTTTTATTACATTTTTTCAAATTATTGCACGTTAAGTCGATATGTTAAAAAAATTAAGGAAGCTGATTTACAAGATAGTGTTGACATTACTTCAATACCTGTTGGGTATACTAAACATCTGCAGGTATTTTCACCTGTAGCAGAAAATGAGTTGGTGAATTATGTCCTACATGCTTCAAATATTTATTTCGGCTTAAGTCCACGAGAGTTAAGAAAATTGGCACATGAATTGGGAGAAAATTAAACTAAAAATGCCACAAAACTGGACTAAAAGTAAGATGGCAGGTTACGAATGGCTAAGTTCATATATGAAGAGACAACCTACTTTGGCAATAAGAAAACCAAAAAAAACAAGTCTTGCGAGAGCCTTGGGCTTTAATCGTAACAATGCCAATTTTTTTTTTGCAAACCTTAAGAAAGTCATAAAAGACTTTAAATTTCTTCCACAAGACATTTGGAAAATGGATGAAACTGGAATAACTACAGTACAAAGGCCCGATAAAGCTATTGCTCGAAAAGGTTGTAAACAGATAGGGTCTATCGTTTCAGCCGAAAGAGGAACTTTAGTTACCTTAGCTATAGCAGTATCGGCAGCAGGAAATCATCTTACCCCACTATTTGTTTTTCCACGGGTGCATTTTAGAGATCATTTTATCGCCAGCGGCCCTCCGGGGTCTACAGGATGTGCCAATCCATCAGGTTGGATGATGGAGAGATATTTTCTTCAATTTTTGGAGCACTTCGTGTCAGTTGTTCGCTGTACTCAGGATAAATCTGTGCTATTGCTGTTCGATAACCATGGTTCGCACCTCAATATTCAAGGTCTTAAGTTAACTACAGAAAATGGCATTGTTATGCTATAATTTTCTCCTCATTGTTACCACCGACTCCCACCCAACCACTTCATAAAACTGTATTTGGACCTTTAAAAAAAAATATGAACGCAGAATGTGATTCATGGATGTTAAACAATCCAGGGAAAACCATGGCTATTTATGATATCCTTAAAATTGCTGCTGCAGCTTTTCCTCTGGCAATGACACCTTCGGGTTTTCGTGCAACAGGAATATTTCCCTATAATGAAAACATTTTTACCGATGTAGACCTTCTTCCATCGTACGTTACAGACCGGCCATTTAATTCTGTTTCTAAGGAAACTGTGGAAAATTCAGAAATTGAAAGTAACCGGAGCCAAACTTGCCAATCTTTAGACGAAAACTGCAAAAAAACAACAATTTCTACCAGAAGCAGTCCCTGGTTGTTCAAAGGATGTAACACCATTAGCAGTCGATGGTTGTTCGAAGGATGTAACGTCATTGCATGTTGCTCTCTCAATCATACGCCCTTTCGCGAAAGCAGACGCAAGAAAAAATACAAGAACAAATTATCGTAAGAAGACTACTGAAATTTTGACAGATAGTCCTGTAAAAAAGCGACTATAAGACTATATCATTCTTGTTATGACTATATCATAACAAGAAGGTCTAGGAAGAAAAATAAAAAAACTAAAAATAAACTAAGAGAAAGCAGATGATAGCAAAGAAGAAAATTGTTATTATTTAGTTTGTATGGAATCGTATGCTAATAGTTTTCTAAATGCAATTTGGGTACAGTGCATTGAATGCCAGCAATGGGCACATGAGGATTGCATTCCGAACCCCCAAAACTCATGTTATATTATTTGTGAGAATTGCACTTTTCATATTAAAATAAATAAAGTTTAAAATGTATTTATATCCTTAATAACTATTACATGTGACAACTAACACCACACACTGTGACAACTAACTCAAGACTGGGGCAGTTTGTCACAATATTCTTAAAATTTTCGAACACTAAAAACTTTTAAAAAACGTTTTTTTATTAATATTGGAATTGTACAAAGTTTAAAGTATGCAATAAATATAGGACTTTCAATTGGTATAAACAATATTTAATCTAAGGGTACTGAGCTCACTGATATTCAAAAAGTTTAAATTTTGTGACAACTAGCCCCGGTCTCCAAAACTACTTACTAAAAACCTACTTCCTAACGCACGTTTTTTAATACGAGAAATGCCACTTCGCATTGTCTATCCACATAACCTGGGTAACGCACGCAAATATTGAATATCGCTAGGTTACATAAAAAAAAATGAAATGAGCACAATCAAGACCTCAATATTAAAAAAGTGACGCGAAGTATCACATTTATTTCATTACAAAATAATAAAAAAAATTAAAGAAAACGTTTAAAGATGAGTGTAAATTCAATTGAGAGACAATTGAAAAAGCAAATTCTTCATTTTTTGGTTCAATTTTTTTATGGCCCATGGAACCCAAACTTAGTTAGATACATCCCCTCGCACGAGTAATAAAAAATATTGTTTGTAACAGCGCGGTATTGTCAATTGCCCTCTCGAGCGGATATAGTCACTTCGTTCGTGCGCCCAATTTCGCTCTCGCATGAAATTTACATCTTTCTGCTCTAGTTACAAAATATACTATTCGCATTTTGGAGAAAGAAAAATATATATAAAACGGTTTTTAAGAGGATATTTTCAATGATTTTGATGCATGATTATTTAATAAATCATAAAATAATTTCAGGTACAAGGATTTTTATATTGTAGAGTTAATAATGAATAATTTTAACAACGCTTATTATTTTGACGCTAAATATGAATAATTTGGGCCCAAACCGCGTTGTTAGGATTACTTTTAATAAACCATTCAATTTCCAAGGAATTGGTCCTATTACATCTGGCTCTAAACAATTATTGGAGTCTGTTTAATCAGTTCTACGGAATAAAGTATTTTATAGGAGTAAGTTCTTATGCAGTATTTATTTCTAAAGAACATTAAAACAAATGTTAAAATAGTGTTCAAATATAATTATTGCGTTTTGATGGAATATAAAAAAATTTTATAATTGTAAGCGATAGGTAATCATGTTGATAATTATCTGGTTATTGAAGACACAAAATTACTATTTTAACCATATTCAAGAATAAACAATACGAAACTATGTCTAAACATAAAACTCTAAACATTAAAATTTATTACGATAGAAGATATATCTCCAAACCCTTCAGCAGATGGCTATTCACATTATTTATAGACAAAGAAATTTTCTTAAAAACAATGTAATTTATCTAGTACTTGTTAAAAACATTAAAAAGTGTACTGGTACTAGTAGTAGCATGCAAATGTCGGTTGTATAATTTAATATCTTGCGTGCTATTAACCAGGAAGTAGTTGTTTCAACATAGGATTTGTCATAGTCTCAATAAGACTTGATATAATAGAGCTACTAACAGGTTGAATATATTTATATATTCAAGCTACATTTCGTCTTTTAATAAGTGTATATGATTGTATCTATAATCAGTATGGTTTCACCAATATTCAATTATCATTTAAATCAACTAAATTCATGTCATTCTCCACAAATGTCAAATCAAAACCTAAAAATCAAAGCTGCACCGAGGAGAGATAAATCGTCGATAAAGGAGATAAATCGAGGAAAGATAAAGCCTCTGCAGATTCACATAATTCACTTAATTTAAATACAAACAAGTGATCATAAAAACAATGTTATTTACCTAGTACTTGTTAATATCATGAAAATGTACTGGTACTAGTAATACCATGCTAATGTACAATCTACAATCTAATGTCTGTTGTATAATTCAAAATTATGCGTGGTATTAACCAGGAAGTAGTTGTTTCAACACGGGATTTGTCATACTCTTAATAGGACATAATATTATAGAGCTACGAACAGGTTGAATATATTTATATATTAAAGCTACATTTCGTCTTTTATTAAGTGTGTATATAATAAGTAATTTAAACTTATTTCAGTCAATGCTACTTGCCCTTGCATATAATAGTCCAGTCATTTAAGCTTAAATTAGGTAAGAATCTCGGAATTCGAGATACCCAGCTGTAAGTCTGCAAATACATTTATATTGACACCCTAAAAGTTGTCTCAAAACCTACATATGGTAATAAAAACCTACCATATGTAGGTTTTGAGACAACTTTTAGGGTGTCAATATAAAAGTATTTACAGACTTACAGCTGGGTATCTCTAATTCCGAGGTGAACTTACTATAATGACTGGACTAATAAACTTATATTGTATATTGTATAAACTAATATAAGTTATTATATAAAATGGTTAGATCAATTTTAGAAGGTTTGATAAACTGTGGAATTAATACCAAATTAGATGGATGAAATAAATTACTAATTATTATTAAGTCGTTCTCTCGATAACACAGTAGAGGCACAAATTAAACTAATTAAATTATTTTCATCTTGTATTAGAGTTTGTATCTTGTTAAATTAAGAAGACTGGGTATAATTTCCATTGAAGCGATTTTTGAATTGTACCTTTCATTACCATCTTTGACGTAATTAACAAATTACTTAGAGGTAATGATGGCAATAGAACAAGAGAATTGGATGGAGCGGGAAGATTTGCTGCATCCGCTGTTTGAACCTCGGCAAGTTTAATTACTTAGAAAACTAAGACAGGTTCAACAGTGGAATATTAATTATGATATATAATACTTATTTATAATAGACAATGGAATTAATTGCTAGTTTATGAGATGTTTGCATTATTTTTTTGAACCGTTTATTTTGCAAGTGGTATAAGTCAATTTTCAAAAATAAAAAAATATAACAACTTTATATTTACATTATTTATTTTGTTATTGGGATATACTTCAAAGGCTTTTATAACATTATTATTTATTTGCCTGACAAGTTGCGGTGGCTTTGTGACACTTTAATCATAAACTACAGAGTAGAAGGAAAGTAAATTTAGTTATACTTTTCTAAATGTTAAGTAAATGTTAATACTTAACATTTAGAAAAGTATAATACTTACCTCTAAAAAGTTATTTTTAATTATATCCAATTCCCAATAACTAAATAAATAATGAATATTAGATGATAAAAACCAACATTTATATTTACATATCTACGATATCTTTTCATTTTGAAGAAAATTTCCGTCAAAAATATTTAAAATTAATGATTTCTTCGTTTCGAAGTTCCTTCAAAATGAAAAGTTAACGCAAATATGTAAATATAAAGCAGTTAGTGTTTTTATTTTTGAAATTCTACAAAATAAGCGGATCTTAGTTTACAAATATTATTGTTATTTGTAATTTGATTTGTTAGAAAGGGAGAGTAGTATTGTAAATATAACTATATAGTGTATATAACCTATAGTGTAAATATTAAATATTTTTTTTTTAATTTGCGAATAATATTCACCTATCTAATAAACACCGTCGCAGAAATATGAAAATTGGCATGGGTCTAATACAAGCTATTATTTATAGAGTTGACAAACAGTCATTCGCGTTTTTAATTAATATTGTATACCTACTATTCGAACGGAAAATACATTAATAAACTGTCGAGCTTTTTTTCAATTGCCTGTATGTCAATTTTAATTTGATTTTAAATTACTTTATTACGTGTGTAAAATAAGTAACTATACATATTTGTCAATATCAAACATGCGAGCATTATTAAAAAAAAAATTGTCAAACATATTTGTTATTCGCCAAGGCTAGAATTCTATCAACTTTTTTTGTTTATAAGAAATATGATACAAAAATCCACATAATGATACATGTGTCGACAATGTGCAGATCAAAGCTAAATATTTGCATATGACGCAATATTTTTTTGGCCGTGTAAATTTAATTCCAAATGCAGGACTGGAAAACTTGCTGAATCAGAAACGAATTCACAGACGGCTGAAGATAAACGAATAAGCGGAAAGTCGATGAAATGACACTGTGAATACAAAAACATATAGAGACAAATATAGACCAAATTTAAACAAGTTATATTGATTAGAATTACAAATTTGTTAGAGTTTTGTAAATGGTATTTGCTTTGATAAGATCTACAAGATGTACAATAAAGGTCACATACATGACTACTAGTACTTGTATTTTAGTTAAATTAAAAGTTGAAAGTTCTTGAATCGTCGAAATCTCATGTATAATTAATATTCAGATGTTGTTATAAAATTAAAATATTAAAATTTGATTCGTAAATTTTAAATTGGAGATGTTTTCTAGGATAATTTCTTTGAATGTAACTATGGCATAATAGAGTGATTTCAAATACACTTGTATCAGAAAGAAAAGGATAAAATAAGTTATGTCCATGAAAAAATATAATAATAAGGTTAAAATAATTTTAAATAACGGTCGAGCGATAACTTCTATGAGAGCGGATAAAGGGCGAATATTTGCCGGAACTGATAAAAAATGTGTTATTGTGTCTATTGTTCTGAAATATTTGATATATATTTTTTCAGTTCCTTCACGGTAACTTTAAATTTTATTTGTACTATTTAGTAATATAGAGAAAATACTAAACAATATTGTTGTCTAAGAAATGATTATAGTTTAATCAATAGGATGCTTGTGACCGTTATTACGCGGTAATCCAATTTTAGAAGTATGTTTTCTAAATAACAGTACAGTGATCGGTCATTTTAGAAATCGAACAATGAAAACAATAAATTGCATGCTTGTATAAAATTAATTTACGAATTATTATAGTGCTAGTAATTGTAAAAATCGTCTCTTTTCTATTTGAATAATAATTCGAATCAAAAACTAAAAATTTTATAGAAAATAAGAAGATAAATATTTGATTCCTCAGAAAACATAGTTATCGATCATAAAAATGTAGTGATTGTCTAGTGGATTTACAGTAATTATTCAACGCTTTATAATAAATAAAAAGTAAATAAAATTAATTATTGTTAAAAAAAAACAATTCAAACATAAATTTATAATTAATGTTACGATTATTAATTTCTTTTTTAATTGCCACCAATATTTTCTGGATCCTCAATCACCTCTATAATTATACTACACGTCTCGTTCTCGATGATTTGTAGTATGCTCGTCATTGCTTACATTTCACACTTTTTAGAGTTTGAAATTTGGCGCCTAGGCTAGTGTGGACTAGCCGGCCCGGACCTGTACAGTCATATTTGTTCGTTGTGTTTGACGTTTCACACGTACTGAGTACTTTTAGTATTAAAAAATTACCAAATCTAAATAAGAATAGAAGGTTTAAATGTCAGGAGATAAGAAGAAGAGAAAATCATGTTCACGATCACGAAAAGAGATAGGAAGAAACCAAAAACGGATGGAAGACTGGAAAAAATTGGAAAACCGATCGATAACCTCAAAAAAATCATTTGTAAATTGGCAGAATTAAATAAAAACCACTGATAAAAATCAGAATGGAAATGCAGGTCACATAAAAAGTATTTAGCCTCCTTACGAGACAATTCAAAAATGATTAAGTGTGGATTCATTCACACTTAAATATGTTTTTTTATTTTTTCTTTGTACAAAAGCAACATGTACAAAAAACTGTCTATATAACAAACTGTCCATACCACAAACGGTCTATATGACAAACTGTTTACATGACAGACTGTCCAAACGACAAACAGTCTCTATTACAAAAAAGATATGTAAGTTTCCGTACGAAACATTATAACAAAAAAATATTTAGTCTCCATACGAGACATTTACTTAAAAAATGCTTAAGTGTGTTGATTCAAACACATTTAAGTGTGTTTTTACATAACAACTTGTAGAAAAACTGTCTATATGACAAACTGTCCAGACGACAAACTGTCTATACAACAAACTGTTTATACGACAAACTGTCAGCATAACAAAGATATTAGAGTTTCCACAAGAAACCTATAGCACATAAATAAAAGTATTTAGTCTCCATACAAGACACTTACTTGACAAATGTTTAAGTGTGTTCATTCATTCACACTTAACTATGTTTTTACACAAAAACAACATTTACAAAAACTGTCTATACGACAAATTGTCCAGGTGACAAACTGTATTTAAGTATTTAGTCTCCATACGAGACATTTACTTAAAAAATGCTTAATTGTTCATTTACACTTAAGTATGTTTTGTACAAAAACTGTCTATATGACAAACTGCCTATACGACAAACTGTCCATACGACAAACTGTCTGTATAACAATGATATATGAGTTTCCACACGAAACCAGTGTCACACACACAAAAAAAAAATTTAGTCTCTATACGAGACATTTACTTAAAAAATGCTTAAGTGTTCATTTACACTTAAGTATGTTTTTGTACAAAAACTGTCTATATGACAAACTGCCTATACGACAAACTGTCCATACGACAAACTGTCTGTAGAACAAACAAGATATATGAGTTTCCATATGAAACCAGTAGCACATAAATAGTATTTAGTCTCCATACGAGACATTTACTTAAAAAATGCTTAAGTGTGGTGATTCATTCACACTTAAGTATGTTTTTTCTTGTACAAAAACAACATGTACAAAAACTGTCTATATGACAGACTACCCATTCGATAAACTGTCTATGACAAACAGTTTATACGACAAACTGTCTATATGACAAACTGTCCATACGACAAACTGTCTGTAGAACAAAAAAGATATATGAGTTTCCATATGAAACCAGTATCACATAAAGAGTATTTAGCCTCTATACGGGACATTTACTTGAAAAATGCTTAAGTGTGGTGATTCATTCACACTTAAGTATGTCTTTGTACAGAAATAACATGCAGAAAGAGCTGTCTATACGACAAACTGTTTATACGAAAAATTGCCCATATGACAAACTGTCAATACAACAAACTGTCCAAACGACAAACTGTCCAAACGACAAACTATCTGTAAGACAAACTGCCCATACAACAAACTGTTCATACGACTAACAGTCCATACGACAAACTGTCCATTAGACGAAGTTACAAAAATACTTACAATAAAGGTCTATATTATAAAAGAATTTCATTAAAAAAAAAAAAATCTGAATAAAATTCCGATAAATTTCTTCCCAAAAGCAAAAAATAGCTCTTACTGAAGACATAGAAGCAACTAATGCTAGGAGAGCATTCTGACTCTAAAAAGAAAATTCCAATAAAAACAAAACCTCAATGTAAGAGGTACAATACGACAGAAGCATCGAGCCGGTCATCAAATCACCAGCAGCCCCTAAGGAAGTAGAGGAGTCAGCACGCAGTCTAAAATACTTTACGCAAAACTAGGAAAAAATTACCTAGGATAAATTTGTCCTAGATTGTCTGAAGAGTTATAAAATACCGTCCAGAGAAATCCATATCAAACAAAACCACTAACAGACCAAAATTGGGCTAAAAATGGTATTATAAAAAGTAGGCATGAAATAAATAAGTTCTTAGCTAAAAATGTAATTGAGCCTTGTCAAATTGAAGGTAATGACTTCATTTCCTCTTTGTTCTTAGTTGACAAGCCAGATGGCTCCAGTAGATTTATTATTAATTAAAAAAAAAAATCTAAACACATTTATCGATACTATCCATATTAAAAATGGAAGATCCATGGAAAAAATGGAAGTCCACCAAACACTTGATATCTATTGGATCATATATGTGTTCGATAGATCTAAAAGATATTTACTACATTATTCCTACTTTAAAAATTTTAATTTAAGAGGCAGCTCTTCAGTTTTTTATGCCTTCCCATTGGTTTATGCACAAGTCCTTTTGTTTATACAGACAACTAGGTACTTTATCAATTATTTACCTTGATGATCTGTTAATTGTGGGAAATTCGTATGAATCCTGTGAAAATTCATCAAATTTGGTGAAAAACAATTGGGCCTTGTCATAAACCACCAAAAAAGTTGACAAACACCAAGTAAGATATGCTTTTATTATAAAATCAGTAGATTTTAGATTTGTGTTGACAGACGGCAGCTTGCCCAGGGGTGGAATATGGATCCATCTACTGTAAAAGACTAGAAAGGCAAAAATAACTAGCCTTAATTTAAAGTGACAACGACTACTACAGTAGAAATTATGTCAATAAACTAATAATGGAAGTACTGTATTGGTGGAAAATAAATACACCAACAAGTTCTAACCTAAATAGAACACTTCAGTTTAAACTTGAGATATCTTCAGATGCATCTCTGACCGGGTGGAGTGCACACTGTAATGACGTAACCGCTCATGGTTTCTGGACGAAAGTGGAAAGAAAATTTATCATAAACTATCTACAAGTATTAGCAACGTTCTTTGGTCTAAGATATTTCGCGAACAAAGAATCAGACGGCAAAATTCTCTTAAGAATTGATAATACGTCTACAATTCCTATATCGATAGAACAGGCGTCATTCAATATCCCCACTTAAA
This sequence comes from Phosphuga atrata, assembly GCA_944588485.1. Classification (NCBI taxonomy): domain Eukaryota; kingdom Metazoa; phylum Arthropoda; class Insecta; order Coleoptera; family Silphidae; genus Phosphuga; species Phosphuga atrata. The sequence goes on along the minus strand of OX155892.1, from coordinate 75,785,804 downwards.
TGCATTAGCAATAGAGGTCTGGCAATGGTGCGAGAGCAGAAAGATCTGGATTTACGCGTCATACATCCCGTCAGTTATGAATAAAGAGGATGGTTTAGCATCGAGAATCACTAATATAGATACTGAAAGGGAGCTATGTAAAGAGTCATTTGAAAAAATCAATCAAGTTTGTAATTTTCTCAATTGACCTTTTTTACATCAAGGTTGAATCAAAAATGCCCTAGTTCTAGTTTCCCAGATCCAAGCGTGATGACAGTAGATACATTTACTATTATGTGAACCAATGAAAAATCTTTGTTTTTTTCCCTCCTTTCGCACTTACCCTTAGAACTCGCGAAAAATAATAACCGATAAAGCTGAGGGATCAGTCATGGTACCATTGTGGTCAACCCACCCTAGGAACCCGCTCTTTAAATCAATACTTACAGAACAGCGTTTAGTTAAAACCTCACAAAAATTTATTATTGTCTTTTTCCAAGAAAGAAATACATCGACTGGCACACAAACTTTCATTGGTTGCAGGTAGCTTGTCCGCAAAGCGCTCCTAAGTAAAGGAATAAATGAAGCATCTACAGAAATCATGATCAAGGCCATAAAACAATCAACACTCAAACAATACCAAGGTACCTTAAAGCTATTGCGGAAACTTTCTACATCAAAAAATATTCCAATATTTAACGCAATTATAGTAAATATACTATAATACGTTTTCTAACGGAAAGTTAGACGTTTAGTTAGCTCCGATCGAGAACGGAGCAAGCTATGGGACTTTGAACTGCAACAGATCAGCTATATCACTCATCTCTACTCAAGATCTCGGTAAGGATAAACTGCTGTCCCGATTCTTCAGGGGAATGTTTGAGGAACGACTACAAGGTTTAAATATACAAGTACAGCGGACACCAGTTTTGAATGACTTAGCCTATTTAAATCAGCTAAAAGTAGCTAAAAGCAGCTAAAGGGTGCAGCAGAAAAAGTATCAACGATGCTTATTTTATCTACAGCACAGCAAACTATCGCACTAATTAATATAAAAAACATATCCATGGACAAATAGAAAATAACAATAAAAATACCAGACCTGATAAAAATGTCCAAGCCAGGAAGAAATAAGTCAGAGCTTATACTACCTTTTGTATAAAGAACAACCTGGCCTATGTGCCGCTACAGTTGTAATTCACTACTTGAATAAGACAAAAGACCTAAGAAATGAGCAAAACAACAAATTACTCATATCAAACATCAAGCCATACAAAAACGTAACTTCTCAACGAATGGTCACTGGGAAAAATCCATGCTATCCAAAGCAGGCATTGATACAAATCACTTCACACCACATAGTACAAAATATGCTGCAGTATCAGTGGCTGGTTTTGGAAGTGGATATATATACACAACCAGACGTACTGCTGGTTGACCTCGACGGTCACAGACCTTCGCAAAACTTTACAATCGCCCGATCCAAGATAATAACGATACGTTCGCAAAATCTGTATTATCTAACGCACGGTAACTCTTTTATTTATGGTTTCCAGTCATGTAACATGATAAATGAATGAATTTTCCGATACGCTAAAAGTCTACAAATCATCGAGAACGAGACGTGTAGTATAATTGAACGATCAAACTAGCCCGCCGAAGGCGGGCGAAGTTCGATCGTGATTATACGAAACGTCTGTCTATAGATGAGGACTTATCTGTTTGAGATTGGGTGAGATTAAAAAGTTGGGAAAAGATTAGGTCGGTTTGCTCGTTTAGGAGACTAACTGAGGGATTACGGTTTTTTTTTAAATATCTAATGACTCTAAGAGATATAGTTTCGGGCCTTTGTTGCAATTATGCAAGATTTTTAGATTTTCTATTTCTGGGAATTTGGGACTGCATTGGAGACAATGGTTTGAAAAAGAACTAGTCTCTTTTTTCAGACGAAATGTGCGAGAATGTTCTAAAAACCGTGTTGAAAAACTTCGTCGTGCCTGACCTATGTACACGCTATTGCATTCGGAACAATGAAATTCGTATAAGCCGGATTTTTTGAGGGAGTCGATTTTGTCTTTGGTATTAAACAATATGTTGGACAACTTTGAGGAGGGTTTAAATGCTACTTGAAGATTTTGCTTTCGAAGGACATTAGCGACGTGTTCGCTTGTTTTGCTAAAATATGTCAGGGAGATGAAGGTTTTATCTGAATTTGAGGTTTTCGGATATATTTTGGCCATTGTGAATTGGATTCGTTCATTATTAATAATAATTTGGATGAGTTTTGTTGGGAAACCATTCTCTGTAGCGATTGAAATGATGGTATTTAAATGATGAATACGGGATTGTAGAGTTAACATTGGTGGGTTTTCTATATATATATATATATATATATATATATATATATATATATATATATCAAATTCAATTTTGTGGTTTTTGTGAATCAGAGTAAGGTCTAAGAAGTTTATTTTGTTGTCTGTTTCTACCTCGATGGTGAATTTCATTTTGGGATGAACGTTGTTTATTAGGTTGAGAAATTCACATAAGATTTGTTTTGGTAGTCCTAAAGAGACTCAGTAATTGTTACAGAGCTCCGAAAAGGTTGAATATATTTATATATTCAGGCTGTGTTCCGATCGTTAACTTTGTACCTTTTTTAACGTTTGCCATTTTATGTATATTATCACTGGCGTATTTAACCTAGAAATAAATAAATTAGTATTTTCACTAACTACAATAACAAATACATAAATAAATTCAAGTAAAATAGATTTTTCATTTTCAATTTCTTTAAAATTGTGTGTACACTAGGAATAACTGTCACATAGTTACTCTAAGTTAGTCAAAATGGTAATTGGTCGGATGATCGATCACTATAAAAACTGTTTATCGTGCTATATTTATTGTCTTATCATATTTTTAACAATCAGTACTTTATTTTTATGAAAACCTTTTTTTATAATTTAAAACTGGATTGATTTACATATGTCAAAAATCAGCACAAAAATCATTTTTAAATCATGAAAATATCTAGAAATAGTAAGGTTACTTTTTGTACATTTCTGTCTAAAATGACGTAAATTTCGGACTGGTCATTTTATTAATTAAATACACACATGAAACTTTAAGTTATAACAAAGTTAAGAATTGTAAATTAAAAGAAATTTAATTGATAAAGCTAATTGCCACCATCTTATAAAATCAGAACTTTATGAGGCTCTTGAAACATGTGCTAATCAAAATTTCTTCAAATTTAACAACACATATTAGCAAACAATCGATCTAGCAATGGGATCACTGTTAAGTCCCCTTTTAGCCGATCTATTAATGTCAACTATCAAAGAAATTTTTTCTAAATGTAGATTTCTCCAAAAAACATATAGATATGTAGACAAACAAAAAATGGATATGTAGATGACGCAAGAGCGTGTTTTAGTGTTACAGCACGTCAATTAGACCATTTTCTAAATCTAATAAACAACGTACATCCGTAAATTAAAGTCACCATCCAGGTAGCAATGGATAACAAAATAAACTTTTTAGACCTTTTTTCCCCTCAATGTGGATCGGGGTCTGTCATTCAATCAATCAGTTCATTCTATAAATCTATTCATTCAGCGCTACAAACACTACGGCCCAGTGGCCTATTGTATTTTTCCACTTTTTCGATGATTCATCCATTGGATGCTTGTTATTTTACAGAGCCAGTGTATGAGAAGTATGACACAGTTGCTTTCTCCGCTGCAATCGTGGTTCAAGGTAATCTTTGCCCCATTTATCATTTCACGGAAAAAAGTACACTTTAAAAATTAGAGCTTCAAATAGGAATACAAATGTGTAAAGATTGCAGTCGCATATTGTAATTTTTAAAGCTTATTTACTAATAATATCTGAAACTGTAATTTTAACAAAAAACAAATTTGTAGTTTTTACAGTTTAAAATTCGTAAAGCCTGTTTTTCGTGTTCCAATGGAAGGATTTTGGTAGATTACTTCCCGCCTTAGTCACCGCCCCTCATCTTTATTGATATGGTATCATTTCTGTCCCTTATCATAGATTTGGTACCAGTACAAGTTTGTTCTAAAAGTTTCTACCTCCCTTTTACATTGTCTATGAAATGGTCCCAAAGTTTACATAATCCTATCATTGTTAGGTTTGAAAGTGCTTTTTGTCGTCTATCGAGTTTGTCTCTCTTTAAAGTTGGTACGTTAGTAGTCAAATTTATTTTTTTAAGAATAAAGGCGGTCGGACATCGCTCGGGTTGAACCCAGTACTTCAGAGTTCAAGACTTAGGGGTATTGAGGGTTTTAGTTTTACGCTGTGAATTAAAATTCAAAAGATTAAAGATGAAAGAAAAGAAACAATGGGAAATTTCTAAGCTTTAAGATGAGTCCACTCAAATACTCTATATGGAAGAGACAAACGATAACATAAGAGACATTGACAAACACTTCAAGTAGAAGAGGGATCAAAATAAAGAAGAGCATTTTTGACTCAAGAAAAACTAAGAAAAAAAAGAAATAGAAAATGGGAAAGAATGGATAAGTTAAGAAGTTGTAGATATGATAAAGGAAAGAAGATAGTATAGAAATACAAATGATGATGAAAATAAGAAATACAAGAAATTAAACATGGTCAATAAGAGGGTAAAACAAAACTAGGAACTGCATTTAAAGCGAATCTGTGCAGGCATACATGAAATAACAATGATATACATGAAATAACAACATGAAAACTGGACAAATGGATATGGCAAATGGGGATATTAAGAGGTTCTTTGAAACAACAAAGCCAAAACCAATGAGCATTGAACAATGAGAAAGATGGGAAGTGAATATATGATGACAAAATGGTATTGAAAAGGTGGAAAGAATATTTGGAACAACTGTACAGTGGAAACGGTGTTAACTTGCCCATGGAGAAAGAAGATCAAATAACAGAGAATGACTTATCACCTATCATGGAAGAAGAGTTTGAGAAGACCTCAAAGGAAAGAAGGCTGCTGGAGCGGATAACATACTGGGAGAACTATTGAAAAAATCAGGCGACAATTTAAAAATGAACTGTACAACTTAGTATGTAATATTTACAAGACTAGAGAATTGCCTAAAGAATTTGTAAAATGTACCTAATAGTACCTATACCTAAAAAATCATATGCAAGATAATGTAAACAATACATGTCATGCATCAAAAATAGTTACCACAATTATTATGAAGAGAGTAGAAAAACAAATGGATTAAAAACAAATGAATACATATCTGATGATCAATTTGGGTTTAGGAAAGGAGTCGGAACAAGAGAGGCAATCTTGGCATTGAGGCAAGTAATAAAGAAGCAGATGAAGAAGGGCAAACCTACTTTATTAGCGTTCGTCGACCTTGATAAGGCGTTTGACAATGTGAACTGTAATGTTCTATTCAGCATTCTTCATCAAACAGGCACTGGCGTAGCTAGGGTTTAGTTTCGGGTGGGTTTAGAAAATTTTTCGGTGGAGTTTTGCAGAAATGCACCAATTTACTTTCTAAAACTGACACACAAGGGTTCCTAAACTCCACATCTACCATGCTCTCTTGAAGATAGTCGTCTCTACTCGTCCCTCCTGATTTCAATATAATATTTATGTTACATTTTGCATATTTCGGAGGGGTTTGTTCCGCCAAAATCCCCCGTGGCTACAGAAAGGAAGAAACAGCACACATCAGAAAGGGTGTACGGCAGGGTTGTTCCCTGTCCCCATACCTATTCAATATTTATGTACAAAAGGAGATCGACCGAATAAGAGAAGAATTTGTCATATGAGTGAAGGGATAAAGTTGAGAGTAAAGTTGAAGTTGAGACATGATAAGGTTTACTGATGACATAGCTCTAATTTTAGAAATGAAGAAGACTTACAAAAGATCCTGAGAAAGATGGACAAAATAATGGAGAAAAAATTTAATATGAGAAAAAATTTTTGGTCTGCAGTAGAAATGGCGAACACCAGACAGCAATAGGACTAAGAAATGAAATGATACAAGAAGTAAATGAGAAGCAGCAGAGGGATATGAAGTAGGACTGCCCTTGCCAAGAACGCCTTCTATAAAAGGAAGAACCTATTTTCTGGAAATAACATATCGTGGGTACCGATGAACAGGGTATTAACTCAAAAAAGCCTGAAGAGCGATTTAAAGTTTTCAAATCAATATATTTCCATTTCTGTAAATAATTGGTTATCCTCTCTTATAATATCTTTTAAACTATTGATTAACGTTTATTGATAACTTTTTTGTTCACTTCATTACTTTGTCAATTTTGCTATTACTGAGAAAAGGAATTCTGCAGGCAAGAACATAATGAGTTAATACCCTGTTCATCCAAACGAACGATAAGTCTTGGTGTGAGAAAACAAATGTTGAAGACCTATTTGTGGAGCATGGCGCTATATGGCAGCGAATCTTGGACAATAGGAGGGAGAAAGAGGAAAAGACTACTAGCATTTGAAACCTGGTGCTATAGAAAGATTATGAAAATCAGCTGGAGAGAAATGATCACAAATGAGGATTTCATTAGAAGAATGGGAGAGAGAAAATGCTTCCTTAAATATTTAAAAAGAAGACGGAATCACCTCGTGGGCCACATACTGGACACAATGGACTACTGAAGCTTATTATTGAGGGAACATTAAGAACATAATTGAGTAGACAGTTATGTCTTGCAGTTATGCAAGATTTAAGATTAGCTTTTTCTGGGAATTTGTGATTACATTCTAGGCAATGGCTAGAGAATGAGCTTGTTTCTTTTTTTAAGACGGAAGGCACAAAGTGTTCTGAAAAACTAGTTGATATGCTTCGTCCGGTCATTATAGCTTGTAAGTAGGTCATTACAAGCTATTGCATTCCGAACACCGAATCTCACGAACGCCGAATTTTTTGAGGGGGTCGATTTTGTCTTTGGCATTAAATAATGTGTGGAATATTTTCGACGAAGGTTTAAAAGCCACTTGTAGCTTTTGTTCTCTCAAAACCTAATCTATTTGCTTCATACATTTTACGAGTACGTAGGTCAATAGGGGGAAGTTTTTAAAACATTTTCACGTTTTTCGTCTGAAAAAAAAGACACTAGCTCTTTGTCAAACCATTATCTCGAATGTAATCATATATTCCCAAAAAATAGCCAATCTTAAAATCTTGCGTTATAGGGAATATATTAATATATTAGGAATAATCGTTTTAACATAGTAAAAAATATAAATACTGCTGAAAGTGTTTGAATTAATTTAAAAAAATATATATAAAATACCGATTAAATTTGATCTGATTGAACGGACCTATTTACGCGCGCTTTGGATGACATCGCATAACACATGACATTCAGTGTTGCATAGCATATTTGCATAGACAGTTAAGGATTTTCAGTTTGAATTTGCTATTTCGATAATGGAAAAAGCTAAAAAAACATTTTATTGATATTGTATAGTACCGGAATGCAAAAACACTATTATAAGTACACCAGATAAAGTGTTTGATAAAGTCCCCAACGAGGTGTATAGTCCACCCTACCTACATCTGTGAATATCGAGGCCGATAAATATCAACGTGCCCGTCACATACCATATGGCCAATGGTAATTTGTTTCGCAAATTTTGGACTATTTTAGGACTAGGACATATTTGGACTACTATTTTAATTTGATTTCAATTTTTGGAATTAAATATAAACTAAATCAGAAAATAATGGTATAGGTGTAACGTTGATCATAAAGTATCGGGGATAAATAAATAAGTAAATCTAAATTTCTTGCATATTCCCTATTGCAACAAAGGCCCGAGACTTTCAGATCTTCTAGAGTCATTAGAAATTTTCAAACAGAGCCGCAACCCATCTCTTTAACGAGCAAACCGACTAAATCTTTTCACAACTTTTTAATCTCCCTCCATCTGCTCCAGGTAATTTCGTAATTGCAAAAAGGCTCCTCCTCCCGTTAAAAAACACAGTATAAATACATGCAGTCGTCAATTTATAATTTAATTGAAATTGACCTTCATCAGTCTAAACACGAGTCGTGATAAGTGTGAATTTATTAAAAAAAATTAGTAATAATATTTTTAAATATTATAAATGTGAATTTATAACGTAAAAATATAACGTTTATAAATGTGACGTAGTGAATTTCTCAATTCAGTGTGATTACAATTTATTCTAAAATATTGTTTTTGCATTCCGGAATAATTCCTTTCCATATTTCTTTTTTAGTGCAAGACATTGATTTTTGTTAATAGTCTTTGTAATCTGATAATGTAATCTGATAATAGATATTTAATGTTATAAAATCTTAAACAATTCATTTAATCATAAAAGATAAATCGTGCTTCCCTTTACATCAGTTTAATGAGGATTCATGTTGTCCTTATTATTTAAAAAATAATATTGTCTGCTACGGATAATTTAAAATTAGTTCCTTACTAATTTTAATAGAAACGTATGGTCTTCTGATTAACTATTTTTAAATAGATTTTTACCATTTAAAACATTTGATATATAATATTTTAACTTGTATTTTTGTATTTTGCATTGTGCATTTTTTAGCAAACCATTAGTGCTGATGAAGCCGCGTGGGAATAAATTTTATTTATAAATCAACGCACTAAGCCCAATATTACATCCCACAATATCAATTTTTAATATTAAATTCCAGGTTCAGCGGAAAATAAATTCTCATGGCATAAACTTATTTGTATCGAAATATTATAGCCTGTTTAAGACTTAATTTTCTTATTAACATAGCTTCAAATAATTCAAACTCGTATTCGAAGTTCCATTTCTAGTTGTTACATTTCTACCCATCGCATCGTAACTAACTTTTATTCAACTTATTTCGTTCGGTTTCAAGCGTTTTCGGGTCAAAATTAGCTCAGCTGGCATTGGAGGGTGTATATGTCGCTGTATGCAAGTCAAAATCAGAAAGGGTGTTAGAATCCGTTATTAAAGATGTAAAATGAATCTAGATGTAATTATAATAAACTTACAAATAATATTCTCAAGAATTATAGACAGTAGTGCCTCGATAATTCGAATACTCAAAATTTATACCCTGTTCGTATTAAAGAGGCGTTTGAATTATAGTATGTATTAGGTCGCGTCATAAGTAACTTCCGTTTTGCTTTATCAGACATTTCTTTTTCCCCTCATTGAACAACAACTTATTATTTGTATTTACCACTTTTATCTATAACCTTCTGTCATCTTCCTGGCAGTTTATCAAATCCTTCCTTGTTAAACGTGGTTGATTTGGACAGGAAGAAGTTTTCGACAACCTGCTTGCTCTTCAAAATTGCAGGGTTTTCCATTAAAAAAGTAGGTCCATAGTCCATTAAAAGGAACAGAAAAGATGGTAGTCTGTCGGGGCAAGATCCGGGTGTCAAGAACCCAGCTCAAGAACATTTCTTGTGCCACTCTTGCTAGTATGTGATCGCACATTGTCGTGTAAAAGAATGACGTTTTTGAGATTTGCATTGATTTACATTGAGATTTATAAGTGTAGGACGCTTTTCATGCAGTTTCTCTCGCACTCTTTGCAACTGCTGAACATATCTATGCGCAGTAAAATTTGACGTAAAACTCTTGTTGAATTATTCCTTGACAATCCCACCATACGCACAATAAAATCTTTTTGCCATGGATGTTTGCTATCGGATCTGGTAGGGGTTGATCCTTATAAAGCCACTGCCTTTTGCGGACTATATACTCTTTTTCATCTACTGTTACAATCCTGTTTAAAAAATTAAGATTCTACTTAAAGACATTAAAAACATCCTACATAGCTGCATCGGAAGTTACTTATGACTCGACCTAATAGATATTTTAAAATGAAACAAATATCTTTTTATATTTTGCGTCTGTAATGGACCCATAACAGCACTCATTTGCGTGCGGTTATGGCGCGCCGAGTGCTGTTATTTTTTTAGTTAGTTAACTTTTCAAGGTTGGCACTGAAATTCATATCTGTCAGTGACATATTTTCGGCGATAGTTTTGAGGTTATGTGAAGTGTGGAAATCGCGAATACACAAATTCAATTAATTAATCGTAATAAACGATATAACACATATTTAATTCAAATTCTTTCCATCAATGGTACAATTATTAAAAACATTTATAGTTACATTGGATGATTTTTGAGCAGTAACACTCACACCAGGGACATAATGGACATTATATATAGTGCTACTATTACTGTTGCTATCAAATTGCAAATGAGGGGCACTAGAAGAACATCCAACTAAGTTGATATTTGTTTGCTATACTTAAATTTTTTTTTCTTAAAGAAGCGTCAACATACCCCTCCGCAACAGCAGAATACTTTCATCCACCATGCTTTTTATTGTCAACAAATCACCACCGTGGTTGGCCAAATGTGTGGCACTACTTCTTCGGAAACAATGTCCAATATGAAGATCGGAGTTTGGTGATTTCAGAAATGTCGCAATGTCTCCCTGTAATAATGTCTGTTCTCCCCATAATATTAATACCAATTGGATTATTATTACAAAAACGTTAAATTTACTGTATTTTTTTTCATATCTTGGACGTGATTTATTCGGCAACAAATTGCTCACCGTACTACCAGCAATTTCCTGAATATCAGGTGCAAGATATTTTCTCACCCATTTTAACCATTTAACCTTTAAATTAATTTCAAGTGTCAGTGAAATGTCACTGAAAAGCACCATAAAATTTTCTAAATATGTATGGGAGATTTTTTTATTTAGAAATGGCATAAAAGGGCGCAAAATAAAAAAAATACTATTTTTATTAAGGCGTTTTTCAGCACTTGACCATCAGAAAACTCCTCGCTACGCTCGTAAAATAACCAAACTTGGACGCGTGTTGTAAAATCGCGATTACTGAACTCGTCCTTTATTATACTATTATCTACTCGCACACCAAAATGAATAAATAATATGTAAATTATTGTATGTTAAGAATGCTATTATTACAATCGTGTTTAAAAGTCCAATGTAAATCAAATGGAGTTACATTATTAAGCGATTTCTGTTTGTTGTTACTATGGTAACAACTTTGGTCACTAAACAAAAAACATGGACGTAGTGAATTGTTAGAGTAGAGTACATTAGAGTGCGGAAACGGGCTAATATATTATAATCGAGCAGTCGCGTTGTATTAAATTTTAATTAATTTTAAAGTAATTTTTTTTTTGCACAGTGTTGCAAAATGCAATCTATGCGGTAAAGTGACTTTACCGCATAGTAGCCGTCCTTTGCCCCATTGTAGACGTATAGACGTATACACGATGTCAAAGCTAGCTTTAGAATTTAGGAGGTCGAAAAATAAATTTTCTGACGAATATTAAAATTGTATTTTTTTCTTCTTATTTTGAATTAAGAAGTTCTGCCTCTCAGTCTGGATTTATCTGGCTCTAATATAACTTAACCTAACCATAATCTAATCTAGATTATATCTGGGCTAAAGTAGATTACATCGACAACGACCGAATAGTGTCCACAGTCACTGTGCGTTTTTACTAGTTATCAATTTTTGCAACGGAGGCGCTCAACGTTCTATCCTTATTGTGTCAGTGATTTGAAGTATTTTGTCTTCCAAAATTAGAATTTGTCTATATTATCGGTGAGAAACAATTATTTTTATGTAGATTTTTATGTAGATTTATAATAATGTATGATACACGTGCGTGAAAGATTTTTGTGTACTCATGCGATTAAAACAGTCGCCTCCGGCTTATGATTTAAACTTCGCAACTCCTGTTTTTCTTCACACACTTGTCATCATAAACTGTTATTATAATTGAAAGTAAATGCAAATTTTAATCATTAAGTATGTATTACACTTGTTTAAAAAATCTAACAGAATACATTGATGAATGGTGTTTGTTGACAAGGAAAATGCTTTATACTCCAATTTACGCAATAAATTTTTTTCTTAAATTGAAATATCTACTTGATCCGCCAAATCCATTCATTCATTTAATGCAGACACAACTCGAGTATGTGGAATCCTTGCAGTTGTGGAAAATGGAATATGTATGTGGAATCCTTGCATTTTTAGCGTTTTGGCTTGCACTCAGTCAGAATGTCGTCTCACAAAGTCAAACAAAACATTCAGATTCCACAATGGGTCAAATCGAGGACTGGAAATATAATTAGATATAACTGATTAGGGTAATTTAAATCAGGTGTTCAGGTGTACAATTTTTGGAAGTAGTTTTATTCAAATTATGCCAACGTTTCGACCCACATTAAGTCTTTCTCAAGGCTACAAAAAACAAATTACAAATAATATAATTATAAAAATTTTACAATACGTATTTGAAAAATACAACAAATTATTATTTACAATAATAATTTTTTACGATTGGATAAAACATTTTGTAATGAGATAAATTAAAATTATTTGATCTTACTTAATTTCTTAAAAATTATTTGATTTTGACATTTTTTTTTTAATTGAAAACTATATTAATTTTTGTTAGTAATTGGTTTCTCCGGCATTACTATAGAAAGAAACTAAAATAAAAATAAATTGATGAAACGGGAAAATGCCGGGGAAACCAATTACTAACAAAAATTAATATAGTTTTCAATTAAAAAAAAATGTCAAAATCAAATAATTAAAAAAAAAATAGGTAAGACTCATTACAAAATGTTTTATCCAATCATATCAAATTATTATTCTAAATTATAATTTGTTTTATTTTTCATATACGTATTTTATTTTTTTTATAATTATGTTATTTGTAATTTGTTTTTTGTAGCCTTGAGAAAGACCTAATGTGGGTCGAAACGTTGGAATAATTTGAATAAAACTGTTTCCAAGAATTGTCCAAACACCTGATTTAAATTACCCTAATCATTAAAATAAGGTGGACGTTATATCAAAAAAGAATTAGATATAACGCCAAGAGGCGTCATTGGCGTAGGACAAAGTAGAAGTTGTAAATAAAATACTGGTGCTCCATGAATGTTTATTACAAATTTTGTACCAATGAATTAAATACAAAAAAAATGCTTCAAATACCTCTAATATTTTTTGTTCTCGCCATCAGTCTCATTTAGTATTTGTCATACTATGTCTTCATCAGTTAAAGGCTGGTTAGGTTAAGAAATTGTTAAAGTCCTCTTCCCTATATTACGCAAAATGTTTGATGGAATTTCATCTTCAGGGTCAAAGTCATCCAGATCCAGGTCAGAAGTGTCCGCTAATATAAATAACTAGTGCCACAGGAAGTTTTCATTTTTTTTGGATCAGATTTGAGTACATTGAGCCAGAGAAAATACAGCATTTTTCATGGTGTTCAAATAATGGATTTCATAAATGGATTTCAAAAGGATTTCAAATAATGTGCATTCTGAATAAATTTTTTCCTGACAAAAACTTGTAACAGGAATGTTTTTAAATGTCGTTTTAATGTTCTGCATTACGTTTTGTTTTAATGGTTGAAATAATGGTGCACATTAATGGTTAGGTGGCATGTATAGAAGAGTGAAATCTTCAACAAACGACTGTAGATCATCTTTTGGTGGATGCGCTGGTGCATTATCAAGAAACAAATTTCCTTTAGCGGTAGGTTCTTTTTCGATATATATTTTTACTTCGGGAATAAAATACACCTTCAGCCCATCTAAAAGTATTGCTTTTGTAACCCGAGCACTTCATTGACCAGAGTAATGAACGGGTAATTTTTTAATTGACACAAATGCACGTAGCCTTTCTAGTGCTTTACAAACAACCAGCTAGAGCAATTTGTATGTTTCAGATGCATTAGTACATGGCATAAATGTTATCCTTTCCTTCGACGTCTTTGAATCTGATGCACTACTCTCTGACCAAGAAGTCATAGTTTTATCTGTTAACACTTTTCAATACAAATCCGATTCATCCGCATTAGAGATTTAATCGAGAGGAAGGTGTTTCTCCCTAATTATGTTTATGAATTTTTCCCGAAATGCTTTCAAAGCTTCTTTATTTCACATCAATAGTTTTTACCACTCCGCCTGCGGTATCGCTGGGTGGATTGAGTAGCCCAGCAACGGGCCGCTCCCAAACCCGGATAAAGGAGGAGAATTGGGCGCAGGGTTAACAGAAAAACCTATTGTTACGGAAATTCAACATTATGAAAAGCAGACTGATCAACGGAGACAATCTCGGCAATGGAAAAGAAAGAATCATTTGATTATATCCACCTGGAATGTAACCTAAGCTTGTACAGGGTCGGAGCTATGCAAGAAGTAAAAAATGAACTACTAAAATACAAAGTACAAATAGCAGCACTTCAAGAGATACGATGGAAAGAAAGGAGATAATGGATCTGAAAGAATTTACACTATTTAACAGCGGTAATAGAAATAATACGCTCGGCACAGGATTCCTAGTCAACACAAAGATGAAGCACATGGTAAAAGATTTCAAAGCGGTAAATCAGTGAATCTGCGCAATAAGAATACAACGGAAATTTTTCAATACGACATTCATAAACTGCCACACACCTACGGAAGAGAAAGAAGCAATAATTAAAGACACCTTCCATGAAGCCCTGGAAAGGACATAGGAGACAGCCCCTAGGCATGACATTAAAGTAATCCTAGGATTTAAATGCTAAAATCGGTAAAGAAATAGGCTACAGACCAACCGTAGGCAGATATAGCAAACACGATATAAGCACCGAAAACGGAAGAAGATTAATAGATTTTGCGATGGGGAAAAATATGATAATCTCCAGCACCTGCTTCTCACACAAACAGATACATAAAGAGACTCGGAGAACACCCGATAGAAACACCCGCAATCAAATAGATCATATTCTCATAGATAAAAGAGATGCATCAAACATCATCGATGTTAGAAGTTGCCGAGGGGCAAACTGCGTCGCAGATCATTTTATGGTGAAAGGGATATATAGACAGCGAATAATAACAATGAAAAAGGGTAATAACTGCAATAAGCGAGGAGTTTATTATAATGAAAAACTAAAAGACGAGGAGACCCAAATCAGATACCAACAAAGAGTCACAGCACTTCTGAACGAAAACACGGGTGACATGGACAGTCAAGAGAAGTGGGAAAGAATAACTACAGCTATACACACAGCAGCAAGTGAAATTATAGGGGAAAGACCAACACGAAAACGTAATAACTGGTACGACAAAGAATGTAGAGAAGCGTATAAGGAAAGAAACGAAGCCCGGAAGAAATCGATACGCAGAAAAACTAGAGCAAATATGGAAGAATATCAAAATAAGAGAAGGTATTCCCAAAACCTGTGCAGAGTAAAGAAAAGAGCCTACGAAAATATGAGAGTAGAAGAACTAGAACAAGAATACAGAAACCAATGTGTGCGAGCATTTTACCAAAGAGTAAGGAAAGAATAAGAACAATATCAAGCAAGAACAAACATATGTAAAAATAAAGCAGGGGAATTAGTAGCAGACGAGGAAAATATAAGTGCAAGATGGAAAGAATATTTTGAGGAATTACTAGAGGCTAATGACAGTGAAGAAGAAGAGGAAGCAGAAGAAGATGACGACAATAAAGATACTCAGTACTACGGCCTACACATTAACGTAGAGCCACCAACGAGGAAAGAAGTTAAACAACAAGTGAATAAATTAAAAAACCAAAAATAGCCCGGAGAAGATGAGGTAACAGCAGAACTAGTAAAGAATGGAGGGGAAGAACTAGGAGACAAAATACATGAGCTAATATAAGAGATATGGGTACAAGAGAAAATGCAAGACGGCTGGTCAAGTGCAATAATATATCCCATCTATAAGAAGAAATGAGATAAGCTGGAGTGCAATAGTTACAGAAGAATATCTTTACTAGCAGTTGTGTACAAAATTATGGCCTCTATAATAGCGGGAAGAATAAATCCATATGCAGAAGAAATTTTGGGCGAATACCAATCATGGTTTAGAAGCGGAAGATCGACGACCGACCACATATTCACTATAAGAACAAGCCTGGAAAAATGCTACGAATACAATATCGATGTCCACCAACTGTACATAGATTTTAAGCAGGCATACGATAGCGTCAAGAGAGAATATGTAGAACAGACAATGAAATAGTTTGGAATCCCAGAAAAGCTAGTTACCCTAACGAAAATGACAATACAAAACACAAAAAATAGAGTGAGAAACCGAGGGACCCTGTAACAGCAGTTCGAAGTGAAAAGGGGACTAAGGCAAGGCGACTGACTATCTGTCTACTACGTTATTTAATCTAGTACACGAAAGATGTATAAGAAAGAAACAAATCCAGGAGGGAATATTTATAACAGAAGCTGCCATTATCTAGCATACGCAGACGACGTGGTGATACTAACAAGAACAAAACAAGCCCTAAAGACTGCATATTGTGAATTAGAAAAAGAAGCAAAAAAGGCTGGATTAAAGGTAAATGTAGAAAAACCAAGTACATGTTGATGACGAGAGACATGAGAAGAGGACAGACGAATATAAGAATAAATAATCACAATTTCGACGAAGCACAAAAATGTAAATACCTAGGAAGCACAATCACAAGAGACAATGAAACAAGCGAAGAAATAAAAACAAGAATTTCATCAGGAAATAGAAGCTACTATGCACTAAAAAAGATATTCCAATCAAGCAATATATCAAGAAATGTCAAAAGAGAATATATAAGACAATAATAAAACCAGTAGTAATATATGCAAGAGAAACGTGGGTTCTAAAACAAGAAGACGAAAAAAACCTGTGTATCTTTGAAAGAAAAAAATTTAATACGAGTATGCGGACTAGTGCAACGAGTTAAGAAACCTATATAAAGACCCAGATATAGTTGCCACAGTAAAGTCCCAACGATTGAAATGGTTGGGGCACGTAATAAGAATGAAAAATAATCGCGGTCCAAAAATGGCATTTGACAAAAAACCACAAGGGACGCGGAAGCGAGGCCGACCCAGAAAAAGATGGAGCGAAGAAGTGGAAAATGACCTAAGAGAAATGAAAATAAGAAGTTGGAGGAGAAAGGCTCTAAATAGAGAGGAATGGAAGGAAGTAATTTGAGCAGGCCAAGGTTCTACATGGACCGTAGTGCCGACAGAAGAAGAAGAAGTTTTTACCACTAGATTCGAGTTGGCGTATTCCATGTCTTTTCTTGAATTTGTCTGACCATCATCTACTAGCAACAAATTCTCCTAATCCAAGTCTTTCATGGAAAAAGGCAAACTGTTTTTTGGAATAGAAGAGTTCTTGCTAGTAGAGGATGGTTAGACAAAGAGAATAAGACAAGGAAATTCAAGACAAGACATGGAATACGCCAAGTCGAATATCGTGGTATAGTGGTTTTTCTTACTTGCTCTAAAAACCACATAAGGTAATAAGGTATCTTCAAGCTGGAGGTTTTCATGCATCTTTCTAGCGCCTGGACAGTTTTATGTATTTATAACAAATAATTGTATTTTGTCCTCCTTGCTACTATTTTCCAACAATACACTGCTACGCAAGAGCAAAATTTAAAAAAAAAATTGAAAAGTTCCTTAACCTTGTATAATTTTTTTTTTTGTAATATTGACAATATCACATGTTTTCTTTGATTTTGAAGCCATAATTCAAAACGCACAAAAATATTTATAGAAACGCACAAAATTCACCTTCACCTTGAGGTTACATGGGTTTCACAGCTTCAAAATATTGATTTTTTTTATTGTCTTATTAATTTCTACAACATCTGGAGAATATTATCCTAAATTTTCAAGTCGATCCGAATAAAAATTTTGGAGATACAACCCTGGGAAGGTGCGTGTTCAAAGTCAGATAGGCTCAGCGCGCCGCAGGTGTATCGGAGCAGCTGCTCGTCTATTGTTTGTCTGTCTTTATTGTACATTGCTTTTACTTTCTAAGGGCAACCAGTTTGAAATACTTCAGTTGATGATTACTTCTTGAATCACGAGGTTTATTTGAGGTTATCTAAAGTGTCTGTTGTAAAATGTATTAAAAAATGCCTAGAGTTTCGAGAACTTCGAATGAAAGACGCTATATGGGCTACGTATTATCACTACAGCTCTACACACAAAAATCCTTAGCACGGAAATTACCCGAAAGGTCCAGACTCCGGGTGCGCTTGGCAGCGAGCATCAGCTACGATCACTATTTCATCATTCAAACATGATTATGCTCCATTACCAAATGATGTTTTGACTTTGATTGCTATGAAACCTATCTATGAAGATCTCATGATCTCATGTTGAATAATACAATTTACAACTGTAGCATCTGCATAAACAGCTATAGAGTAAAGATGAGCTTCTGGAGCGGTGTGTTGGTGGTTTCACACAAAATAATAATGAAAGCTTGAACCAGTTAATCTGGAAGGTTACTCCAAAAATACTTCCTGCTGGTTCAATGATCGTTAATATTGCTGCATTGGTCGCTGCTTGCACTTTTAATGAAGGAACATCAGCTTTATTAATATTTATGCACGGTATGGATTTAAACTGGGCCGAAATTCCCACGAATATGCCCGAACTTCAGATGAAAACCATGTGTGTGAGGCTGAAAAAAAATCAGCGAGACTCGCGAAGCCAGGATTCGTCGTAGACAGGAGCAAAATGATGCCCTGGACATTGCAGCTGCTGCAGGTTCTTTACTTTATGGCCCAGGAATCGACGATTCAATATAAGTTAAAAAAAATATATCCAGTTTTATTGTTACTCAAAACTTTAAACGCGTTTTTATCGAAACTGTGTTTTCAAGGACGGTTGTCAAAAGTTCTCGAATACTACTCAACCGATCATAATGAAATTTTACACAGGTCTTCGAGATACAATTCACGAGGACTTAGGATTGGACGTAGGATTTTTTTTGTCAATCGCAACTATTAAAAAAAAAATGTTGAGCAAATTTTACCAAAATATGCATATTTTTATTAAAAAGTCTGCCAAAAATCCAATTTTCACTTTTTTTCCTTCGTCCAAGTTCCAAATGTGAATTTTTTTTTCACTTGAAATGATCCTGTCATGAGTTCTACTGTCAACGCGGAAGCACCTTTTTTTCGTAGGGGTCACGGGAAATGAGTCACAATGGCGGAGTTTTGAATATTTTCCTTTGAAAATTTCAGAAATTCCTTTTCAAATATAAGTCTTTATTACAATAAAAAGTTTAAATAAAATATTTTGTTTTTTATATAAAAAAAAGACCTTTCTTCCTCCGAGTAAACCCATGTAACCCCTTAAGTAAATGAGACAGAACTGCGTGGTACTACGATATTCTGTGAGTCACCGGCTTACACGGGACTTACAAATTTGAAACTGTAAAAACTAACTATTGCTTTTTTTTAAATTACAGTTTCTGGTATTATTAGTAAATAAGTTTCTGCCAGGGTATTTGCAACTGGTAACTCTTTTTATTTTTTGATTGTAAATCGATAGTTCGGAATTTACTGCAATACTATTGCTATAAGAACCAAAAGTTATGAATGGTTTTATTTCTATTTATTGACAGACAGTTATAAAAAAACCATTTCCCTAATTTATCTAAATAACCATTAATTTTATGTTGAATAATACAATTTACAACTGTAGCATCTGCATAAACAGCTATAGAGTTTGCTTGTAGGATTTTAAAAATATCATTTAAGTATAGAATGAACAGTAGTGGACCTAGGATTGTTCCCTGCGGAATATCAATTTTTACCTTTCTAAATTATTATATTATCGACATAGACATTTATTAATATTTTTTATTTATTTATTTAATAAAGAGCATTCAATTGTTTCATTGATAAGATAAATTAGCCACTTTATTTTATAGTTATTTTTATGTCTCGATTGTAAGTGCCTAATTAAAACAATGAAAAGTTTACTTTTGCAACCAAGTCATAAAAGAGGTTCAAGTAATATATTTGTTAAATTAAATGTTGGAATAGTTTTTGGATGTTGTATTAAAATGCAGTTAGCAACTACATTATTTTAAATCCAATGCAAAATAATGAATCGTGTTATCTCACATAGAGGAAAAAATTCTAAAAAAACAAACCAAGTTTGTTTTTCAATTTCTATTATATTCTAACGGTATATTAGTTTTAGTAATGTGAAAAGAGGAAAGTTTTTGCGGCGTAAAATACATACATACATAATATCTTCCTGAAAAAATATTTAAATGTATTTAAATTTTAAGTACATATCACGTTGGAAACTTCTTTATTTAATCTAGTTCCGGGGTTTACATTTTTCTTTCACAACACATTTTCCATTTCCATTTGTTCAGAACTACTTAGAAAATTGGACTTTGAAAAGTGTGGGTACGGATAAAGCATAAAGTGGTATTTTATTAAAGATTGAGTGGAGGTTGAATAGAGTTATTTAAATTTGACACTCGATTCCTTTGGGAAATATTTTCTCTTTAGCGGTACAGAATCTTTTATATTTCTTAGACTTTCCACAGATTGTTATTAAAATTAAAATATATTTTCATGCCACGTTGTAATTCTTCCTCTTTCTCTATATATTTGACTTGATCGTGCTTCGTGGGAGTAATAGGTAATTTTCTAAAACGAGAAGGAAAACAGAATATTTTCTTACGTGCTATATTTCTGGTTTAGTCAAAATGTGATTGTTGTATAATTGCTGTGGTAAAATCAAGACTCTTATTATTTAAAAAATATATAAAACAATAATATATAACGTTGGGAAAAATTAATATGTGAACCGTCAATATTACAAGAAAATAAATTGAAATTACTACGTTGCAATTCACTCATGACTTTAAATTAAAATTATATATAAACTAAACTAAAACTATAAATTAAACTTAAATATAAAATATGACCATGTTAAATGTCTTCATTTCCCGTCGAACATTACACTGAGTAAGTAGTAGTTTATATTTAATTTTAATTTAATTTAAGATTAGATGATAAATCCATACTGAAGTGGTGAATCCAACTGATGAAGACAAAAGGAAGGAATGTTTTTATGGATGTTCATTATTATTAATATTGTATTTATCAGGATATAAATACAATTATCAGGTTCAAGCTGGAGGGTTGAATCGATGGGCCAACACCTCAGCATTCGGAAAAAGAAAAACATGTTAAAAACTTCAAAAATCCGCCTCGGAACAATGGTGGACATAAAATACAACGAACTAGGCAAAGAAAATTGACTATGAGAATGGGTACCTGCAAGATACAAGCATTACGAGTATACGCGAGGAGTATACGCTCCTACCGAGGATACTGACTAGCCACTAAAGATATGTTCTACGAAAAACTATTCCGAATAATATCTGAGATTAAAGGAGATCGAGAAATATTTATCTTGGGAGACCTAAACGCCCGTACAGGGAGAGAAGGAAAGAACCTGTTAATAGGCAGGTATGGAGAACAAACTGAAAAAGATAACGGCAGATGTCTAAAACAATTCAGAATATGTCTCTAAAGATAATTAATGGTTTCTTCTCCCACAAATATATACATAAATGCCCGTGGACACAACCCACAAAAGGACTAACATCGATAATCCATTACATTATACAAAACACAAAAATATATACCACTGACGTAAGGGTGTATCGAGGAGCGAAATGCGGATCGGAACCACCACCTATTGGTAGCAACAGTCCTTAAAAATTATAGGAAACAAACACGGACAAAACTAGTAAAAACGGCATCTTACGAAAAAACACCAATGAAATCAGATCGAAATCAGAACGAATCCACTAAATTTTTATACAAACTAAGATTAACTGCCATTCTGGCTAAAGTGCAACACGAAAGCGCAACAGCGGATGAACTATATCAACACCTAAGAAACTGTATGCACCAAGCAGCGAACCAAGCAATAGGACCACAAGGCATTTTAAAAATGAAGAGTGGTGGTGTGAAGAAATAGAAAGACTAGTAGAAATTAAAATGAAAGCTTATAAAACATGGCTGCAATCTAAAAAAATAGAAGATATAAAGAAAAGTTAAAAAAAAGAAAAGTTAAAAAACTTGTAACAGAAAAGAAAAATGAGATTTGGGAAAAAAGATGCGAGGAGATAGAGAGGTACATTGTAGGAACAAAGGTTTCGGCAGCGTGGAAGGCAATCAAACATATTAGAAAAGAAGGGCGAGTAAATAAAATTGAACTAATAAGTATGGACGAGTGGGAAACATATTACAAAGAACTGCTAACAGAAAAAAGTTCAATATTGAAAACCTGGATATAGAGACACTTTCAAATGAAGAAGTAAATGCGATAACGATAGAATAAATAAAGGAAGCCCTAAAAGAATAAAAAGGCTGCAGGGCCGGGAAATATCCTAATTGAACTATTTAAAAATGGACCAGAATTATTACTAGAGCTGATATCTTCAACAAATGTCTAATAGAAGGTCACAACATTCCAGAAGATATTGCTCATATGAGCTCAATATATAAAAAAGGGAAGCTCATGGGGCCGAAGATCATGGATCTTAGGGCCGGGAGATCATGCATTCACAATATATTTGTTATACAAAAAATTACAGAAAAGCTTAAAGATAGAAATCTACCCACACACCTATTATTTATCGACTTGGATTAATCTTTCGATACAGTACCCTGGTAAAGCTTTTTGAAACATATAACACATAATACAATATATTAACACATATAACCTGAAGATGGCAACAGCGAGATTGCCGAAAGCTTGTAAAAAGAAATTTTCAAATAGAACGCGGATGCTACCCCGAGAACCTAAGAATTCATATTACGCCCGCGAAAATCTAAATATTAATATATTACACCTTTACGGGAAGGCAACATTACAACGTCCTAAATACTACGAGAAGCTTAAAGGCCAAAAAGCGACTTTGCCCTGTGAATTGGCCTTTTTTCGACGGTGCAAGGACCCAAACCTTGTCCCAACATGCTGCAAAGTATCGTTTCATATCAAGACACCAAAAATCAACAACGTTTTGTACAGAACCAGCCAAGCTATTCTAAGAGAAAGAGTACAAAACACAAGGCTTAGTTTGCACACCACGGATGAAGAGTTAATCAGGTTGCATCTCCAACTAAGCAACCAAATCCACCCTCTTCTATGGAATACGATCAGCATGCTAGCTGAGCACAATGCCGAAAACATAACCTTTTATAAAACCGAAAAACAAAAAAAGGAAAATAGAGCATCTGCAACAACTATTGAAACGCGACAACAACAACAAACATGTTTCACATAAACTAGTGCACAACTTATCAGATTCACAGTTCGACGCAGCCACTATCAGTGTTCTGAGGAAAGGATTTAATTTTGCAATAGCACCAATGCGAATTCCAACAGAGAACATAATCTGCAACATAGAAAAAGCAATCAAAAATCTGTACCCGGATTTAGCAGAGACAATACGTCAAGATATTACGAACATATTACGCAAAGCCAGACCTCCAAAGAAAAATACCACACGAAAAGAAACAGCAGCGCTCAAGAACCTTAACCAGAACCCGAACGTTATTGTGCTTCTAGCAGATAAAGGAAATGCCACTGTTATCATGAACACCACGGGTTACAAACAAAAAATGACATCATTATTGCAAGACGAAACACAAAAACCAATCTCAACAGATCCGACAACATATCTGGAAAAAACAACAAAAGCTTTGATCAAACGAACACCAATAGATCCACAAACACAAGTTACAATAATACCCAGAGAGAAATCATCAAAATGCCCGAAAATGTAGGGTATTCCCAAGATTCACAAAAACGGCGTTCCACTGAGACCAATAGTCAGTTCCATCGGCTCACCACTTCAAGATCTAGTGAGGTACTTAGCCAGAATACTACAACCTTACACTGAGGACATGGAGTCTTACGTAAAAAATTCCACCCATTTCGTTGACATCATCAAAAAACAGAAACTAGAACATAATGACATCCTAGTAAGCTTTGATATAACTTCGTTATTCACACAAATACCAATGGAAGAAGCCTTAACCATAATTAAAGAAAAGTACAAACCAGCAAAGCACATAATTGACCTAGTTAAGCATTGTCTTACAAACACTTACAGCGATACAGACAAACAGAACGAGCACCCATGGGATCACCTCTATCACCTGTGCTAGCCAATCTTTTCATGGAAGATCTCGAAATACGAGCATACAAAACAACCACCAAAAAACCGAAGCTCTGGGTAAGATACGTCGATGACACATTCGTCATCTGGCAACATGGAAAGGAAGAATTATACAAGTTCTTGAACCACTTAAACAGCTTACACCAAAGGATCAAGTGGACAATGGAAATAGAACAAAATGGCATGTTACCATTTTTAGACGTGCTAGTAATCCAAAAGAAAGATGGAACTCTAGGTGACACTGTTTATAGAAAAATGACACATACCAACATATACCTAAATGCAAACTCTCACCATAACCCAGCACAACTCAATGGGGTGTTAAAAATACTTATACATAGATCCACTAAATTAACAGATGCAGAACACCAAAATGAAGAAACATCCAAACTTCGCAGTGCTCTGATATCAAATAGATACAAAAAAGACAAATAAACACCATCATGGAAAATCGTAAACAACCTAAAGCTAACAATAAGAACGAACTAGAGACTACCAAAAGAGCCTTTTTACCATACGTCAAAGGAACAACAGAAAAAATCAGCAGAGTACTGGGTAGGTACGATATCAAGACCGTTTACAACACAGACAGAAAAATTTCACAAATCTTACGAAACCCCAAGGACAAAATTCCGTTAGAAGAACAAGGAGTGTACGAAATACCATGCGGCTCATGCAATCTTGAATACATCGGACAATCAAATAGGCTAATAAATATTAGACGAGACGAACACAAAAATGCAGTAAGCCGGCAAGACAAGACATCATCTCTTGCCCAATATGTAGCAGCCACTATACATACCATTAATTTCGACAACACCAGAACAATAAGTAAAATGGAAGATTACCATAAACGGATCATCATGGAGGCCATAGAGATAGAAAAAAGACCTAACAACTTAAACAAACGAGATGATGCTCAACGTTTACCACACACATGGAGATCAACAGTGCATGGAATAACAAGAGCAGCCCCACAAAGATCAAGTGTCATGGTCGTCAGCAAAAAGTGAACTGTCAGAACTGCCTGAACTGTCAAGCGGAGCGCAACACATATAACCTGAAGATGGCAACAGCGAGATTGCCGAAAGCTTGTAAAAAGAAATTTTCAAATAGAACGCGGATGCAACCCCGAGAACCTAAGAATTCATTTATATATATATATATATATATATATATATATATATATATATATATATATATATATATATATATATATATATATATATGTATATATATTTATATATATATCCAGTCTAAAAGTGCAGTCAAGATAGGAAATGTTTAATCGCGGCCTTTTCGTACAACGAAAGGATTAAGACAATACTGCAGCCTGTCTCCAACATTATTTCAAATATACATACAAGACGCACTAACAAACTGGAGAAGGAAAAAAAAACGCAGTTTTTAAAAACCGCAGGAATGGGAATAGGAACAGGTGATCGTTTGACAAGCCTGCTATTTGCTGACGATCAAGTGATAATAGCAAGTGATGAAAGAGATATAGATTATATGTTAAGAAAAATGATAGACGAGTATTCGGAATGGGGTTAAACATGAATATGTCAAAAACAGAATATCTGCTTGTCGGGGAGGAAGGAGAAGAACCACAACTGGAATTCAGAAAGATTAAAAAATGTAGGACATACAAATACTTAAGAACTATCATCTCAGACGAAGGAACAACAAAAAATGATATAGAAAATAGACTTGGAACTAAGAAATAGACCAAGGGAAAAAGGCTATCTGCTTGTTAAATTCATTGCTGTGGTCCAATGAAATGAAACTAAAAACAAAAAATAGAGTATACAAATCTATGGTAGAACCAATAACAACTGATGGTTCAGAATGTTGACAAATTTCACAAAGGGATAGAAAAAGCACAGAAGTAGTAGAAATGGACTTTCTACAAAGAGCATGTCAAACGTCCAAACTAGATCGTGTAAGAAATGAACATATAAGAAGACAGAAGAGGAGAGTCTATGGCACTAGAGACGGCATAGAAACACGGCAATTAAAGTGGTAGGGACACATGCAAAGGATGACTGGAGAAAGATGGCCCAAAATAGCAATTCAATATGTACCAAGAGCAAGGAGAAGTAGAGGCAGACCAGCAGTAAAATGAATAGATGGTATTATGGAAACCATGACAGATAGAGCCATAGAAGAAGAGATAAGAAGGGGTATAATAATGGAGGAGATAATCAGGTTATAGTATTTTTTAGCGACCAATGTAGTCCCTCGTCTCGGCATGAAAGGATAGAAAACCAGATTGTATTTGTAATTATATTTATTTAAGTCACGAGTGAATTACAACGTAGTAATTTCTTAATTATTGTCTTGTAATAAAACAATAAATTACTATTTGATAATACAGTTCTATGCCTATTACAACTGCTTTATGAAACAATCGCAAACATATGTACATTTGTTCAGGTTTCAAAGTAAAATTTCAACCGTAAAACATCTCTTATAATTAATATATTTTTTAGGTTCTTCATTAACTTTAAAATAGATTTTAGGCAAAAAAACTGTTTAGATTTTCATGCAAAACAGGTCAAAAAGCTTATATTATTATGTAAATCGCTACTACATATAATTTAATAGATAATGTTAAGTTGGAAGTACATATTCCTTAAGGAATTTTCTCTTTTAAAAGGACAAGTCGCAATATTATGGTAATATTCTTCTACAGATATTTTAGTTTGCCTTGTGCATCCGCTCAAGCTATGCAGAAAATTAAAAAATGTTTACGTCTAGTCCGCAGACAACCGGCTATAAATTCACATGACCGTATTTCTGAATAAATATTATTAACTATGAATGCTATGCTTTATTGAAATATTAATCAGTTATACTGAATTGATAAACTCACTATATTTTAACCGCACATAGTAAATTTATCAATTTAGTGTAAGTATGGTACGTGGTAAGTAGTAACGGTCGCAACCATCCTATTTATTAATTAAATATGTATTAATATCGGATTATGTACATTATTCACTACCAAATCTACAACTTACAAGTGTATTATTAGATTTCTTATTAATGACACCATAAGTGAAATTAATACAAATGACACCAACAGTTTTTTTAGTTTCACTTGAATATATAAATAATGCAAATATCATTTATATAATTACTAAGTTCAAGTATTCGCTTTTATAAACTAATTTTGTAATAATCTCATAGACAGCTAAAATCCGTCTTTGAATAAGCTTTAATTTAACTCTTTGTAGCAAAACTAGAATTACCCTTTAGTATTTTCTCAGACATCTTGTTTGGTAAATTACTTCATTTTGGATTATATTAAACTTGGATTATATAGATTAAATAATACGTTTTAAGGTTTAGTTTCAGATCAAACACATGTTTACATCAAAGCAGACCAGCAGTAAAATGGATAGATTGTATTATGGAAACCATGAAAGATAGAGCCATAGAGAAAGAGGACTGGAGAGATGGAGAGGTGGAAAAAAACTGCGGGATGCGGCAGAGGCTGTATGTATAGTATTTTTTAGCGACCCACATAGTCTCTCGTCTCGGCATGAAAGGATAGAAAACCAAATTGTACTTGTAATTATATTTAAGTCACGAGTGAATTACAACGTAGTAATTTCTTAATTATTTTCTTGTAAATTAAAATCTTGTAAAAACAATAAATTACTATTTGATAATACAGTTCTATGACTATTACAACTGCTTTATGAAACAATGGCAAACATATGTACATTTGTTCAGGTTTCGAAGTAATTTCAACCGTAAAACATCTCCTCTTATAATTAATATATTTTTTAGTTTCTTCATTAACTTTAAAATAGATTTGAGGCAAAAAAACTGTTTACATTTTCATGCAAAACAGGTCAAAAAGCTTATATTATTATGTAAATCGCTACTACATATAATTTAATAGATAATGTTAAGTTGGAAGTACATATTCCTTAAGGAATTTTCTCTTTTAAAAGGACAAGTCGCAATATTATGGTAATATTCTTCTACAGATATTTTAGTTTGCCTTGTGCATCCGCTCAAGCTATGCAGAAAATTAAAAAATGTTTACGTCTAGTCCTCAGACAACCGGCTATAAATTCACAACATGACTGTATTTCTGAATAAATATTATTAACTATGAATGCTATGCATTATTGAAATATTAATCAGTTACACTGAATTGGTAAACTCACTATGTTTTAACCGCACATAGTAAATTTATCAATTCAGTGTAGGTATGGTACGAGGTAAGTAGTAACGGTCGCAACCATCCTATTTATTAATTAATTATGTATTAATATCGGATTATGTACATTATTCACTACCAAATCTACAACCTACAAGTATATTATTAGATTTTTTATTAATGACGCCATAAGTGAAATGTAATACAAATGACACCATAAGTTTTTTTAGTTTCACTTGAATATATAAATAATGCAAATATCATTTATGTAATTACTAAGTTCAAGTATTCGCTTTTATAAACTAATTTTGTAATAATCTCATAGACAGCTAAAATCCGTCTTTGAATAAGCTTTAATTTAACTCTTTGTAACAAAACTAGAATTACCCTTTAGTATTTTCTCAGACATCTTGTTTGGTAAATTACTTCATTTTGGATTATATTAACCTTGGATTATATAGATTAAATAATACGTTTTAGGTTTAGTTTCAGATCAAACACATGTTTACATCATGTTCTGCTAAAGGCTCTATACTATTATATACCTGTACATAAAATGTAATTTATACATATTTCGAATTATATTATTATAACATTTTATTTTTGTATTTCCATATCGATAAACAAATTTGCGAATAAAATTAATGATTGTAAGCTCCCATTACATTTTTGATTTTTTTTGTCGTATTGAGCAATTCATTTAATGCTTCATTCATGTTGTAATTAAAATTGTTTTAATTAGTCAATTCAATTTAATAACGAGCAATTAAATATTAATTTGATGTTTTTTATTTAATTAAGGCAAGTGAAAATATGAAGGAAGTATTATATTTCAATATAACTTTTAAATTAAAAATTAATAACCAAACTGAAATTAAGGTAAAAGTAGGATGTCTGTCAAAGTAGGAGTTCGGTTAACAACAGACCAGATCATTATATTGGAGAAGTATCGAGAAGCATAGTAAGAGCATAGTATCGAGATGCAACTACTCTTCATCATAGACTTCAAACAAGCATATGACAGCATAAACAAGAACCAATTAATTAAGATATTGTAAGATTTTGGAATATTAATAGGGAATGTAATCCAAGAGCTATCGACGACTTTCGCAGTAATATCAGGGCTGCGGATAGGAGATGATCTCTAGACGAAACTTCGAGGAAAATTGGATTAAAAAACTGTGCTGGCTAGGAGTAGACCGCAAATCGGACCAACGCACAGTGGTCTGAGGTCCCAAAACAGCTGGCCAAAATTCAAAAAATGAAGATTATATTTCCTTAATTTTTAATGTTTTAATGAATAAAGTAGTGTCCTGTGCTTTCGACATGAGGATTAAAAAGGCTTATGTGGGTGTACCTGAGTCTGGGTATAAATTAAAAGTGGATTAGGTTTTTAGAGTGGGTTAGAGTGTTCGTCAAACAGTGCTGATTGAAATAATTTATATTATTATACCTTACAATTAATCGTTTTTACCCAGAAAAATGGATTCTTCTCATGTGTTTTAAAATTTATTTTATTAACATCTTGCAAAAAAAAAAAATTGTTAATTTTCAAAAAATTCTGAAGAATTTTTTTTCTCAATTTCTTTCATGTAGAACAAAAGTTAAAGAAGCCGCGTACGGCGGCAATATCATTAACGGGACAGTGTTATGAATAGGTTTTTCTAAAATATTGCAAGGAACTAGCTTGCGATTATTAGCATTTTAGCTTTTATATGAATTTTTGTATAAGTTTTTGTGAATTTGAAGATGGTGGAGCAGCCGGCTGAACTAAATAACAGAACTTTATTCGTTTATTTTTTCAGTTTTCGACACTCTTTTTTAATTTGTATCTGCGGGGATTTTCGATACAATTGCTTGCCTGTATTGAAAATAAAAAATTCCAATCAATATTATATTTAAACAATACTTTTTTTCTGAAAATAACTATTGAGTGGTCTGCCATAGTTTCTGCCAAAATCACTGGAGCTGTAGATATTAAGCTGTAGATATAATAAAACGTTTCCACGTAATATTACAAGTTTCGAGTGGTTTTAAAATTGTATGTAAATAAATTTAAAAATTACGCTGTTGACAATGCAAGAAAAGTTGTAGAATTTTATTCGTTGTACTACATGCCGACAACAGTCCAAAACATTTTAATTCACGGGAATGGGATTATTGACTCATCATTGCTACAAATTAAATCAAAATCAAATACTATTAAACTAAAACTAAATGAAATATGTCATAGAAAGAAATAGATAATGAATGAAAACAATTAATATTAATAGATATGAAAAGCACAAACATAAAATAGAAAACATCATTCTTAATAATAATTATAAAAAAGTGACAATAATAAATATTAACATATTAATATGTAGGCAACTATATGGAAATTACAATCCATCCCTCAATACCCTATGATACTCTTCCATATTGTATGGTTCAGTGTTTATAATTTTTTCTGATACAATTTTTTCCTTAGCTGATTCAAGCATTAATTTATTTGAATTGTTTTGGTAAGTTATTAAATAATTTGATTAAGCTGCAAGGTGGATTTTTCGCTGATAACATTAGCTTGTGTCTAGGAACATCGAACAGTACTCTGATGTGTCTGGTTTCCTTTACCGATATTTTTTGGAACTCTTTGAATAAACTTTCATGTTTGAATAGAAACATTAGGCTCTCAAATACATATGTGCCCGTGGTTGTCAATATATTTGATTTTTTAAATATTCCTCTGCAGGATTCTCTGTATTTCAATTTGTCAATTATTCGTAAAGCTTGCTTTTGAATTGTAAAGACGTTAATTAGAGATATTAAAATATCTGTTGCATTAACCCAGAATGTTATACCGAATCGGAGGTGGCTATGGAAAATTGAGAAATAAATTGATCTTAGTATTTCTGAATCCACATATGGTTTAAGCATTCTTAGAGCGAATACAGATTTATTAAGCTTACTTGTCAGTTCTGAGATATGTGTGGACCATTCCAAAGTAGCGTCAATGTGTATACCCAAAAATCTGACGAAATCTTTAAATTTTAGTGTCTCCTCTCCCAATTTAATTTCATCGGGATAGTTTGTTCTGCATCGGTTTGTTTTAAATATAACAAGATATCTTTTTGATTCATTTATAATTAATTTATTTTTGACAAACCAATGAATAAGATTTCCATGACAATATCGATATTGGGACTTATATCCTCCAATGTTTTATTTATCAGTAGTAGGGTAGTGTCGTCTGCATACTGTATTATTGCATGTTCTATTTCTGTTGTATTTTGGGATAGATCATTTATGTATAAAATGAAAATGAAAAGTAGTGGACCCAAAACGGTGCCCTGAGGTATGATTATATTTATTGTTCTTACGTCAGATTTGACGTAACCTCGAGCTGTAACAATTTTAGTTATCTGTTTCCTGTCAATAAAAAAGGAGTTTATTAATTTTCCTGCCATTCCACGAAGTCCATATTTTTCTAATTTTATAAGCAATATCTAATGATCCACCAGATCATAAGCTTTTGTCAAGTCTAGTAGTATTCCCGATGGGATTATGTTTTTTTCAATGTTCTTAATTATATTGGTAATAAGGCTGAGACATGCAGTATCAATATCCTTACCCTTAGTAAACCCGTGCTGTTTAGTGCAAAGGCAGTTAAATTTTTCTAAAAAATTAATTTTTCAAATAGTTTTGAGAAGTTAGATATTAAATTAATTGATCAATAATTGTTAATTTATCACCTTTTTTGTGCACCGGTGTAACAATTGAAAACTTTAATTTCTCCGGGAAAAGTCCATATGCAGTTATTAAATATGTGTACTAGTGGTTGTGATATCTGGGACGAAACATTTTTTTAAATTGGTGCTGGTACTTCGTCATGGCCTGAACTTTTCTTATTTTTTAAACACTCTATACCAGCACATAATTCGTCTACCGTGATAGGCAATAGGAATATTGAATGACTATTTTCTTCTATGGCGTCGTTGTATATTACTTTTGGCATTTTTTCTTGTAAATGATATGCCCTATCTGCGTAGTAATCATTTATGGATGATGCAGTCATATTTAGATCGTCATTATCATCATTTTCAAATGTTTGACGTTGTTTCTTTATTTCAGCTATATCTCTGACGACATTCCAAACAGTTTTTGGGAGATTATCTGATTGCATCAATTGATATTCGTAGTTCTCGCTTTTGATCTTTTTCAGCATTCTTTTGTACTTTCTGCGTAAGTTATTATATGAAGTTTTATATTGGCGATTATTGTGTGAAATTATTTGAGCAATATTCAAATCTTTTCTAATTTTCTTCAAATTAGGATCTCCAAAGAATCGCTGGTTACTCTGTTGGGTCTTAATTTTAGTGGGTGGAAAACATTCATTGAAGTAATATAAAAATATTTCTATAAACATGTCCCACTGTTTGTTTACGAATTTATGTTCAATTTGAAAAATTTCATCCCATGTCACATTTCCCAGATATTCTCGGAAACGTGTTATTCTTTCTGTAGTAAAACTTCTGACATAATGGTGTTTTGGGCTGTTTGAAATACCTTTTAATTCGACATTTTATTAAGAATTAAGAATTAAGAAAAGTTATTTTCTGAGCACAATGATCTGACATGTGGTATTTTATCGTTCTTACCTTATAGTTATTTTTGATGTACAAAACAAAATTGTCGATACAAGTGCTTGTGCTAGGGTGACTTATTTGCTTGAAAGCCACTACTGTATTAAACGACTCCAAGAGAGATAATAGTTGTTGGCGTATCGGAGTTTTCTTCAGGAAATTAATATTAAAATCTCCCGCTATAATAAACTGCTTAGATTCGTTGTTAAATTTTACCATGAGTTTAAACAAATTATCTAGGAATAGTTTGTGGTTCGTCAATGGGGTACGGTAAAGGGTGATAATAATAAAGCATTGGGTTTTCCATATATGTCTCAATAGCTGCTATTTCGAATTCGAATTTCACCGCTGATTTATTGATATCTTTTCTTAGTTTATATTTAATTTGATTTTTTCAAAATATTGCCACTCCTCCGTGCTCTCCTGTCATTCTCGGAAAATAAGAAGCCAAACGGAAATATTTTAATTTGATAATTTTTAATTGATGTTCATCTTTCCAGTGCTCAGTTAGTAATATATAATTACAATCTGGGTTATCTTCTAACATATTATCTATTGAATCAATGGAGTTACCGATTGATTGTGTGTTTTGATTAATAATGGTTATATACTTTGACTTACACTTTTTCAATCTTTTGCTTTGTCCTTCTTGAGACCCAGGAAAAACGATTTACCCATGTGTATTTTGGCCAAGTTTCAGGGTTATTTAGCTGTAAATACTCAAACGGAGCTAAGAAAACGGAGAATGAAGAGTATTCTTCTGAGTATTTTGATTCTAATTGTTTACATTGTACTGACTCGATATTTCTACTACGCAAGTAATCAATAATGTCCAATTCAGTAAGAGTTTGTTCTAGCTTATATACATGGATGTGAGCTAATCTTCTTGCTGCTTTAATGGTAGTTGTGACTGAGTTTCCATAGATTACTGCTGATTGTCGGTTCCGCTTCTGCTTCCTTTTTTGTATCTCCCAAATTTCTCCTTTATCTTGTGTGTTTTTCTTAGCGTTTACTGTGCCCACGACTAAGCCTGTTTTTTTGATTTTTTGGTATGGTTCCCGAGTTTTTATCAATATCGTTTCTCGAGTTGACTTTATCTATTTCAGGATGCTGATAAACACTATCTTCTATCTCACTTACTCCCGTAGGCTTGCGAGAAATATTTAAATCCTCGTATAAAACTGATGTACGCGCACATTGTTTAAGGCACGCTTCGTTTGATTTAGTTAACTTTTCTATTGTTGTATTTAATTCGGTATTCTTCGCATTTAAATTAGTTTCAACTACCTTTACTTCTTTTTTTATCAATCCGGATATCAGGATATTAAAGGCCGGACTTTAATTCGCTCACTTTTTCACTATGCCCTTCCATTATTTTGGAACGAAGCTCGCTTGACATTTTATGTCTAAGTTAAGTGACTTTTATACATAAAAACACTTTAACAATTTTAAAACTATTATTTTCACTGTTTCAATTCGTGATTTACTCTCGCACGACCATTCACCTCGACGTTCGAACTGCGACTTAACTGCTTCCAATAGGACAATTATCCGAAGCAGCACAAGAATCGTGCAATAAACATAAAAAAAAATCGAGAAAATTTTGCAAGAAAATGTAGTCGTCAAATAAATATGGAAGACGTTTTTAATAGGCTCTTGATTTCATCAGATCTTAAAATTACAAGCTTCCAAAAACTACCTTTCGAAGCTTTCGAATTATTTGCAAAAATTACAGCTCCAATAAGATTAATTAGATATGGATCAGCCATATCTAATTCATTCAGTGATTAATAATTTTAACTTTTTTATATTCAATTTTAATAAACCATTTTGTTTTCAATTTATTCTCTTTTTTATTGAAACCTCAATTCAAAGAACCAAATTCCATGAAACAGAAAGTTTTTCTGGAGAAATTCAACGATCAGTTAATCAGTTGATCATTTTTCAATTCAGTTTCGTTTTAGCGATTTCTAAAACCTATAAATCTCAAGTGACAACAAAATTTAACGCGTTTTTAAAAAAAGTCAAATATTGAATTCAGTTTCTTGATCAGCGACCTAAAAAACGTGAGGAGACCAAAAATCACATTATTTGAACGATTCCTTCATATTTTGGACAGATTTTTTTGATTTTCAGAGCACTGTGCAATGGTAGAAATAGACGGAAGACACTTTGAAGTGGTGGAATCCTTCAATATCTGTCATCTTTCTAATAAATCTGTCTATATAATAAATAGCATAAACGAAATATCCGGAGAGGTCACAACCCGCATACTATGGAATCGTAACGTGTAGTCTACACCCAACACTCCGCAACAAAGACTTGTCGCACACTAATTAGCAAAGCTGGGCACAGTTAATAAAATAGTTAACTTCGTTAATCGTTAAACCGCTACAAAAAAAGTTAGCTTCGTTAAACGTTAAAGCGTTACATTTCGCAAGAATTAACGCAAGTAAACGTTAATCGTTAATCCGTTAATATGTGTAAAATTGCATTTTTATATCGTTGCGCTAGTGATAACGATTTAAAAGTGCAATTTTACATACATTTTTACAATTTTTTTGTTCACACTTATAAAACCTGTTGGTTTATGTTCTGGAAGTTAGGAAGAAAACAAAATACTTTTTTAAATCAAATGCATATTCCCCTTCATGAACATTAACATATTGAAGTTCTCGTCTGAAAGCGAGGCTCGCTTTGGTGTTAAAATGTCTTTACCCGTGGAAAACAGACGTTCAACTGCAGCTCTTGAGGGTACAGCAGTATTGTATTTGATGAATAGATTTATGTATATCTGTTCTCCGAGGAATGCAGCATCGTTGAACGAGTCTTTTGATTTCATGTCCAGCCACATTTTAACGAGACTTTGCGCTTTACTCTTTAAAGAGTTGGAGCTCTTTGGTTTTTCTATAGACTGAGTGACAGAATTGAAAAAGTCTTCCTCGTCATCATCATTGTCACTCGCATTGCTCCCTCCGCCACTTAAAATAACTTTCGAATTTTCCTCTGCTTCTTGTCGTAAGGCATCTTCTACCTTTTTTTCCATGCACTTTTTCACTGCATCCACTCTACTGCTGTCATACGTTTCCAGCCATATCAATCGGAACTTTGGGTGAAATGCCGCGGCAAGTTGGCACTGTTCATCATTCAGGAGTGGTCCAAACCTTTTCTCTATGCCATTTAATAAGGTATTGGCTAAAGCTGTGCAATTTACTAGGCTTTTAGATTTAATATTTTTTAATTTATAGACAGTTGCTGCAATCGTCGGTAGTAGTAATCCGAGATATGCTTGAGCTTCTCCTTGGATACGATCGAGGGCATTCGCGACAGGTGCCATAACCTGTAAATAAGTATTTAATATAACTATTGATATGATGTGGAAAGAAAATTACTTTACTAATACGTTAATTTAAACTATATACACATAAAAATGCACCTTTGTGTACTCCTTCATTACAGTCACATCTTGGTCATTGATAGTTGGAATTTTTAGTTGAGTCATAATCCTGTGAAGAGAAGGCCTTTTTGTTTCCAATGTACCGTTGAGAACGACAATAGCATCATACAGAGAGTTCCACCTCGTCGTATTTGGAAGGACAAGTAGTCTGCCTAATTCAGAGTGAATGCTATCTGCTGCTACCGTACTAGATGATTGCTGATTCCAGACAGTGCGTGCCTTGGCTAAGGCGTTTCTGTCGGGAGTCTTGAAAACAGTTATTTGTACAGCAGCATCTGCGTCTTTGCTAACGACCAAATTGAACGTATGTGCAGCACATCTCATGTGAACTGGCAAAGTATTAATATTAAAGTTTTCTATTACTAATATCTGTTCATTGATTTCATTGCACTGGAGACGATCAGGAGCATTCATTATGTTTTCTACTGAAATAAATTCTAAGTCATCATCTTTTTCTGAGTTTGGATTTAAAAGGTTGTCAATATCGGGATCAGACTCAGACTCTAAATCACATGATGGCAACTCTGGAAATATGTCGATCTCCGAGCCGAATGCCTTTACATTAAAAATGTTTGTACAATTGCCTTTACAAAGTTACTGCCATTATCCGTAGTAGTCCTAAAATAAAAAATAGACTTAACTGACTGATTCTTTTATCTACGTGAAATTCATAGTGAATATCTATCATTGCTTGGGCCAGGATATCGTATGTATGATGACCTTTTAGGCATATGCAGCGGGGTACACCGCTGCCAGTAGCTGCAATCACGAATGATTCCCCGATGCTCAGCTGTCGACTCTGTTGTATTCTTCTTTTAACGGGAGTTGGATTACTGCTACTTGTGCTATCATCATTATTACTGCGTGCATTCTGGCTCTTGTGATAGGATCTAACCAGTGTTAAACCAGTTTTGACAACATATAAAGGAATCATGTTTGAAACAAAAAAAATTACTATGCATTTGTCCACTTTGGCTTGGGGTAGACCGCTGCCAGTAGCTGCAATCACGAATGATTCCCCGATGGTCAGGTATCGACTCTTTTGTATTCTTCTTTTAACGGGAGTTGGATTACTGCTACTTGTGCTATCATCATTAATATTGTCAGAATGAGTTCTTCTTTTTATCTTGCCCCGGTTAGAGCCCGCCTTAACAATCTCTTCAAACTGTACATATTGTGACTCATGTACCCTTCTTACATGTTGCTTCAAATTATTCAGGCTTGATACATGAACTTTTATTTTGGTGTCTTTCGGCAAGCATCGCTTACACGCAAAAAGTATTTGCTGGCCCGATCTGGATACAAATTCCACATACTCAGTCAAATGTGGCCATGGATTCTCGTCATCAGGACCACTGGAACCCGATTCCATGTCTTCCCACTTCCTTGATATGGTTTGAATTACTGCACTGCAAAGTACACTTTTTCTATCTAACTGCACTCTTTTTTATCAACACGCAAATGATGACTGACAGTAATAATTATAATAAATAATAACAACAAACAAAACACTCGTCACTCTAAGTACCGGCGCTGCGCTAAGTAATGAAATAATCAAACGAATTAAATCTCTTCGCAGTTTTCTCACTCGCACGCGCCGGCAAAATATATCTAGTTTTTTTTTTGTCTCAGTCGCTGCCACGCGCCGCCCGGCACTTGTCATTTCATACTTGTGTGAACCTGTTTCTCGCGCCGCGTTGCGATGCCGGCCGTGCGGTAAATAGTAGGTACCCATTGAATTAACGATTAACGGACTTCTGACTGATGTTAACGGAAGTTAACGTGTCCGTTAACACTTTTAAAAGTTAACGTAAAAGCTAATCCGTTAATCAAAATATTAACTTCTTTAATTAACGGATTAACGAGTTAATGCCCAGCTATGCTAATTAGTCCTTACAAATACAGACGAACTGTAATTAAGTCCCTTCGAACGGAAAGTACTACGCAAGATTTTGGGCCTAGTAAATGCAGACCGAGGGTGGTGAATCTTAATGAACCATTGGCTACGACATATTTTCAATCAGATTTGGTAGCGACAATTAAATCTAGTAGGTTTCGATAAGTAGGACACAAAAACAGAATGGAGGTACGAGGCACCCCAAACGGGAATTTGAAGCCACTATAGGAGGGCGCAAGCCACGTGTTATACCCAGGACAAGGTGGCTCAGCAGCGTGGGGGAAGACGCGAGACCAATCGGGATGGAAAATTGGGAAGTCTATGCAAGAAACCGAAGTAGATGGGCAACCCTCAATGAAAAGGATGTCAAAGCACTAAAAGGGCTGAAATGGCAGCAAGCGATTTCTATGCCAAATCAAATATCAATATGTTTAGCATATACTAATTACCTATTCACAAATAAATTACATATAGACCTAACCTTTCCTGATATAACGTAACTTAAAATTTGTTATAAACATTCATTTATATTTAATAAATAAATAATAAGACTTCGAAATGAGAATTAAAATTCTATACCTATATACAAATAAAATAAATGAGGAAAGAGATTAATTCAGATTGAAATAAATTTTATCTACTCGCACACTAAAATTAACACATTAATAAGTAAATTATTGTATGTGATGGATGCCTTGTTTATAATCGCGTGTAAAAGTATCCAAATCGTGCCTAAAAGTCCAATCTAAATCAAATGTAGTTTAATTAGACGATTTTTGTTTGTTGTTACTATGGCAACAACTCGCGTTACTAAACAAAAAACAGACGTAGTAAAATAAATTTTCTGACGCATATTAAAATTGAATTAATTTTTGTTATTTTGAATCAAGAAGTCTCGACCTCTCAGATTGGATTTATCTGGCTCTAATATAACTTAACCTAACCATAACCTAATCTAGATTAAATGTAGGTTAACTAACCTAGATTACATCAGCAACGATAAAATAGTGTTCCCGTCACAGCACGTTTTTACTAAATAGTAATTTTTACCACGGAGAAGCTGAACGTTTTAACCTTATTATGTCAGTAACTTGAAGTATTTTGTCTGTCAATATAACAATATTTTAACATGCTTAGTATATAAAATGATCTATAATACAAGTGTGTGAACGGCTTTTGTGCACTCATTGCAATTAAAATTCATTCAGAAAAGCCCTTTTACACACACTTATCATAAACTACTATTGTAATGTTTGCTATATTGTAATTGTAATGTTTGTTTTATAATCACTATAAACGATTACGTATATTTTTATTTGGTGTAAAAGTTGTTTGTTTATTTCGCCACAAGCTTCATGTCATATATGTGCTGGGCAAGGCACATAAAGTAACTTTTACTTCAAATAACATATGCTGTTTTATTATGGAATCTAAATTAAATAAAAAAAAGTATTAATGAGTCTTAACAATTATAACTAATCATAATTAATAAATACCCTTGATTGTCCGGCAAATGCGTATTTTTTCCG
Organism: Phosphuga atrata; assembly: GCA_944588485.1. Taxonomy (NCBI): domain Eukaryota; kingdom Metazoa; phylum Arthropoda; class Insecta; order Coleoptera; family Silphidae; genus Phosphuga; species Phosphuga atrata. The sequence goes on along the minus strand of OX155892.1, from coordinate 75,746,059 downwards.
CGTCGCTGAAAAACTGGATATTTTTCTGCCTAGGCAGCAAAATAATCGCTTTTATGATCAGGCAAAGAAAGTAGATTTGTGGATGTACACAAATAACGGTTAGAAAAAAAAAAGTTTTATTTACACACAATAAATTGATTATTTAATTATTACTTTGTTTTTTATTTAGTCATAATCTTTTATTTTTTATTAAAGGTTTTGGGTATGCATTGTAGCGTATAAATATTTTCAGTTGCTAGGAAAAGCTTTGTAATCATATTATAATTTATTTCATCACATATTTTGTCATTAAACAGCCATTAATCATGCATTAAATACGTTTGTTGTAATTTCAGAAATAATTTTAGTTTAATCTATGAATATATGAGGCATAGTCGCAACGATTATAGATTACTACTATAATTAACACTTCATTTAGAATAATATATATAAAATAGATTTGATTTATGTGTGTTTGTGTGTAATTTGTATAAATTATGTGCATAACTTCAAATATTCAATGCAATCAGGAAACATGTTCACTCAAATCAATGCGAAGTGATTTGGAATTGTGATTCGTTTTATAAATAACACAGCCCAACATACATGTTGATGATGGTGAATTGTAACAATAGAATTATATAGATATAATAATTTAGATTTGGAACTTACATACAATAATTACATACTTTATTTAATGTATTTCAATTGCACTCATTAATCGTATAAACCAGCTGTAAATAAAAAAAAAATGATAAAAGTGCCTTGATTCTCCCTATTTATTTAACGAAATTAGTTTCTTGTGCAAGAAAAAAGGTTACATTTTATGTGAAAATATTTACGCTCTCGCATCTTCCTATAATTTGATTCAGTGCATGTCGAGTTTGTATTTGACACATATCGTTTTCATTATAATTAAAAAATAGTTTCAGCTCCGTCTCAAGAATAAATGTATAAAGGGCAATGTTATCTTTATTAAACTACAATCTTTACTTGGTTAATAAAACATAACGTGATAAAGTATTTGGTTTATATATTTGGTTAAAAATTCGTTATTTGGCGATATTAATAGTCACCATATTACGTGGGGATATGAAAACAACGACTTAAATGGAGATCTTGTGGAACAATGGGCTGAGTCAAACGGTCTATCACTGATTCATGACCCCAAACAACCCTGCTCCTTTAATAGCAAGATATGTAAACGAGGCTACAACCCGGACCTTTGTATCGCATTTGGCAACATTGGGCAACAGTGTACGAAGGTTGTCTACGACCCTATACCAATGACTCAACATCGCCCTATTCGTATAAACTTTTACAACGCTATAAAAACACAAATAATCCCATTTAGAAGACGTTTTAACTTTAAAAAGGAAAAACTGGAATGGTTTCACAAAAACCCTAGACAATGAAATCCATATAATCGAATCAACACCAAAGAACTTACAAAATGTTTGTGGACTTGATCACACGCATATCTAAGGAATACATTCCAAGAGGTTGTAGACAGCAGTACATATCCGGAGTATCAAACGACACTAAAAGCTTTAGAAGAAGATCCTTTTAACGACGATACCATGGAATGCGGCTCAGCACTGTTAACCGAACTGGTCAAAGCAAAAAAAAGTGGCTGGAAACTCTGTAGAAAATGGACATGACACATAGTAGTAAGATGGCCTGGAACACAATCAAGAAACTAAGCGGCAACCCCATAGCACCGAAACAAACAACCAATGTTACACAAAATCAAGTAACCCAACAGCCACTACTAAATGGAAAAACACAAAAAAACAAGTAAAGAGAACCTAATCAGAGACGCTGGCAACGAAACTAACCTGATAAACAAGGGTTTTACTATGAAAGAACCAAGAAACTTAACCAAGCAATAAACACCATGAAAAACGGAAAATGTCCAGGGGTAGACGGTATGTTTACGGAACAGGTCAAACATTTCGGAGGGAAAACTAAAACCTGGCTACTAGCCTTTTTAACTGTTTGAAATCATACACAATACCCAAAATGTGGCGAAGAGCAAAGGAAATTGCCATACCCAAACCTTCGAAGCCCGACTTGCCAGACAGCTACCGCCCAATATCACTGTCATGCTATCTCTTTAAACTCTACGAACGGCTTATCCTCCAGAGAATTCAGAAACACATAGACCCTCTGCTAATACTCCAACAGGCAGGCTTCAGACCTGGAAAATCATGAAATGGCGAGGTTCTAAATCTCACATAATGCATAGAGGAGGGATTCCAAAATAATAAAATAACAGTAGCTGTTTATCAGTAGCTGATATCACAGCCGCCTACGATACAATGAAACATATGACCTTGCTTATCTAAGTCTACACAACTACAAAAGACTACAAACTAATGGAAGCAGTTCAAACAATACTCAAAAAAAGAAGGATTTATGTGGAACTCCAAAATAAAAAAGCTGATGGGGAATCAAACGATACGGTCTCCCACAAAGAAGTGTTCTGGCCCGCACTCTATTTAATATATACACTAATGACCAGCCTATAACAGAAAACGACAAACACTACGTGTACACTGACGACCTAGTTGTCACAGTCCAAGGTCAAATATTCGGGGAGATAGAAGTAAGGCTGGAGGACGCAATGGAAACTATGGCCAAATACTAAAATTCGCCAAAAAGGAACCAATCAAAATCCCAAGTAAGTGCTTTCCATTTAAATACCCACAAGGCACACGTGCCCTGCGAAGGTAAATAACTAGAATACGCCGAAACACAAAAGTATCTGGGTGTAATCATCGATATAACACTAACTTAAAAACAGCACTGTCACAAAACCAGACAAACAGTAGTTGCTAGAAATAGCCTTGTACAAAAACTAGCCCGAAGCAAATGGGGTGCAAAATCTCAAGTCTGGAGAACATCCGCGCAATCCCTATGTTTTTCAACTGCAGAATATGCCTGCTCAGTCAGGTGCAGACGAAGCAATGCATGACAGGTCGACATCGCCTTAAACCACACTTGCAGGATTAATAATACTAGCAGCATGAAACCAACACCAATCAACCAGTTGTACAAAGCAGCGGGCTTCGTAGAACCAAGTGAAAGAAGAATGGGTATAGAGCAAGTAGAAAAATTTAAGCAAACCTTCGACGATCGCCATGTACTTTATGGCCAAGAACAGCAACGGAAAAGGCTCAAATCAAGGAAATATTTTCTTCAATGTGCCACCGCGGAACCGCCCGATAATTTCCTTATCAACGACAGGGTCAAATTTGGACTGGAAGACATGGGGAACGCTAAACAGAATACAATAAAAACAAACAAACTAAAGTAGAAAATTGAGGAAGCCTAACAATGCCTCTGGGAATGTGTGGAGATTCAAAACATGGCCACCTGCTGGGATGCACATTATGCCCTGCAACGTGCTCCATCGATGAGATGTGGATTGCAAATGAAAATGCCACAGACATAACCCGCTACTGGGCAGAAAACTTTGAATGGAATGATTTCGGACTCGATAGAGTAAAGTAAGACGGCTCACATGACGGCCTGACAGGTAACGAAAGAGCGGACAGTCTGGCAAAACAAGCCTCTGGTCAAGACTCCACAGGCCCAGAACCTCAGAATTGTGCTGAAATTTTCAAAAAAGTACCAAGCCAGGCTACAGTTATGGCTATATGTTTCGTCGAAAGCACGTAGTTAAATAGACATTTGCCGGTTTGTTTGCCAAGTTGAACTCACATTTCACCCTTTAGCACGTTTAATTTACACATTCTTATTAGAATCCTATTGAGTCGTATTTAGATTTTCAACAAATTTTATTTAACATTGTCAATGTTGTTTGAGTTTCCCATTAGTTTTGGGAAATTGTTTTTGAACACTTCAATTTATAAAAAATCAGTTAATTTTATTGATTTACCGATATTAGCTTTTCTACAAATTTAACCCAATTTTCATCGAAGTTATTCCGTAACAATTCTCACAAATTCCAACAAAGTTTCCTGAATTTTCTCTAAATTTTGAACAATTTTAACAAAATCTTACAAACCGGAAAACTTGAAAGTTTCCATCAACAACTTTCTCATTTTTCTAAAATTCAACAAATTTTCCTTAAATCTAGTTAATAAGTCGATATAAAAACTCACCCACCAAAAGCAGAAATAGCCACAACAGTTTCACAAAAGCACCCACAAAACGTTGTTCAACAATCTCATAAACTTTTAACACAGTTTTCAATGAATTCTCGCAATTCTTGCTCCCATAAAGATTCATTTACACCGCACAATCGCAGAACAATAACTAAAAACATTCAGAATCGTGTTCAAACTCACCTTATTTGCTGTGATTACGTTCGCTTCGACCCGACTTGTTTATTTATTGCACCTCCAAAGGCCAGGAATTTTTGTGAACTATATTTACTTCATTTTTACATATTTTGATTTCAATAATAAACTTTTTAAAGCACTATTCTCTTTATTTTACGAATTTTTGAAAAATTGTATAATGGAATTTCAACGAAAATACCCATTTCCACTTAAGCCACTTGAAATCCTATTAAAATGACGAAAAGTATGAATAAAAAAGAAGGTTGAAACGCAACGCACAACCGAATTAGTGTGATTGGACCTTAAAACTTTGACTCTTGTCTATCTACCAAGTTCACTTCAAATTAAGAATTTTTCAACTTTCAGATGTTGTTGTGATTCATTTTCTTAAAGTTCTTGATCCTAATCTATATCATGTAGTTCCCTATTTCTCAATCGCTTATATTTTTGCATAGTCTCGTTTTTGTCATATAAAATTGCAAGCTATTGAAAATTTTAAATTGAATTTTTTATAAAAATAATAATTTGGTATATCTATAAAATATTTGTTAGAAATGGACTTGTTTGAAAAATCAGATTCCTTGCTTCCAATTTGGTTTTAAACCTTCCCATTCCACTATACATCTTTTTATACATCTTTTGACTTTTCATCGTCACAGATAATACAAACCTCTCGCCTTCTTAATCGAGATTACGCCGCCCTTTTCCTACAAACTACACATATTAAACGTCCTATCACATCTTCTTTTCATGATAAAAGATTTATTACGTGACAGAAAGTTATGTATTAAAGCGAATGTTAATCAAACTAAAATGCGGTGGTGCACCATCGTGCATAAACCACATTTCAATTCTTGTCGCCAATGGTACATGCTGCAGAAACTCGTGCAGTGCTTCTTCCAAAAAGTAGCGAAACATCTCGCCAGTAAGTTTTGCTGGTAGAAATACCCGTCCAATTAGACAGTCCCCCACAATTTTAATTCAAGCATTCAAGAAAAACTGATGTTGAAACCAATCTTCACATACCTCATGCGAATTTTCATCTGCCCGCATGGTTGTTATGAAAATTCCATTTTTCATTTCCTGGGAAACGGGCTTCTTCGGTGAAAAGAATCTGTGTCAGGAATTGAGGGATTAGAACTAATGTTTACAAAAGCCATTGACATAACGCATTACGTGGACGAGGGTAGTAGTAGTAACGCAGGTAATAGTGCCTGAACACGTTGAATATGGTATGGAAATAACAAAATGCTCTACAGAGATTTTTCCAAACTGTCAAATGACATATACAAAATTTGTCGCATAGAAGTACTTGGATTTTCCTCTATCATGTCCAGTACATTCTATTCCAGTTGTACCGATCTTGCTGTCATTACTGTCTACCACCGGAACACCAGCCATTAAACACTTACCGAGTAGTTTGTCAGAAAGGCTCTTTTCAGAGCCAACTTTGCTGACTACTTCAATAAATATTGCAGGCTTATCCGCTGGTAAGGAAAACCTCGTGTTTAAGTTGTGCAAGGAGCCGTTTTCGTTGCACAAGTTGAACAGGTGGTTTTCCTTACCAGCGGATAAGTTTTCAATATTTATTGATTTCCTACTACTTCAAGAAATACATAGAGAAGATACAAGCCGCAAACGGAAAATGGTATGAAGTTAATACTGGATGCCCCCACGACGATTATGGTAGCGTTGATTTCGTCATGCCTGACACCGAAATATCCTCAATGTTGTCAACCTACGAGAATGATATAGAGATCCTCACAGTTGAAATTGGTTCATGGACGATAACATCTTTCTACAAACGACCAACCGTAGCCTTTACTTTTAAAGAAACTAGCGATTTCCACTCCAAACAGCTGAACTTTGTGATAGGCGATTTTAACAGCCACAACTCTGCATGGGGATAGGCAGAAACAAATTCAAATGGCGAAGCGGTGGAACACTGGGCGGAAAGAGTTAACACGACCCCAAACTGATGCACGAACCCAAACAACTTGCGTCCTTCAATAGTGGAAGATGGTGCAGAGGATATACCCCATATCTTTGTTAGCGACAGGATCAGCCACCAAGTAAAAACAACTATGGAGGAACCCCTACCTAGAACTTAACACTGACCTATCACATGTTCTGTAACTGCGACAATAAAACCAGAATATGTTCCCCTCAAAAGAAGATTCACCTTCAAGAAGGCCAATTGAAATGAATGGACCAAAGAACTAGTCTAGGAAGTCACGCGTCTAGAACCATGCCCCAAATTGTATGGCCAGTTGGTCATGCTGGGAAAGAGAATATCGATAAAGCATATACCAAGAGGCTGCAGAACAAAATATATTGCAGGTCTTCACGATGGAGCTAAAGCTGCCCTCCGCAACTACCAAAATATGTACAAATAAGATCCCTTCTCTGAGGAAACCATTCAGGCAGGAGCAGATGTTCTGCTAGCGATATCAGCGACTAGATAGGAAAGATAGTGCAAGCTCATAACAAGTCTGGGTATGAAACAAAGTAGTAAACGTGCATATAAGTTAATAAAGAATGTCAACAATGACTCCTCCGATCGAGCGCCCGATTTGTCTGGAGTCACACCAGACCAGATAGCCCACCGCCTCATACTTAATGGTAACTCGTCAACTAGAGTGGAAAAAACCAACTCCAAAGTAACACAGAAAATGACGTCCTTTTCAGTTTCAAACGGGTCGTTTGAGCACCGATGAAACAAAACAAACTATCCACCAACTAAACGAAAATAAAGCAGCTTCCCCAACGAAATTAGGTCAAAGCAAATTAAGCATTTTGGGTCCCTAACCATAGGCTCACTCAAATGACGAATAACTGCATCTCCAAAATGCAAATTCCATAAATTTGGAGGAAGGCAAAAGTGGTTGCACATCTGAAACGAGGGAAAGATTCAACAGAACCTGGGAATTTTAGTCTCTTTGCTGTGTCACCTTTCCAAGGTTCTTGAAAGAATGGTTCTTGACCAAATCTCTGACATTGTCGAGGAGGAGATCATACCAGAACAGGCAGGTTTCAGACCAGGCAAATCGTGTTTCGGGCAAACCCTCAATCTCACTCAACATATCGAAGATGGCTTTGAGCTGAAGCAGATAACGGGAGTCGTTTCCGTAGATCTATCTGCTACCTATGATACCGTGAACCATCAGAGGCTGATATCAAAGTTCTATGACATCACCAAGGACTTTCGCCTGTCTAAGTTGGGAGATTGCTTCCTGTAAAATCGACGTTTTTTTGTAACACTACAGTGTAGTAATAGTCGGTGGAATAGACTTTCGGCTGCCCGAAACCGACCTCGGTGGAGGAGATCTACCCATAGTTGGTAATGCCCCACACAAAATATGTTGCAATAAAAAAAAAGAGGTACGTTGCCGCGGGGGCTGAGCGAAAAAACAAGAAACCGACCAGAAGCATCCCTTATATGGGCATCAAACGCAACCGCATAGACTTAGGTCTCGAAAGAGCTTTATGTGGTCGACAACACCGCTGGAGATTACGCCTGAAGCACACTGAACAAACCTGTGGCAAGTGGCTGCCATCCGCACACGGATCGAGGAGAATGATGAGCTGGCGCTTGGACATCATATACCTTTCCCCACATAGATACCGCTGAACAGGCTAAGAAGGGGAGTTGCAGGATGTAACAGCAACCTAAAAAAATGGGGCTATAAAGAGGATGACAATTGTGAAAGCAGCGTAACTCTAAACCACCATCTGGCTGTGTGCCCAAAAGTAAGTAAGTACTGTCATTAATCTTCCTGGCCATCCATTTCGTTTCAATGCCTATTTCTCGAAGACGTCGATGAATGTTTTCGAAGATTTTTCGGTCCGCGATATTAGGGCTAAGAAACCGTTTTTTTTTTGCTTCGGAGCTCCGAAAATAATTGGATAACTAAATTAAACCACCATCTCTATAATTTTATATAAGGAAGTTTTTTGGTGATTTTCTGTCCTTGAAGTTGGTAATAATTAACCTTGACACAATGTCAAAATCTTCTAATTTTACATGTTTCTTGTTTCAAACATGAAATATAACTATTTTTCGGGCGAATGTCGATAAACCTATTGTAATTGCATACCATAACTTCAGACACAAAGTTCATTTGTGTATTTAATGTTTCGTATAAATGGTTATAGCTAAATGAAATTGAGGAAATAATATTACCTTGTATCATAAATTAATTAATTCTAATACATTGTTTATTAAAGGGTTTTGGACAAAAGCCAATGAAACTGTTTATTAAACTGTATTACTACTATGTACTATTATTACCGTCATTACCAACTATGCAGTTAATCACGATAGTCCATCCACTGTAAGGTTAATGTGCTTACTACGGGCCTTTTGTGCTTCAGTACTCTTAATCGTTACTTGACTGTGGTTTTACTACTAGTTAATAGTGTCCTTCATAAACGCACAGATTGAACGAATAAATACTTTTTATTCTATTTAAACAAAATTTGATTTTGTTGAATTACTATTATATTAAAGTAAATATTTGTATTTAGAAGTTATAACTTTTTGCATTTCTAATTAAATTTATAATTTTGAAAACATGATTTAATTGTATAAACTGAGACTCCTACGCAATCCTGTCATCGATTGAAACAAGCGTTTCTCGTGATTTTATTGAAAGTCTTTCTTTTTTATTAAATTGATAATACATTTCATTTAAATTGTTAATAAATGAGTACAAAATAGATGTAATTAGATAGATGTTTTAATTCTTTGAAATATGCAAATACTTCCTTTTTTTTGATAGCCTGCTCTTATAACATTTGTATGATTTATTTTAATTAATCAAATCTTGAAAAGCTACATCTCAATTATTTGTTTTACCTGAAAGTCCAACTCTGAAACAGGTTTCGAAATATGTTTTATAGAACAAATAGACTGTGAGTAGAATAACTGTTTTGTTTCTGTAAACTTGTGCAATTATGCGTTACTTTTGTTTTCACTTGTTGTAAAGAACAAAATAATTTTTAAATTATGTGTATGCAAGGTGAATACCAACGTCGTAATAACTAAATGATATTTGATTTGACGAAAATATTAATATACTCGATGATGTGTAAATTACTGTAAGCATCAAATGATGTATATAAATATCAAGGTCCTGAATACAGATTCCCTTTATTTTTGACCTAGTTTTTACATTATTAAATGTGAATAACATTTTGTTATAAGATCTTTACATATTTATAAAAATTCATGATATTGCAAGTTCATATTTCAGCAAGTTTTAAAGAAAATGCAACGACAATTTTTGTTCATTTATTGTAAAATTGTGTGTTCCTTCAAAATATCTACTTGTTTATACAATCGTGTCGTTTAACTCAGTATCGTAACTGGAACTTATTTGCGAAAAGAGTAAAAAGTATTTATTTGTTTAGATATTATTTAGTCCACTAGAATAACTACTGATTTAATTTTTTTTACACGGGTTTCTATATTCTATTATTATTTCAGTTTCCATATTCTCCTATCAAGAGATTGCTCCTCGGTTAGGTTTTTTGTTTCCATCGCTTCATCTGTTCCATCCCTCCAGCTTTTTCTAGGTCTTCCTCTCTTTATCCTCTCCTGCGGTATCCATTCAACACTATCCTAGGCCATCTATTCTCATCCATTATTTTCGTGTGACCGAACCAAGTGAGTTGCTTTTTCTTAACTTCGTCTGAAATATTCTTTTCCCTGCCCATTCTATTTCGGATCTCCTCGTTTCTCACTCTATCCCTCTGTGACACCCCACAGCTTCTTCTTAAAAAATCCATTTCAGTTGAAAGCAGTTTATTCTACAGTGTTTCTGTTACTTCCCATACTTCTGCTCCATACGTTATCACACTTTGAACAATACTTTCATATAGTCGCTTTTTTGTTGTTCTCCATATATTCTTTTCCAAATGGATTGAATTTAGTGCTCCTATGATTTTTCTATCTTTATTATCTCTTTCAGTTATCTCATCGCTGCTATTGCCCTCTTTGTTAAATACAACCACTAGGTACTTGGACTTTTCTACTCTTTTTATGAATTCGTTTTCCAAGAGAAGATTTTTTTGTTATTTGGGTCCATTGCCAGGTATTCGCAATTACTCATGTTCATCGATAGACCAGCTTTTGATCGTCAGCAAAGTATAAACTATAGTGCGTGTCATCTCCCACTGTCAGTCCCATGTGTGCACACTTTTTTGTCCACCCTCTAACGGATCGGTCAAGGTGAATTTGAAAAAGAGTAGGGGATAGACAGCACCCCTGTATGAGTCCCTTGGAAGTCTTAAAACTCTCTGTCAGGCCTGTTCCTAGCTTCACTCTTGCAAAATTGTTCCTAAAGTAGTTTTTAGTGGCATGTAGAAGAGTCGGGCTTAACTCTAGTTCCTCTATTCTTTCCCATAGTTGTGATATCGGGACGCTATCGTACACCTTTTCTAGATCAATAAGGGCTATATGTGTTTCTCTACCTCTTTGCATACGCCATTCTAAGGCTATTTTAAGGGTGAAAAAGTTGTCAATTGTTGAGCGACCCGCTCGAAATTCAGCCTGTTCTTCAGATTGTTTATCTTTAATATGGTCTTCTATTAGGGTCTTCTTCTTCTTCTTTCGAATAGGCCTACTTTGGACCACGATTGTTCAACTGTTGGGCTTTGACCTTTGTCCAGTATTGTCGCATCTTCTGCCGGTGTAACTCCTTCCTCTCTTCTGTCCAGGGGGTACCTATCCTTCGAAGTTTTTACTGAAATCCACGGACTTCCTTCAGGGTGCGTCTCACAGACTGTATGTTTTTGAGATTTGTTATTCCCAGTTCTTTAATATCCTTCTCTGTCTCTGTCAACCAAGTTTTGCCAGAAGATGAACAGACGGTTGGTTAGTCGGTTTGGAGGCAATCTTGCAACGTGGCCATAGTAATCTACCCTTCTTTTCCTTGCACATTCAGAGAGCATCTTAATATGTTCGTAGAGCTCTGAGTTATGCCGTCTACGGAATTCCCCATCTTCCTTTACCGGGCCTAGGATTTTCCTGAGGATTCTCCTCTCTCTGATTTCCAATTTCTCTATTAGACCCCTTCGGTTCAAGGAAAGACACTCCATGGCATACAGGGCTTCTGGTCGTAAGACTGATGTGTAGTGCTTAAGTTTCAGGTTGTGTGACAGGCATTTTTTACTGTAGGTGTTCTTAGTCAGCCGATAGGCTAGTTCTAACTTGCTGACTCTCTTGGATAATGATGCTCTTTCTGATAAGTTGGGTTCAATCCATTTGCAGAAATACTTAAATTTCGCAGCCCCCTTGATGTTTCCCTGTTCTAGTAACATCTCTCTGATTGCTTCTCTGATATTGGTGAAGAATTCTGTTTCCTCCAGCGACACTTGAAGACCCACTTTGGCAGCCTGTTTTCTGAGGCAGTTTACCTGCATTGTTGCCATCTCAAGAGAATCAACAAACAGTGCCATGTCATCTGCAGAGGCTATGCAATCTACAACCAGTCCATCGTGCTTACGTCCCAGGTAGATACCACTCTGAGCACCCAAATTGCTCAGTTACTTGTGCCATTCTCTCATAACTTTTTCAAAGACACAGTTGAAGAGAAGTGGGGAAAGTCCATCTCCTTGTCTCACTCCAGTTTTTATTTCGAAGCTTTCTGAAATCTCGGCTCTAAATTTAACCTTAGAATGGGTGTTTGTTAAAGTTTCTAGGATGAGTCTGCGGGTTTTGTTGTCTAGTGCTAGTTCCTGTAGTACTTTATTAAGCGTTTCTCTATCAATGGAATTGTAGGCCTTTCTAAAATCAACAAAGGTGACGGCCTGGTTACGGGGGTGACGACCTTGCGGTTTCTCATCTTGGAGTATGCAAGTACAGTTTTAAGATTGAGGATCTGTTCAACACAGGATCGGTTCTTCCCCGCTGGTATTCTCCCAGTTGACTATCTAACTGATTTTCTGACCTTGTTTGTAACGCCTTCGAGAGAATCTTGTATGTTACCGGGACGAGAGAAACTCAACGGTAGTTGTTTAGATCAGTAAAATCTCCCTTTTTGTGAAGCGGATAGATCAGAGCAGAATTCCAAACGGGTGGCAATTTCTCTGTTTCCCAGATGTCCTGGATGATCTCGGTTAGCTTGCGCTAACTAGAGTTTAGCAACGATAGAGTCCTCTCCAGCTGCCTTATTATTCTTAAGAAGTTGAATGATCGCACCAACTTCTTCCAATGAAGGAAGAAGCGAGTCCGAGTTTGGTGTGGTTTGTTTATAGTCGAAGTCTTCGCTGTGTGGGTCACAGTTGAGTAGATTTTTAAAGTACTGAGCCAAAACGTGGCACTTGTCCTTGTCGTTATAAGCCAGTTTGCCTTGTGAGTCTCTGAAGTGGAGGCTTGGCGGAGCGTATTTTCTGGGTGCCTGCTTAAAGGTTCCAAATAAATCTCTGGAATTATTTTTAGTAAAGCTCTCTTCGATTTGGGTTAGTTGGTTTTGTGTGAAGGTTCGTTTGGTTCCTCGAATTATCTTGACAGTAACCTTTCTTTGTTCCAAAAATGTATGCCAATTTCCTTGGTCTTTTTAGAATTCCACTTCACCCAGGCTATCTGTCTTTGGGCTATTGCATTGTCACAGTCTTCAGTTCACCACGGATGCTTCCTTCTTCTAGCGAGAGGAGCGAGTTCATTCGCCGCCTTGACAAGAGTCTCCTTCAGTTGGTCCCAGCTGTTTAGGTCTGTGTTGTTCAGTCTCTTACTTAGTTCTTGACTGTTCTTGAGTCGCTCAGCATCAAATTTTACCATTTTGGAGGTTCTGTGTAATCTAGTCTTTCTAGGCTGGAGTCTTATTTTGATCTTTGAGAGGTAGGGTGTCTGAGTCTAGATTGGCGCTTCTTAGTACCTTCACGTTTTGTATTTCCTTTTAAGATTTTCGTGAAATGGCCACATGATCTATCTGGAATTCACCCAGGTGGATATTAGGTGAAATCCAAGTCTTCTGCTTCCTTTGCAAGTGTTTGAAGGCTGTAGACTTCATGATCAACTCAAAAGTCCTACACAGATCCACCAATCGTTCTCCGTTGCGGTTGGTTCACTTATGCACCGGATAATTGCCCACTATGTTTCTGTATTTTTTCTCTCTTCCCAATTGAGCATTGAAGTCATCAAGCAATATAACGGTGTGCCTATGTGGAAGTTTAGAGATTATATCTCCTAGGTCTTCCCAGAATTTATCAGTTCTGTCTGGATTGCGTCTGTTGTCCTCGTTGATTGGTTTGACTCCGACTCATCCTTAAAGCAGGTTTGTGCGGACTCCCCAGAATCCGAAGGTCCACTAACGTCACCATAGGTGACGGTGGATTACATAGGTGACGGTTACCACCTGGGGTAGTGCATTTAGCGAAATTTTCTTTCCTGCTCAGTTGAAGAATATTCTTAATGGGACAGTGGCGGGCCACTGTCCAAGATACTACCCAAGCTGTTAGCTTTGGAGGCTTATTATTCGGGGTTGTCACCCCTAGACATGTCGCCTTCATTACGGCTAAGGAGTCCTGTCCACCCCACTCTTCCCAGGTGCTAGGCTCCGTGCCATTGTTTACCAAAGATTATAATACCAGATCTGTTTTAGATTTTTTTTGTTTATTCATAATTTCTAGTAGGTTTCTTTTATAAAATGTCAAATTAATTAAACGTCAAATTTGGAAATTCATTTCAAAATGGAAATCACTAATTCACTTTGTTTTTACTCAATTTTTTACACTAACACCAATCCAATGTTAACTAATTGTTTTTCACTATAAACTTCTCTCCCTATGAACTTTAAACCACTCAAAATACACAATTTCCACGAGCAAATTTTTGCACGTCAAGCTGAATTATTACTATTAGGGTCTTCAGTATACGAGAATATATTCTGCATATAATAGGAATGACAGCGATTCCACGGAAAGTATGTGGGTCATTTCGTGATACCTTTTTATGTATGGCTGTTATATATGACGCTCGCTAGGCTTTTGGAATTTCAGCACAATTTAGACACCGCTCAAATAAATTCTCCAACATTATCTTTAGTTTTTCAGGGCCAAATCGTACAAATTCCGGGTGTATTCCAGGGTCTCCCGTCTGGATAAGATTTTGATATATTTGTTTCTTTTCTGTTATTCGGTCTTCTATTCCTCAACCCCACCAATATGGTTTGCTCTTCAGATCCGTCGTCTCTAAATATTCCATCGCAGCTTCCTTTACACATTGTGTAATATGTTCATATTCGGTTTCTGTGCTCCTTTGTTGTTGCGCCAATTTCTGTTCTAATATACTTTGGTATAGAAACTTTGTACTGTAGTATTCAAAACTTTCGATGTCAACATTCCTCGTGACATTCTTGTAATTTATTTTGATTTTGTGCTATATTGTGCTATACAGACTACGTATACCTTCGTGGTCTGTTACAAAGTATCTGGCCTTTAGCCGGTAAAAAAAAACTGGCATTTTTAGACCAGCGGAGTTTGTTTTTTTGCCAAAAAAATGTGAACCAAGTGCGAGAAATTTGCTGAAGCATTGTCTTGTTGGAGTCACCAATTTCCTGATGACCACAACTCCAGTCGCTTGCTCCGCACAGCATCACGTAGGCGACGTCGGACATCCCTATAGTACTCTTTGGTGATTTTTACTTGAATTGAAAAAACGACGAGAGCACTACACACTACGTCACTCGAACACTGCTCGACAGCAACTGACGCTATCTACAAGCGGGAAAAAATTCACGCATGCTAACGAAGGTTCAAGGTCGGCTCATACAAAAAAAAAATCATCAGGTTTTCAAAATTAAAAATAAGGTCGGACACTTTTCTAACAGACCACGTATAGATCATCGGTTTACTAAGCAGTGATCGCTTCCGCAATCAGCCCCTCTCATGACCCGTATATCCTGGACCTTAATTTTTGCGCCCTCTTGGACAATCACGTAGTCTATAATTGACTTCCAACCTCTCGTGTAGTGGTATCAAGTATACTTGTGGATGTCCTTATGTGCGAAAAAGGTGTTTGTATTCTTTAGATTATGTTGGTCAAAAAGGTTTTTTAGCATTTCACCATTATCATTGACGACCTCTGCACCATATCTTTTAACTATTTGGCTGTTTAGTTGTCTGCCTACCCTACTATTAAATCCCCCGCTATTATAATCTCATGATGATTTGAAATTTGTTCAATTCTATTTTGTACGTCCTGTTTTTTACGTCCGGAATTTATCTTTCTATTGGGCCTTAGCGTCATCGTTCGGTGCATATAATCTAATCACTATTATGTGCCTTTCTCTAATCTGTATGGTCATTTTAATAATGCGTTTATCAACCGGTTTTCATGATTTTATGTATGTAATGTATAGGTTTTTTTTTGTTCACTTCCGATTCCCTTTTTCTTGGTTTCCGTTAGGATGGATATATCCATATTGCGATTTATGAATTCTCATATTATTTCTTGCTGTTTGTTTCGGATTACTCTAGGGCAGGGGTTCCCAACCTTTTTGCACCTGCGTACCATTTGAATTTTTGAGAAATTTTGGCGTACCACCAGACTTAAATATTTTAATAAACGTGTAATATTTACACTTCTAAAAGTGTTCAAAGGCATTTTGAATTAAATTCTTGAAAAAACTATGGTTAGATATTTGTTTATTTATAATAACATGCTTATAATAAAGGAGAAATAAAAAGATTAAAATGGTAATTACCCTATTTGCTTCTAAAAACATACAAATAATTTTTTTTACAAACAGCAAAAAATTAATCATCATACAAATTATACTTTTATAGTCTTCAGTGCGAAACTTGTTGTTGTTTGCCTGTGATTAAAATACCAACGTTAGGAGTAATGGAACTTATCCTCACTCTTAAATCATCTTCAACACTTATTCTGCTTGTATGTTTATTTTTTATGTACAAGAGTTCAGAAAATCCTTTTCTATATTTCTATCAAAAATAGCAGAGCTTGCCGGAAGATCAAAGGGTACTCGGTTTTACATCCGATCCAGAAGTTAATTAAAGACTTCTCTTTAAAATAATCTTTTATGGAACTATCTTCTGTAAGATCGATAAAACTTTCTTTCAGTTCCAATTCATTTGGTGAGGTTCCTGAAAAAGGATTTCTGATCCAGTCCACTTTAGAATAATCTTCAAGGAAATAATTCTTAAAGCTTTTTTGAGGGCCTTCCAAGTGAGCAATGATATCTGCAACCACATCGGGCATTGATGATATTTCATTTTGTTCAAAAAATTATGATAGAGTGGGAAATGCAGATAAATTCTTCTCCTGTATTTGTGAACAAAACAGGACCAGCTTTCTTTTGGAGAAGTTTATTTTGTCACTGGCTGTGAAGGCTGTTGTGTTTGGTCCCTAAAGTCCCAAGTTCAGTGTGTTGAGTTTGTCAAAAATATCAACTAGATAAGCCAATATTCACAACCATTCTGCATCAGCAAACAATGTTTTGTCATGATGTAATGATTTTTTTCACTTAAAAACATAAAAAACTTCTGATCTCAGTTCAAAGAGACGGTTCAAATTTTTCCCCCGAGATAACCACCTCACTTCTGTATGCAGGAGTAAAGTCTTGAACTTGCCACCCATTTCTTCACACATCAAGGAGAATAATTTTGTGTTTAGAGCCCTAGCCTTTATTAAGTTAATAACTTTCACAGCATCTGATAGAACGGAGTTAAGATTTTCCGGCATACTTTTAGCAACTAATGCTTCTCTATGGATGACACACTGCGTACTTTTGCATTCAGCAGCAACTTCCTTTATTTTTGCTCCTAGGTCTGTCAATCTTTCTGATATAGCTTTTGCCCCATCTGTACACAAGCCAATACACTTGAACCAGGGAGTGCCTACTTGGAGCACATATTCTTCAATTATCTTAAAAATGAGTTCCGCTGTGGTATTTGATTCAAGTGGTTTGCAGAACAAAAACTCTTCTATCACCTCTTCATTATAATCAAATCGCAAGAAAACAAGTAGCTGCGCCATGTTTGTAACATCGGTGCTTTCGTCAACTTGAAGAAATTGTGCATTCTTGGAGTTTTAAAGCCAGTTGTTCTTTAATATTATTAGACATATCGACAATTCGTCTCTTTACTGTGTTATTTGATAGTGGTATTTTATGAATTTCTTTGGCTGCCTTTTCTCCTAACACGGCTTGGACCATATCCACAGCGGCCGGCAGTAAAAGCGTCTCACCGATTGTGTGAGGCTTTAGATCTTTTGCAATTCTTAACTAGCAAGGTATGACACCTTTATCAACTTAGTATCAGTATTGACAAACTTCGTCAAACATTGGGTTTATCTCTTGAAAAAATTAGATTTTCTTTAAACAAATTAAATGGGCTTACCAATCAAAGTAGGGTGCTTAGTATGTTGGTGTCGCATCAGTAGAGAAGGCTTCATGCTTTGGTTGGAAAGTGTTTCCAGACATACAACACATTGAAGAATAGGAATGAAACTCACTGGTTTCAGTCCCTGGCTTCACTACAAAACCGTACTGTAAGTAGCTTTCATCGTATTTACGATTGGCCGGTGATTTAGGTTTTTTAGCACAATCCTGAAGTAAAAGAGGACGTCAGAAATCGTTTCATAGTTCAGTTTTCTTACACTCACAACACGCTAAATCACAACACGCTCGACGAACTGCGAACAATGAACTTGCACAATCTCTGGCAATATTGTGAGGCGGAAGAATGTAGGCGCAGGGGAAGTTATTCATAGCGTGGGCCGTAGGGGAAGACAGGTAAGACAGCCCCGCCCCCGGCGCCGTCTCTCCACCACTCATGCAGAGACAAGCAGCTGAATAATGTCTGCTGTGCTCACTTCCCATGCGTTCAGAAGCTATTAATAGCATGTTGCTCACATCACTCACGCGTACCACCTGAAACGTTCCCGCGTACCAGCAGTGGTACGCGAACCACAGGTTGGGAAACCCTGCTCTAGGGTTTCTAAATATCCGCACTTGTTCAAAACCGCGGTTTTCGGTTTTTAAAAATTAAAATCCGCGGTTTTGGCTTCGCGTTCGGTTTTTAAGAACTTTTGGTAGTAGAGCCTGGATATTTAAACGAGATCTTTCGACGAGTTTCGTACAAAAGTTGGCGCTTAGGGAAAATTATCTTTTTAACGACGTAGATGGATGTAGGTTTAATTGTAGAGAGTGCTTGAAAGAAAATATTTCATCTTTTTGTTCTCTCAGAAGTTCTTTTATATTTAGCAAACTCCTGTTTCATAGAATTAGGATAGCGATTTTTTTTAACTTCCTCTCGCAAGGAATAGTTTGGATTGGTCACCTCTTCTAATTTTCTGAATTTGCCGAACATTCACCTTTGACTTCAACCTTATTGTAAAAAAGACTTTTTTAGAACTTTCAAAGGATATTCTGGCCAATTCCTGATTTTCACGGATCTTTAAACGTTCTATGATATTTTTCATTGAAGCTTTGCTTATATCAGAACCAATTCATTTCTTTTCCAAAAATCCTATTACACCTTACACCTATAACCTGCCGTAAATATGTAAGAATCATTGCGGCTTATTGTTGTTACTGCTACGCTTACTGGAGATAAAGTTTCATAACAATTGGAAATTAACATTTTCAATTAAATGCATAGAATTTAAATCTAGTAGAATTCGTAATAATATGACTTTTAGAAGTATAAATTTTTCTTACATAGGTTCAATAGAAGACCACCTTGTCTTGAAGTCCATTGCTAATTCAACTTCCTTTTCAAAAAGGGCTTTTACGTTTCGTTGTAGGAAACTGATTTTATCGGAGATAAACGAAAAAAAATTTCTTACCATATGTAAATTACTTTTAATTTCAACTAAATATCTCTTTGTGAGATCCTTCAGGAATTAAATCTTCATCAAACTGCTACAGCTTGATATGATTTCTTGTAAAAAGTGTCGCAAATAGTGAGATGCATTGTATGGTTAATGCAAATTTGTGGTTCAGCAGGACAATCTGTACCATTTTTTTTATTACCCGGCACCGTCATGTGTAGTTTCCACTATATCATTTTTGAAATTGATACTAATTGAATCTAAATGTTTTTCAACACTTATTGCGATATTATTTGCAGAACAAGTTCCTTTAATTGGCAGAAAGCCTAAATTGCAATAAAAATTGTTTTCTTTATGAATATTAATATTTAAGTATCTTCGGCGTCCCAAACTAGACCACTCATCTAGCGTAATATTATTTTTTTGTCCATTTGCTTGTAATTCATGAAACTTTAAAATCATTTCTTTCTTTCATTCTTCGTATTCCTTTTGATTAAAGTTCATAACACCTGAAGGATATTTTGGCAAGATTTCGTTGAGAAACCGGAGAGCTATTGCTTTCCGAATAAATGCTTTTGATTTTGAAATTGCTCGAACAGATATACCGTCGATGGTTGCAATTTTTGCAACAACAGTTTGCGATGTTTAAAAGAGCACTAATTCTTCTCTCTTCTATCTTTAGATAGACCCAAAAACCACGGTTCTTTATGACGGTTATGCGGTTTCGGTTTTTGCGCAGAAAACCGCGGTTTTGCGGTTCGGATATATCCGAACCAGAAACCCTAGATTACTCGTATGTTCAATGTTCCAAAATTCAAAGTCAATTTTCGTTGCTGTTTTCGTCTTCTATCCAATATCCGAGGCTTAATTTTACTAGGTATTTTGTCGATAATGTAGTGTTTACGGGTGTAAGATTGCTGGCCTCACGACTAAACCCCCATCTTTGGAGGACCGGATATCTATCTTAGTCTGGTCCTTCTTCCTTGACCTGTCTGACTTGGGTGACCCTTCTGGTAGCTACGCTACCATCAGCATAGCTGTCAGGATCATTAGGAGACGCAAGCTCCCCCACCCGGCATAATGCCTTCGTCAAGGTGTAGATACTTCGAGGGAGACTACTTATTTCATGGTATTCCTAATTCCTATTTCTAAAATGAAACTTATATTAATGAATGTACCTATAATTAATAATAATGAACATAAAGCAGTGGTGGCCAACCTTTTGTATACCATGCCAAAAAAAGGTTCAGATGCGTCATTTATCTCGACAATTTTTAAAGGTAGTAAATAGAGATAAAGATAAGTCTAGAATCTACTTCCCTTAAGCAGTTAAATCTATTAACTTGCGCTAGTTTAATGAAGCACTAATCTAAAATAGTTCATGATTGGTAAAAGTAACTCTTGCAGTGAAAGTGAGTTCAGTTTGGAAATTGGGAGTTATTTGTTCTCTCTGCTTGGTAGAAGGTGTCCTACCCCTGGCGGGTGCTTAATCGCCTTTTTAAGAGATATTTGTTTATTGACTCTCGATAAAACTCAAAATTCTGCTTCAAAAATACACATTTCAAAATTTCTCATTAAATAATCTTTTCCCATATATTTCTGTCAATAGTATTTCTCTTAATGATTTGTTTTATTTCTATATTTTATTATGCTAGATTAATTTTGTTAATGAACAGATAATATGAGTTTATCATACAGTGCTTGTAATATCATGAGTCTCTTACTTGCGTTTTTAAATTTGTAACTGATCCGTTATAAAAAAACTTGCTGACCTCTGTTCTAGTAACACTCTGATTTACGTTCTGATATAATCTGTCATATTTTAACTATTTTAGGTATTAACTAACCATAAATAAGGATTTTAGAGTGCCGAGTCACGAAAGCACAATTCTCAACTTTTCGACTATTCTCTAATTTTTAAAATTAGAAGTAATTTTGACTATTTAAAATTGGCTACTTAAAATAAAAATAGTTAACTATTTTACAATGTTAAATTAATTAATTATCAATCATATAATCTATAATTAAATCTGAATTCAGTTTATATTACTTATTTATGTCGTAGATATCCACTAATCTTGAACTTGGCAGAAATGAACTTTTGGATTCTATCTTGTTTAATTTTGTCGCTACGAAATAGCTGAAGTAGAAGTGTACAAAACTCTTATTAGAGGATCTCTAACTCAGAACTGACTGAAGTGCCAATTGTAATTATCAAATGTGAGTCGAGCGCAGGCAGCTGTAGCGTGTAGTGTATGAAGTGAGGTGAAAAGGGTAGAATTTCAGTGTATTAATTGTTAAAAAGGATCGTTTTCGAAGGAAAGTTATTTAAGATCCAATACCCTTGAAGGGCAGAATGTTAAAGTGCTGGAATTATTAACAAGTTCGCAATTTGAAGAGCTCATAGCAAAAATCGTACATAAAGAATTAGAGACAGTGGAGCTAAAGTGGACACATGAAATTAATTTTCTCAATGAGAAAATTGATAAACTATTATAAACTAATCATAAAATAATAGAAACTAATGAAAAGCTTATAAACTGTCTGGCGAATCAACAGTGTGAAATTACAATTAATCCTCAAGAACATAAGAGAGCAAACAGGAACAGGAGAATTAACTAAAAATAGTAACAGCAATCAGCAACGCCGTAGATATGAAACAGATTGCGGATGCTCTACAATCGAAAAGGTCACAAAAAAATTAAACGAGAACAAAGACAGAGACATCGAGATAGAAAAAGGTGCTGAAATAACAAACACCAGCGATGACGGAG
Source organism: Phosphuga atrata (assembly GCA_944588485.1). Lineage (NCBI taxonomy): Eukaryota > Metazoa > Arthropoda > Insecta > Coleoptera > Silphidae > Phosphuga > Phosphuga atrata. The sequence continues at coordinate 75,724,199 of OX155892.1, read as the reverse complement.
AGGGGTGAAATGTTCAGGTAAAAAAAAACGCAAGCGGCTATACAGAAAATCGAATGTTATTCACGGAAATTCAGATACCGCACTTATTAAAGCGGCACAAAAATTTGCATGTGCTTGTATACAGATTAGAGCCCAATTTGAATGAGAAAGACATAGTAGACTATTTGATTACTAAAAATATTAACTCGATTAGCTGTACTAATTGTAAGTTAAAATCGAAATAATCTTCGATGGTTCGAACTTCTAGATGAATTAAAAAAACCTGAAAATTTACCAGGATACTGATGCAGTAACCGTTTTTTCCTAAATCTAGGAAGAACAAAGAACTCAAGTTAGATAGATTCTTCAATATTGCGCATGTGAGTGTCCAATCAATTCTTAATAATGCAGAACTTCTGGAACTCTACTTAGAGAGACAAAATATGAATGTATTAAGCATTTGTGAACACTTGTGCACAACTTTATGCTAGTGTCAAGTTTTTGCAGAAATTTGTATAAGCATGGGGTGTAGCCATCTTTGTTCGTGATAACATTGAAGTTTCAAAACTCCATATTGAAAAGTTTTATATTGAAATTGTTTATGAAGTGAACAAACTTGGTTCTTAATAATATGACTTTTTCATTATTGTGTATCTATAGATCTACCTTGGGGAACTTCAATTCCTTTTATTATAGGCTGAATGATACTTTGATCGATGTTCTAAAATCTAACAAATCTTTTATGTTATTCGGTGACCTAAACGTTGATTATCTTCCAAAATTAACAAAGAAATGGCTTCTGAATACTTTTTTGTCTTTTAAACTAAATGTGATTAGCAATGGGCCAACAAGAATAGGGAGGAGGCCAAATGGATCCTACTTAAAAACAGCTATCGACTATATGGTTATCAACCATAAGCATAAAGCGTTCAAGAAGAGTTTAGTGGACTAAACCGGTCCTAACTGTTCATAAAAGCTTAATACTCCATTTAGATTTAGCCTTCTTTAAGTCAAGAATCAATGATAAATCAATTTACAAATTTTCCAAGGCATACACTGATGATAATCTCCAGAAATTACACCACTGGATTTCAAAGGAAGATCTTTCGTTTGTCACTTTAACTGATGCGGAATTAGACTTTAAATATTTCCTCAATACCTTAATAACTGGTTTAAACCAATGTATTCCATTAAAACTTAAAAGAATAACTTACAAACCTACCAATAAATGGGTTTCAACTGACATTATTAATGAGTGTAGAAGATTGCGGGACCTTAACAGTGTGCATTGTAGGAACCTCTATCCTCTACAATTTGAACAAAGCATTGAGAAAGCCACATCGTGTAAACATATTCACTGCCAGAAAAACCTATCACATCAACAGAATCTAGTGTGCCGTCAATAGATCTAAAGAAGCTTGGTAAATTATAAATATATAATTGTAAAATTATATACTGTTTAAATAAGAATAAAAAACCAAAAAGCATTTACATTGAATTGAAAAGTTCACTATGTTTTTACCACACTTGTACTATGTAAAAATGTTATACAACTTGTTATTCACAGTGATATAAATTTCTACACATACCCCGACTTAAGTTTCGATGTTTAACGGTCATTTTCAAGTTGAAAATGACCGTCAAACATCCGTTAAAAAATTTAGTGTTTTGGATTTCGGAGATTTTTTTTCAAATCTGATAAGATCGTTTCTAACAAATCGCAATTTTGTTGTCAAAATAAATAGTTATTTTTCTAATGCAAATGATATCTCAATAGGGGTTACTATAAGGATCTGTATTGGGTCCTCTCTTATTTATTTTTTTATAAATAATCTCCCAGAGTTTTTAGGTGCTGAACATATTTTGTTCGCCGATGTTACAACAATTGCAGTATCAGCAATTAGTTCTGAGGAATTTCAAGCGAAGGTAGTGGAGGTTATAGTGTGGAGGTTATAGTGGAGGTTATAATTCGTGTACCGAAAATATGCTAATATTAAAGAGCAAAAACCCGTCTGTCTGCAATTTGACAAAAGGAAAATTGTACCAGCTAATTTTCAATTAATCATTAACATAGAAATTTACAAGCTATCTAGTTCTGCTAGATATCTTGGGGCGTTGATAGATTATAAAGTAAGCTGGTTTAACCACAGGGATAAGGTCTGTAAAAGACTGGCAGGTGCATATTTTTCAATATCCCAAATGAAGAAATATATGGATTCTAGCATCTTATTAAACCTCTACTACGCTTTCGTTTATGTACACCTTTCGTTCAATGTTTTACTGTGGGGGAATTTGAGTAATATGCAAAGCTGTTTCATATTACAAAAGAAATTACTTAATTAATTAAAAAATTACTAAAGAAATCTAAGGTTTTTTTTTAATATAAAGCGAAGACAAAGCTGTAGGAGTTGCTTCAGGAATAATAAGTTACTAACGTTGCCTGCAATTTTTATCTTTGAATGCTTATGTTACATACAACATAACATAGATATAGTATAGGATCTAATGTATAGGATCTAACATTTATTCTTGTAACTCAAGGCATGGAGCATATCTAACAAAAAAAAAAACACAACACAGCCTTTTATGTTTTAAAATCGTTTTTTTTTTGTATGGGTGTACAATTTCACAATCACCTACAAATAGAAATTAAAAATAAACCTTTTCAGCACATTTCCCTTGTGGATGGTAACAGCATACCACCCATGGAGCTACAAAAGCTAGTCGAACACTGAATTAGGAGAAGGCACCCATCTAGGGATGTGACGCGAACGCCCACAACGATATGTGGTGCAGCACGGACACTATTAAGAGAGGTTTGAGAGGGAAATACCTTTTAGAATGTCTCATTAATGAAAACTTAATTGTGTGTCACTAAGGCCAGAAATGAGGTACTGGATATTACGGTCGGTAGCGCTAACGTAAGTATACTAATTAAAAAGTGGAGAGTTTCAAGTGAACCCTCAATGTACGATCATAGGATCATATAGTTTGAACTGGAAGGAGCGAGTGAGGAAAACACCCCCATTCAAAACCCCAGACAAGCTGTGTGGCCTATGTTTAGTTCCCAACTAAAAGAGAACATAGAGCGAGTGACAGTGCAAGGTATTAATACTACCTTGCACTGTCACTCGCTCTATGTTCTCTTTTAGTTGGGAACTAAACATAGGCCGCAAACACTACACCGCACTGGAGCAGGCTGTAGGAGAAATAAATGTAGCAATCGCCACAGCATTTGAATCCAGCTTCCCGGTAAAAACCAGGAAGGAGCATAAGGATGAAAAGTGGTGGAACTAGAATTTGTCTACATTAAGAGCAAAAGTATACTACATACTTTCAACAACGCTAAGCAATACGGAAATTGGCTAGAATACTCTGAGGTGCTTACCTCCTAAAACAAAGAAATCATAAAGTCAAAATGAAAAAACTTTAGGACTTTCTGTGAAAAGATAGAATCCACCTCGGTGGCAGCTAGTCTGCACAAGGTACTTGCGAAGGATAGAGTGGAAATGACAACCACTCTCAAGAGACCGGATGGGAGATACACGGAGGATGAAGAGCAGAGAGCTCTCTACCTACTAGAAACCCATTTTCCGGGATGTAGACAATAAAAAGAGACCGAGGGCTTGATGCATCCACGGATACCAAGTCGGGCTGACTGGGGAAGGGCCCGTCCATATGTACGGAAAACCGAATCAGATGGGCTATCGGTACTTTAGAGCCATTTAAGGCCCCAGGTGTGGACGGACTAGTTCCCGCCTTCCTACAAAAAGGAGGGAGAAAACCTAATGCCGTACCTTCTAAAAATCTTTGGAAGTAGTTTAGCGCTCAGATACATACCGGAGCTATGGAGAAGGGCTAAGGTGGAATTCATACAGAAGGTGGGGAAGAAAAACACCACTCAACCGAAGTCATTTAGACCCATTAGTCTAACATATTGTATGTTAAAGGCAATGGACAAGGTAATCGATAATTACCTTAAGACAATGCTGCTGGTAGGTGCACCACTACACAACTGTCAGCATGCATGCAGAGAAAGGAAATCCACAGAAACCGCCCTGTATCAGCTGACAAATGAAATAGAAGCAGCAATAGAGAAAAAGGAAGTAGCGATATGTGCCTTCTTGGATATAGAGGGAGCCTTTGATAACACCTCACACGAGGCTGTCAAAGCTTCCCTTGAAAGAAGGAATGTCGACAGCACTATCACAAGTGGGAATAGGCCCCATTAAGATCTCTACAACTCGAGGGTGCTCACAGTGAGGTGTGCTATCATCACTAATGGGGTGCCTGGTAGTTGATGAATTACTGGCTAGGCTGAACGACCTAGACATCAAATGTCAAGGTTACGCCGATGATATAGTCATAATGGCCAGAAGGAAGTTTGAGGGAACGCTCTGTGAAATCGTTCAGAGAGGACTCAAAGTAACTAGTAGATGATGTCAAACAGTGGGACTGAGATTCAACCCGAGCAACACCACGGTGATACCATTTACTGGAAGAATAAAACTAAACTGCCTATAGCCCATACTCTTAGATTGGAGATTAGTAGAATACAAACTGGAGAAGCTATCTGGGTATCACATTAGATAGCAAACTTCCATGAAATAGGCACCCTGAGGCAGCGGTAGGTAAAGTCAACCGTGCACTAATGGTGTGCAGAAATCTGGCAGGAAAAACGTGGGGTTGTAACCAGTGTTCCCTCTGATTGTTGTGACCCGTGTGCGCACGTTTTTAAGTGTGTGCAGTTTTTTCCAAAATAAAAAAAATTGTGCGGCAATTAAAATACAATACTAATATACAGTCGAACTTCCATAACTCAAACTTCTATAACTCCAATATTTTTATAACTCGAACTTTTTTAGAAATCTATACGTTTAGATAGCATTTTACATATATATTAACTTCCATAACTCGAATTTTACTTAACTAGATTTTTTCCATAACTTGTAGTAAAAGTGTGTACAATGGTAAAATTTTATTTGGTTAAAATTTTTTAGAAAATAATCTCTATAACTCCAATTATATATTAATGAAATTTTAGAGTTTGAACTCATTCTTTCTTCTTACCTCTGCCGTTACAATTGTAAATATGAATGTCAGAGAACTCAAGACGATGTCATTATATTAGTGAGGTGGATCAGTGAAGTTGACAAAGGTATTAAAAATGAAAAAAGCGATTGCTGAAGACTTTGTGATTTCTCCAAGTACCTACACTTTCTTCAATTATAAGAAACCACGAATAAATTCTGAACAAAGCCGAAAATGGTGTGCAACTAAGGATACAAACGTTTGAAAAAGTGTACCTACGCAGATATTGGCAAAGCTACTTTTGAATGGTTAAAAATTGCGCGGGATAAAAATGTGTCAATGCCTGGACCACTTATTAGAGAATAGGCTCTTTATTTTGCTGAGAGTTTGCTACACATTGATTTTAGATAGATTCATACAGGAAAATGTACCCATAATAAGTTTTGTGATTGGAGATCAAAAAAGAACATCCGTGAAGTAAACATTTAGTGTCATGTTTACGGAGTCCATAAGTGAGTTATTTTGATGCGTTGCTATGGATACTTTTATTTCACTAGTGAAATAAAATTTTAATTTCACTAGTGAATAAACCACTGTTTTATTGATCCCTATCCAAGGAATTAAACATGACTTTATAAGATAGGCATCATAGGATTCTAATTCATAAGATTCAAACACTTTGTAAAAAGTAATGTTTGATGCACTATTTTTTATGTAATTTAAACATTGTTATTTTCCTTCTTATATCCACTCTGGCACACACACAAAAAATGTTGGAACATCATTTCGTACCCATTGGGGTACGCGTACCACACTTTGGGAAACACTGTTCTAGACGAAGTGTACCGCATAATCTACTTTGGAGAACCTTGTAGATAGAGAATATATTAATGGAAAACAGTTTTCTTTGATATTTATTTTGAAATGAAAAAACTTAATGTCAAAACATGTCAAAAAAATGTCACTTTCAAGTCTCTTTTTTAATATTGAGATCTTGATTGTGTTTGTTTTATTTATTTGATTGTTTTTTTTAATGTAACCTAGCGATATTGATTATTTGCGTGCGTTACCCAAGTTACGTGGAATTACAACCAAAAGTGGCATTTCTCGTACTAAAAAACGTGCGCCAGATAATACTTTTAACGCATGAGTAATAAAAATTAATAGTTCATATTCAGCTAAATTTTGTTTATATTTTAATTAATGCTTCATCATTTGTAATAATTGCTTTTATTGCAAAATGTCGTGACAATCACCAGTAATAGCCTGGAAAGCTATAGTTATTTTACACTTCTGCTACACCGTGTCGTTTTCTAAGCATAACTAGCTTTTGTAAATGAATTTGGTTATCTTCATAAAATTGTAAAATCAGATTTTCTAAACTTAAAATATAAAAATAAACATTTGGTTGTTGAAACATCTGTGCTTTCATCAACAATTAAAGTATGAAAATGTGCCCTTATAATTTCATTTATTATTCCAGTTTTTATAACATTAGTCATTTATAACATTTATTATTCAGTTTTTATATTTACCACTTCCAAAAATGATAAAGCCTAGTTTCATCACCTTTCTGGAATATGGACGTATTTCGACACGTTTCTTTCATTTATTTTTCGAACTGAAAGTAAACATATGTTCATTTAATTTCCAATAATGGATTATCAATTATCATTTTCTCTATATGGATTTCATAATTATGCAGGTGCAATTTTATTTTCTGCACGAAAAAAATTATGTGCGCGTGAATATTTTTCATGTGCGCTATGTTTAAAATGTATGTGCGCGCGCACACGCGCACAACTTAGAGGGAACACTGGTTGTAACCCCACACTCCTGCGATGGATGTACACCATGATAGTGAGACCTGCGATCACTTATGGGGCATCACTTATATAACCAAGTTGCTCTCTATTAGGAAGTAGATTGAGAAGATTCAAAGACTTTCGTGGGTCTGCATCACGGGGCGATGGTGCCTGACAACAGCAATGGAGCTGCTGCTGGATCTGACTCCGTTGCACCTTGTCGTGAAAAGGGCTGCCAGATCGGCGATTGTAAGGTTCAGCAAGCAAGGAATAGGCTGAGGGAAATTAATCGGGAACAGAGACCGAAACCGCCTCGCCGCCAAGATCCCCTGGCTGGATGCACCAAAAGACGAAATGGTATGCAAATATCACTTCGACAAAAAGAACAAAGCAATATATAGTAGTAATGCTGATTGGATCGACTAATCATCAGTATACCACATAGAGCAAAATGATATCAACTGGTAAACATATGGCTCGAAGACAAAGGAAGGCACTGGTGCAGAAATGCTTGGACCTCGTACCAAATAATTCGAATCCATGGGAATATTGTCAAGTATCTTCCAAGCAGAGATACACGCAATCGAAAGATGTGCACAATTTAACGTCGACAGGAATTATCGCAAAACACGAAATTGCTATCCTGTCGGACAGCCAAGAAGCCATCAAGGCCACTAGCTCACACACCATTAGATCCAAACTGGTATGGGACTGTGTGGGTAGGCTAAACAAACATGGCAAAGATAATAAAGTAACGCAATACTGGGTACCAGGACTCACTGTTATAGGCGGAAACGAAGAAGCCGATCATCTAGCAAACAATTATAGGTCCGGAACCCTTTTGCGGCATGAGTGTGAACACCATAAGTAAAAGTTTAGATGAAGAAATTAGAGAACAATGGAAGAAAATCTGGAAAAAACTCCCATTGTTAAGGCAGTCCTAAGTGATGCTGGGATCATTTAACCAGTAAAGAACAAAAGCTTGCCTGCAATTAAACTGGAGGAAGCTTACAATTCTGACAGGAGTCCTGACGGGACACTGCAGGCTTAGAAAACACCTCAAGGCCCTAGGCCCAAAGGAGGATGACGGATGCAGATTCTGTGGTTCAGCAGAGAAAACCTCAATACATCTGCTCAAAGACTGCGGAGCACTGCTCCGCAAGAGACTTGAATCCCACCCAGATCCTGAAATTCCTTAACGAATCAGGATTAGAGGAGGGGCTCTTAATGGGTAAGTACACCAACGCTTAGAGGAAGAGGTTGGGGTACAATAGATCTATAAAGTTCACAGTGCAAGTGGTCACTACCATATCTACAATCTCTCTCTGTCTGTCTCTCTCTCTCTCTCTCTCTCTATATATATATATATATATATATATATATATATATATATATATATATATATATATATATATATATATATATATATATATAAGCGCTTTCTGTCTTTAAATTTTAATAAAAACAACGTGTGTGCGAGATAACATTTTTAGGTTGTTTAATAAAGTAAATAAAGATTAATTAAGATTAAAGGTAAGTGTTAGTATTACTTGATTTTATCCGGCCCTCATATAACAATTTTCCAATCTTACTAACGGTCTATCTGAATATTAGTCTTCATATTATGTACATAACAATCAATGTTTGCTAAACATAGCTGACTTGAATTAATTTGACTGGTAGAACATCCACGCGAGCGACGCCGCGGGCTATAAACGGTGTGTTTGATTACAATTGGTTTGTATTCCATAAATTGTATCACGATTAATCATGAAACAAGCTCCAATGTTTTGAAAGAGTTGTAGGAGATTTTAAGAAAAAGCGCAGTAAATTTTGCTAGTTAAAATTAAAATTTTATGAAACCTTTTAAAAAGATATTTACAGTTTCTACAAATGGCAGCGGCATTATTTAATGAAACTGATGTGTCTGCATGTGAGTGAGTTACAATGAAAAATTGTCTCTGACTAAAATAATTTGATACCCCCGTCATATAATCTCCACAAACATTATTTAATTTAAGCACTTTTATTTCGACTTTATAAAACCTTTGCTATAACGTACATTCATAAATCGATAAAAGTAATTTAATAGTTGCAAATATGAATTTCACATGTTCTATAAGAAACACATTAATTTTAGATTCTAAGTTATACTGAAATTGATATGATATTTGTTACTAACTGGATAAAATGGTAAGGTATTGAGTTCCATAGAGTTCTTATTACGATTTTCTTATTTAATCAAATAAAAAGTTCAATTCCATTTTTTTGCAAAATGTATTTCTGGATCATATATTTATGTATGTATATTTTTATTTATGTAACAGTTTTTTATTTGATGTTGCGTATTTATTATATTTTTGATGATCCCAATGAAGTTTCTAGTCTGTTAAACTTCAATGCACAACTTTAATTGTAAAGTAAGGAAATATTGGACTTATACACAACTTATAGATAAGCTTAGGAACTCTAATTCAGTTAAGTTTAAGTTTTAGAAATATAACTAGCTTAGCCAGAAATTTAAAATTTGAGTTTGTTGATAAAATAAGAACTAATTGAGACGAACTATACTCATCGTCCAACAGATATAGTAAGAAAATAGATTGCCATTCACACGCGAAACCTGTCCCACAACGAAACCGACTAGGTATGAACCTAACTCTTACAATACCCTTATCCCTGTGATCCCTGTGATTAGAAAGCTGGTTTTACCCCTATTTTAAAATGTTATCAAAACAAACAATACAAGCAAATATAAATAAACATCTTTATTAATCACAAATTATACTACAATCTTACAATTATAATATATGTTAGCTTTAGTTTCACATAAAGCGCATTTTTTGGCCTTTGTTTTTAATGTAACCAAAGTTGAAAAACCACTCTCACATCTATAGGTGGTGGCAAAGGTTATTAACATTTTTAAATCTCTTTTAGCTATAACAGGATATTTGGCACTTACTTTACGCCAAAATGTGCCAAAATCATAATTTTGAAATTTTACTCTTAGAGTACTATTCCCGCGCAGTCCGAGAAATTCCACTTTGGCCGCCACATCTTCGTCTGTAATAATGTCATCATCAGTAGATAATGGTCTTAATACACAAGACTTGCACTGACAAGTATCCATGTCCGGAAAACATTGCGTTTGTGAGTTCATTGCTGCAGATAAATGCTGAACCAAGGAAATTTGAAACGTAATTTTGTTTGGTTCGATATTTACCGACTGCTCATACAACTGTGTGAACATCGACACATGGCCAACTTGCACTCTGCGTTGGTAAAGTTCCAATTTACGCACAAAACTTGCAACTTTATCCTGTGCTGTCAAAATATTTGTCATATTTCCTTGCAATGAGATATTAATACTATTAATTTCACTGAAAAAATCAGCAAAATTTCGATAAAAGTTTTATCGTGTATTTTTGAAAAAAACTCTTTTTCTTTTTGTGTTCTCTGTTGTTCCAAAAATACTCCTATTACTTCACGGAGCTCGTAAACTCTGTTCAGAACTTGTCTTCGGGATAACCAGCGTATCTCTGTGTCATATAAAAGAGAATTAAATTTGGCACCATGGGTGCATTGGGGCACCATGGCACATTTGTCATTGCATACAACTTTCAATAACCTCGAGTTTGTAGCAGTGCCATGAATATCATTCACAATTTTCACATCGTCATTCAATGTGCTAAGCACATCTGGTGTAAGCATTTTAACAGCCAGAGCGTAACGGTATATCAGGCAATGATATGTTAAAACTTGAGGAGCTACTTGCTTCAAGAGTACTTGAAATCTAGAACGAACACCCATCATGGAAGTCTGTACAAACGCCAACCAACTTTGACCAGTCCAGTCCGTTGTCTAAAATAAACCGCTTTAGCGTTTCAAATTCGTTTTCACCACGAGCATTGGTGAGCAGAGACTTGCAGAACGAGAATTTTTCTTTTACATGGTCATCTTTAATATTCCGAGTAAATATGCCAAAAAAGTATAGTACAATAATTATAATCCGGCTGTTGGTTAGTCCGGTACGTTTAGTAATTAGGCGCTCCGCGATAATTTGGAATTTTTGGATCAACCAGCGGTTGTCTGGTACCATATGTGTCAGATTATCAGGCGGATTATCAACTTAAATCAGGCGACAACGACACGGTAGCTAGAAAGATTGTAAATGCCTGCAAAGAAACCTGGAAACCTGGAAAGAATTTCCAGGGTTGAGAAAATCCAAAGTGATGCTGGGATCTTTTAACCAGAAAAGAACAGAAGCTTGCCTGAAACTAAACAGGAACAAGCTTTTAATTTTCACAGGAGTCCTGACGGGACACTGCAGACTTAGAAAACACCTCAATGCGCTAGGCCTAGAGGAGGATGACAGATGCAGATTGTGTGGTTCAGCAGAGGAAACCCCCATACATCTGCTCAAAGACCGCGGAGAACTGCTCCGCAAGAAACGGATGTACCTCGGGGACCACTGTTTGAACGCGGAGGAGTTGCATTCCTTAAATCCCACCCAGATCCTGAAATTTCTAATGGAATCAGGACTAGTGGAGGCGCTCTAAATGGGTACCAACGGTTAGAGGAGGAGGGTGGGGTACAATAGATCTATAAAGGTCGCAGTACAAGTCGTCACCACCATATCTATAATCTACTGCGCGGTTAATTTCTAATTTAAAAAAAAATAGCAACTATCTATTCTATTAATTAATTAGTATGACATTATAATTAAGCTCTTGGTTACCCCCGCAGAAAACCTGATTTACCCCGTGGGGTAATTACCCATAGGCTCGGAACACAAGGACTAAACGGAATAAAAAACTGATCACAATCTCGGATACATAAATATTTACAGGAAAACTACTACACAAAAACAAAAGCGAGCTTGTGAAAAGTAGCTGGTTGTCGGTCATAAGTTCTTCATTTTACTTTCTTAGCATATCAAATTTAATTGAATTAGACGATTACTAAATATCAACGAACAAATAGAATTGTCCGGTAAAGATGGGACGTATGGTCAGCTTAATTAGGGAGTATCAACTTTGAAGCTTTGGTGTGAGTGTGATTCTAAATACATTGGAAAACACAGATAATTTTAAAGTATCTGCATCTTAATAGGGAAGATGCAAGAGATTTAGATTTACTTGATTTTTCTGACCCACGATACTTTATAATCTTGACATTACGCGTAAACTAAAAAAAAATGTCTCATTTAGTTTGTATTTAATCGCATAAAACTTTAATCAAAAAGTGCAAAACCAGCGAGCGAAATTAAAAATTTACGAAACGCATCGAAGCTTGACGTCACAAGGCATTTTATAAAATTTATCGGCGCCCATGTCTATAGTTTACTAATCGTGTTTCAAAGATAATTTGTTGTTAATTATATGTGTGTAGTGTTTTCCATTACCTACTGCGATTTTGGTATATAGTGAGATTAGAAATAATCAAGAAAAATTACTGAGAAAAAGTGGTTTGCTTAATCTTGGATAAACAAAACTAAGCCTATATCATCTTTAACCTTCTATTTTTTATTTAATTATTTATTTATCTTCTTCTTCTTCTTTCGAATTGGCCTACTTTTGACCACGCTTCTTCAACTTGATGCTTGGGCAACTTGGGCTTTGATCTTTGCCCAGTCTCTTAATATGGCCAAATTTCGCTTTAACCATTTATGAAATTGAGAAACAATTTTGTTATTCTTGATTTTATCTATAAAATATCTATAAACTGTTTTTTTTTACTTTTTCCATTATAGAAATAGCGATTTAAACTGAAAATCCTTAACTAATAACTGTCTATGCATATAGTAAATTTTATATATTTTACGATGTTATAACGAAGTAAAAAGTTAATTAAACAAATAAAAAAAATATGCATATTTCTTATTCCATTTGAAGTTCTTAGATTAATCCCTTTAATCCCATTTGTTTCTTCTTAATCTAATGTATTGGCAGACGTGTAGTGACAGGTCATGAATGTCGGTCTCCATCCCTCAAGTGTGTTGATCTCCTGCTTGATGGTATCTCGCCATCGCAATCGGTCAGCTGTTCCACGTACAGCGATCTCATTGTCAGTCTGGAGAAGCTGTCCGATGGTATCTATCCAGCGGCAGGAGGACCTCCCAATTCTTAGTCCGCTGTTTGGCTTACCCTGCACGATCAATGTTGTCACTTCTCGTTACATGTCCGAAGAATTTCAATATGCGGGAGTAAACCAAACTTGAGAGTCGTTGTTTGGGTTTGATCTCGTTAAGAATAGAGATATTGGTATGTCGTGCAGCTCAGGGTATTTTAAGCATTCTCCTCCAACACCACATTTCGAACGCATCCACTCGACGACGGTCAGCCACACGTAGTGTCGTCCATGTCTCCGCCGCATAGCCAAATACAGAAAAGACCAGCGCATGGACCAGGTTGATCTTCGTGTTACGTGTTATGTTGCTATCCCTCCATACTGGAGTAAGCTGGGACATGGCGGTTCTTCCCAGTTGCATTCGCCGGCGTATTTCGAGTTCACAGCACTTCCGGCCTTAAGGATATTTGACCAGTTATCATTTGCGCGGTCAACAATCATCGCTTTCGTCTTCTGGATGTTTATTTATCCCATTTGTGCTATCTAATATATAATGTTGATGTGTCTTCATAATCATTAATTATAATTATGTATTCATTTTGATAATAGAACACACTATATTATCTGCACAAATTTTAGATAGTAACATAAGTACGTGACGTTTTTTTTAATATAATACAGTTTATGTTACGTATTTAAAAAAATTGGGTTGTAACGTAAGTCTTCAGCGTTTTTTCTTCTAGTCTCTAAGAGTTTATGTTAAAAGTTATATATACACTAAATACTCTTTCTTTTCTTTATAGTGAAAAATAAATGTGCTGCAAAAAAATACGCGAAGTTTTACTTTGATGTAGGTAATTACTCTTGTGTAATTTCTTGTACTCAACATTAATTTTTGCTCAAAAAAGCCCATTGAAATGTGTTCTCGGAAAGTTTTACACCCAAAATGATTAATTTATCAAATTCTTTATGCATTGATTTGTATGGACGTAGATTGATTCATTGTCTAACTTATTGCATTCGAATTATGTTTTAGTATGGGTATTTTATTAAGATACAAAACTTTACTTTAAGGAAATTTAATAATAACAAAGATGCAAAAGTAGCCGGTAGGCATTCTTACATTGAATTGACAAATTCATTATGTTTTTAACACACTTATAATATGTAAAACTGTTTTATAACTTATTATTCACAGTTATATAAATTTCTACACATATCACGGCTCGAGTTTCGACGTTTCACGGTCATTTTCAAGTGAATATATACCCTTATAGTTTTGTTGTGGAAGGGGGCGGTGTCTGTCCGTAGATGAGGAATCTCTTTGAGATTGGGTGAGATTAAAAAGTTGGGAAAATATTCCGTCGGACCGACCTAATCTTTTCCCAACTTCTTCTAAAATATTGCAAGAAACTAGCTTGCACTTTTTTACACTTTAGCTTTTATATCAATTTTTGTAAAAGTTTTTATGAATTTGAAGATGGTGGAGGAGCAGATTGAAATGAATAATAGTACTTTATTCGTTACTTTTTCTCTTTTCGACACTCTTTCTTGATTTTTATCTGCAGAGATTTTCAATACAATTGCTTGCCTGTATTGAAAATAAATATTACAAATTAATATTAAATGTAAACAATATTTTTTTCGGAAAATAACTATTGATTGGTCTACCAAAGTTTCTGCCAAAATCACTGGACCTGATTTAAGACGTTTAAGACGTTTACACGAAATATAACAAGTTATTTTCAGTGGTTTTGAAATTGATGTAAATAAATTTAAAAAATACGCTGTTGACACTGCAAGAAAAGTTGTTGAATTGTACTCGTGGTACGACATCCCGACAACAGTCCATAAAATCTAAATTATCCGAAGAAGCACAAGAATCGTGCAATAAATATACAAAAACATTTCGAGAAAATTTTGCACGAAAATATAGTCGTCAAAAAAAACATAGACTTTCTTAATAGGCTCTTGATTGCATCAGATTCTAAAATTACAAGTTTTCGAAAACTTCTTTTTTAATAATTTGTTAAGAATTTTTTACATTCAATTTTAATAAATCATTTTGTTGTCTATTTATTATCTTTTCTATTGAAACCTCAATTCAAGGAACCAAATTCCATAAGACAGTAAGTTTTTCTAGACAAAATCAACGATCAGTTAATCAGTTAATCATTTTTCAATTCAGTAACATGATCAGCGACTTCTAAAACCCTTAAATTCCAAGTATGAACTTATCCGAAATAAACTAATAAAACATTATCCGCCATAATGCATCTGCCATTTTGAATTTCGCAATTTTGAATTCAGTTTCTGGATCAGCGACCTGAGAAACGCGAGGAGACAAAAAATCACAATATTTGAACGATTCCTTCATATTTTGGCCTGCTTTATTGGGATTTCAGACCACTGTGCGTCGTGCCGTGCGAAACACTATTGTTGTTGTCATTTTCGTAAAGCTGAGTAGGATATTTGAAAATTTTTTCGTTGTAACATATTTCTTGTGGAATGGGTAAAATTGTTCTTAACTATATCTTGAGAAACAAGTGTACTTACTGTTCGATATGGATTTAACAAAGCAAAAAGTATGATGATATGTTATTGTATCCATTCAGTTTCGTGACAATGTTGCTTCAGAGGGTGGTTGCAAGTACACAATAGCGTTTCTTGTGTCGTTTCATTGCCAAAGTGAGGAATCATCATGCACTCCAGTGGAGAGTTATTATAAAAATTCTTAGCTGTTCAGAGTTGGTAGTAGCCTAAAATATCTGTTTTCTAGAAGTTTTGAAAGAGGAAAGAAAAATAAAGTTGCGAACTGTGAACTTTTAAAACATCAACCCACCTATTTTCCAAGTGAACACATGCTGTCTCAATGCACAAACTTATATTTGATTATAAAGAGAAATGTGTTGATGCATTTTTTAATAAAGTTCAAATACCAGCATCTTTAATAGAGACAGTTTTTAACAGAGACCAGAAGAAACCAGGAAACAATCCAACAGTAGTATAGTAGTATAGTTGGTATGAACTGAGACATGGTCGAATAACTGCTTCAAGAACATTTTGAACAGTCTACAGTTAGCCGGTGTAAATCGAATGATGGCCTACTCATGTCCCTCATACTAGGTGGTAAAACTCCAGGCCTTCATATTTTAAACGTGGGCGTGTCCTAGAAGATTAGGTAAAAAAAGGCAGCAGGGAAAAAAACTGAAGATAAAAATATAGTATAATATAAGTATCCAATGATTGCTGGTTGCCCAGATGCATTATTTGAAGATGGCATAAATGATATTTAATGTCCCATTGGTGCAAAGACATGCATAAAACATTATATGGGAAATAGAATATCTACTGAAAAATATAAAAATAAATTTGATGTCCAAATGTATTTAACAGGAAGGAAAAACTGCTTGTTTTGTGTCGCTCACCCAGATTACGTAAAATATAAAGAAGTAGAAATATTAACTGTGCCATTCAATCTTGAAAATATTCAAAATATAATCAATGTTAAGTTAATAAACTTTTTTGTAAATAATGTATATCTATTATTATATCAGAGTTTTGAACTGTAATATGTTTCAAATTAAAAACACTTGTGTTGTACACTGTACAACTCGTAACTTGTGCTTGTAACCGCACTACACAGTATTTGTAATATGAGAAATTCATTTTTTGATAAAGAAAACAAAATTGTAGTAACTACTGCCATACACAAACACCATTGTTATGATTAGTTTCGCACGGCGTGACGTCATTCAAGACACCATGACAGTTTACTTGACACCAAACTTAGTCAACTAGCCCATTATTGACTTAATACATATAGGGGAAAGTTCTGCTTGGAAGGAAGAATGCTTGTATTTTAAAAGATATTCAGCTTAATGCAGAATGCAGATGTAAAAGCGTTTATTTATAGTAAATTTATCTGTCTACCCATTGTCATAATCAAAATGTTATTTTTTTAGGTATATTATTATTATAATTCACATTTTAAAAACACTACCAAATAATCATGTAGTACAACCCGGTGCAAGATGATCTCTACGGTAGGGGCAAGATGTCCCTATATGCCTCTATTTTGGGAAGAAGGGTTTTGGTAGAATAAATAAAAAATAACTTATCAAAGTTTACTATATCCAATATCGTACAGACCTTAACTTAGGTGGAATGAGCCAGTCTTATTAATGAATAGTCAATCTCAATATCATTAATAGATGGCAATCACCACCGGTGGGAGCAACCTATCAGAAGAGACAGATAAAAATGTCATCAATTCAAGCTGGTGTACCCCAAGGCAAAAGAAGGACAAAGCAAAATGTGAAAACTACCGTGGCATAGCTTTACTCAGTGTTGTGTACAAAGTCTTAGCCAAAGTCATTGCTATGAGACTCACTCCTTTTGCAGAAGAGATTCTAGGAGATTATCAGTGTGGTTTTCGACAGGGTAGATCAACGACCGACCATATCTTCACGATAAAGCAAATAATGGAGAAATGCTACGAGTAGAATGTGGATAAACATCAGCTCTTTGTGGACTTCAGACAGGCTTATGATAGCGTGAAAAGAAAACAGCTGTATCAGACTCTGATGGATATGGAGTGTCCACAGAAGCTAATACGTCTGATACAAATGACCCTCAACAGAACGAAATGCCAAGTTAAAGTAGAAGGAAAACTTACGAAGGAATTTGAAGTCAACCAAGGGTTAAGACAGGGAGATGTATTATCCACATTACTTTTCAACATAGTACTGGAGAGAGTGATGAGAAAAGTGGTGACCAACAACCCACGTGGTACTCTGTTTAACCGCATGAACCAGAATTTGGCGTATGCGGATGATGTGATGTGTATGCTGCCTCAAAGATTTAAAGAGCTGGAAGATGGGTTGTGTAGGTTAGAAAAGGAGGCAGAAGAATTGGGGCTTCGAGTGAACGGCGCCAAAACACAGTATACTTCTCTTCCAGGAGAAACACAGCGGTAAAAGACAAAGACAAACTCATAAAGTTGAATGGAGTCAACTATGAAAGTTGTGAGAAGTTTAAGTACTTAGGAGTGTTGGTAACTAATGATAACAGCATAAGTGAAGAAATAAAAGCAAGGATTGCAGCGGGAAACAGAGCATACTGGGCCCTGATTAAGTTTCTCAAGTCACCTGAGCAGAAAATCGAAGATAACTGTCTATAGAACGGTTATAAAGCCGGTGGTAATGTATGGCTCAGAAACATGGACAATGAGGGTGGCAGAAGAGGAATGTCTGAGAAGATGGGAAAGGAAAATATTAAGAAAGATTTTTGGGGCAGTGAATGACGCAGGTCAATGGAGAATACGGAAAAATAGGGGATTGGAGGAACTATACGGTCATGCTGACATAGTTTTGGAAATAAAGAGTAATAGACTAAGATGGTTGGGCCATGTAGAGCGAATGCCTGATGACAGGTCTGTCAAGAAGGTACACATAGGAAACCCAGGTGGCAGAAGGTGCAAAGGGAGACCACGGAAACGATGGCTGGATGATGTAGAGGATGACTTACGAAAGATGGAAGTCAGAAGATGGAGGAAACGAGCTGAAGATCGCCAGGATTGGGCTACGATCGTCAGAGAGGCCAAGGCCCTTCATGGGCTGTAGCGCCGAGGAGTAAGTAAGAAGTAAGTACCCCAAGGCAGAGTAATGGGTCCAACGCTGTACTTGCTGTTCACAGCCGACCTGCCAACGACCGAGGGAGTGGTCACTCGAACGTTTGCTGATGACACAGCAATTCTCTCGGTAGATACTTCACCAGAAGTTGCGGCACAAAAACTTCAATCTAATCTCGATAAATGACTCAAAGACTGGCGAATCAAATCCAATGAAACTAAATCTGTTCAAGTAACTTTCATTTATAGGCAAGGAACATATCCCTCTGTCACTTCAAACGGAATACCCCGCCCGCAAGAGGATTACGCCAAGTACCTTGAAATATATCTGGACAGACGACTAACTTGGAAGAAGCACATATTCACCAATCGATTGGCCAAAGGATACGCTCAATGTACTGGTTACTAAATAAGAAGTCTCAACTCTCACTGCAAAAGAAATTACTGCTATACAAATGCATAATAAAGCCTATATGAACATACGGCACACAACTGTGGGGCTCAGCATCAAAATCAAATATTGAAATAATTCAAAGATTCCAAACAAAAATATTAAGAATGATAACGACCGCTCCTTGGTACGTCTTAAATAAGAGACTCCACCACGACTTATGCATCAAAACAGTAACAGAAGAAATTTCAGAAAGAACAAAAGCGTATAACGAGCGAACCACAATTCATCCAAACATACTAGCTGTAAATCTGATAAACACCCAAACAGTCGCTAGAGGACTAAAGCCAATGATCCCTCAATACCTGATTTAATAGGCTGCAAGAATAAGGACAGCCTTCGTACAAAACCAATCATAATATTTAACATATTGATGAATATCTTCAAATGATAGATTGCAATAAGTAATTAAAAAAAAAATAATTTGTGTCACATATTTCATCTGTCTCATATTTCTCTCAGAGTTGTGTAAAGGTTTAACAAAATTATATTATCTTTTAAAATAATTGAAATGACAATCAAAAAGAAACCAAAAATTAAATCTTTTATAGTTTGTAAAGTAAACGTGGCGGGGTCCTGGAGTTGTTACACACAAATCATATGTAAGGATCATATTCATCACTTTCATAAAGATAATATTCGCTATCTATCACTGCAATAGCTTCATGTCATCTTTAGCTTTTTTTTAAATTAATAAAATCATTGTTGCCCAAAGGTGCAAATGAAAGTATCTTTGTAAAGCAAAAGACAACATTTAGCAATATTTTATTCATCCCTTTGCACTTTTCTGCGTCTTCTTCTTCTTCGGATGACTCTGACATAATATTAGTTTTCTTCATTATATTTGACATTCCTTTGCCTACTACTTTCCCTTTCTGTTTCTTTTTAGCATGAGATACCTATATGAGTATGTTTACATTGTATTCTTTGTGTTTTTCTATTTTCTTTATCGGTCCTTTTATTTCTTTCTTCCTCCAAATAATTTTTGTATTGCATGCTACTTAGAATCGACGTCTCCATTCGATTTCCCTTTGGTTGACTTCTTCTGCCTACAATCTTTGGCAATGGATGACTTTGGGCCGGTGTAGCATTAAAAGGTTCACGTTGGCTATCTTTATGGATGGATGGCGATACATTTGGATTGGATGCGCATCTCGTAGATGGCATTGGCGACAAAGGACTGCGAACTGATAAATTTCCACCATTTATAGCGGTTGGTGATGGTGTTTTATTTATGGTATTAATGTATTAAAACCTATGTAGTCTGGTGAAGTGAGGGTTTGTGGTGGTGATGGATTCATTGCTGGCAGCTTTTCTGTGTTTAAACCCCTAGTAGGCATTTCTGTTACACTGGCGTCTTCATTGTATTTCATTTCGGTTGTTGCAGCAGCGACATAACCAGCCTCGGTGAACACATCCGGGTTGAAATGATATATGCTGGTTTGGGCAAACCCATTGATGGTATTTAATGTGGCTGCTGCTTTTAAGTAAGTCTCTTGAAAAAACTTTGCTTTAAAACAAATTGTTAAAGATGTTTCACATGGACCATTTTGTTCGATTATATAAACTATATATTTTCAATAGTTACCATGCCATAAAAAAAAACAGAATTGAGCAATAAGTAATGGTATTAATACTACAGCCTTTACAGTAGACTGCCTAGAACACATTCGAAATAAATTTAAAGTCAACATTACCTTAGATCAATGTATATTTTTCCACAAAATAGTTGGTAGTCACTCACGACGCCATTACAATTGATTGTGACGGGGGAATATCAGGGACTACATTTCACTAATGTAAACAACTAAGTAGATGTCGCTAATAGTTTTGTTGCAAAAAAAAAAGATTATATAACAACGCATCATCCTTACGTATATAACAACGTACACCTTTCCCCTTATAAGGTTTACTTATACTTCAGTCTACTATATTTGATAATTTATTAATGGATGAATTGTAGAATAATTTGTAGGTCTAGTAGTAAAATTTGTCAACAGTATAATTATCTGATTACAAATATTTATAAATTTGTTAAAGGTGAGATGTACAATTGTAAATACAGGTATATAAGACTACAAAAAAAATCACTGTTTAGTTGCTAGAATGGAATGAAAATAAAATGCATTGAAAAATAATTCCTCTTTTCGTCTCGTGTATATATTATTGTTTGATTTAACATTTTTATTATTTACATTATTTACATAATTATTTTTTAAAATTAATTATTGAAATAAATTACATGTTTTAAACAAAAAATTCTCTTTGCACAAAGAAATGTTAAAATAACAACAAAATAACAACAAAAAATAACATTGTTTCTTAAGATCACGTCTTTCCAAAAACTTAAGTGGATAGCGATTAAGTAGATATCTATAGACGCCTTTCGAGATTTATCTCTAATCAGTACAGCTTTGCTTTTATGAACAACAATTTGTAAACCACTTACTTGAAACACATGTGGATGATTAGGGTTAGATATTTTTAATTTTACATTTCGTGAGAGACACGAACTTAGCAGGTTATTGATTTAAATGATAGTTTAGAATTTGTTAAACTATACTACATTATAGATAATCATATAACTACCATACTAGATTATAGATAATCATATAAAAGGATAAAGTAATGAGGGGGCGTAAGGGGCTGAAACAAGATCACATCAGCCCAAATGTCACCCTCACCTGCACGGGGTGCACCCTGCTACAGAACTGACGAGGCTCTGGCGACCGATACATGGCGATATAACCGTTTCATCGGAAATTAATAAAACCTAATTTCCCACCCAAACTGGCCAACACGTTTGGCAAGCGTGGCCGTTCACAGATGCCAAAACCTTCTAACAAATGATGAGTTTTACAACAAAGAATATACCCAAGGCTAGTAGAGTAAAGTACTCAAAATCTCGCACCGGTAACTCGGTTAGCCTGGTGGATTCTGGGGGAGGCAAAAATTCAGTAAATACAAAACCAACGACGATTAGGGTTGCAACATACAACATAAGGACCATGAAGTCAAACGCTCAACTGGAAATTCTAGAAAATGAGATAAAAAACATAAAATGGGATGTACTCGGTCTGTGCGAAACCAGACTAGAGGGAGAACATGCAACTACCCTAAAATACTTAAAAACAAAAAACTAAAACACCTAGTTACGAAAATGGAAGCAATCTCAAACAGAGTTATATACATCGTTATACAACTCAGCAAAAGATACTCCGTACAAATAACACAAATATACGCGCCTACAAGTTCATCCGAGGACCAGGAAATCGAGAACCTGTATGAAGACATAACAAATGCGCAGAACTCAGGAAACGCCATATTCCAAATAGTAACAGGTGATTTCAACGCCAAAATTGTGGGGAAAAAGAACGACGATCCCAAATAGGGACTCACGGACTAGGAAATAAAAATGCAAGAAGTGAAATGCTCGTAGATTACTTGCAACAGCAGGAAATGTACTGCCACAACACGTTCTTTCAAAAAAGCCAGCAGAGGAAATGCATATGGAGAAGCCCAGATCGCCGTAGTAAGAACGAGATAGACTACATAATCTATTACTGGCGAGAAGTATGCAGTAACGTATCGGTGCTAAATAAATGCACCACAGGGAGTGACCACAGAGTCGTGCGGGCGACAATGAACTTTAACACCAAGCTAGGGAGAAACAAAATGATCCAGATCTAGAAATACCCAACAACCCAAGAAACATGACGAAAGGAAAGAAGAGATTGTACACCATTAAGAACAAGAAAGGAGAAGTAATTACAGAAAAGCAAGGAATTACAGATACAATCCAAAATTTCTACCAAGATCTATATAAATCAGACATACTGAAACCAGTCAGAGACAGCCGCAAAATTCAAAACGTCGGCTCGGAAGACATTCCACAAATTACGACTGCAGAATTACAGTACGCGCTAATGCAAATGAAAAACAGGAGAGCACCGGGAGAGGTCAAAATTACCTCAGAAATTATAAAAATGGGAGGGACAACCCTCGAAGAAGCTCTCTGCACCCTAATAAACAAATGCATAAGCGAAGGAAAAGTCCCCGAATCTTGGCTAAACGCAGAAGTAGTTCTGATTTTCAAGAAAGGGGATACCAACGACATCGGTAACTACAGACTTATCAGCCTCCTGACTGACACCTACAAGATATTATCCAAGATTATAACCAATCGCCTAACCAGCAAATTACACTACTATCAACCTGCCGAACAAGCCGGCTTTAGGAAAGGATTCGTCACAAACGACCACCTCCATGGGATAAGTAGACTGATTGAAATATATTTGTTTTTGGTAGTCCTAAAAAGACTCATTATTGTTATAGATCTCCGGAACGGTTGAATATATTTATATATTCAGGCTGTGTTCCGACTTTATTAAGTTTAAAAGCTTTAGAATTAATTACGATAAAAGGTTTTTAAATAAAACTGGATTATAGTAATATTATTAATTGGAGTAGGACAATGTGAATTTTCGAATGTATTCATTCAGTGCGTATTCATTTATTCATATTCGTTCGTTATTCAAATAATCCATATTATTCCCACTGTATCCATATTAATCTATATAAATTTGCAATAACTCTAAAATTCAAAATCATGATGATTAATCAAAATAATGATAACAAAGAAGTAAATGAAACAAATCGTTTACAATTGCGTGTGCAGTTACATATATAAACACAAGTATAGAATTTAAATGAATGAAACGGAGAATATTTTGTGCACCATCAAGTTAATGTATTAAAAAAAGTCAAGCGAGTTGTCAAAACCAGATATTTGCGGCTAATCTTTTAATTGCCTCTCTCCAATTTTGCTCATAAAAATGTGTACTTATACTATATAAATCAATCAGGAAAACCAATTCAGAAAACAGAATTGGGGAAAACGGTTTGTCTTTAATCGAATTCGCTACCTTATATCGTATTCATTAACAGAATATATTTGTCTAACAATAAGTAAGTAGTAATGATATGCGTGATGTGGTATTTGGTAAATAGCTCCATATGCTGCTCCCTATGGGTAACTTCTAATAGAATTGAAAGCTAATTTTCTTTTCAGTTTATGCAATTTATGGCGACTCGATTTATTTTGTTGGAATACGGCTCTGATACGTCAATATATATAAGGGATAATCTGGGAAGTCTACTCACCTTAACTCAATCCTTTCATATTAATATTATACAAAAATGTCGTATACATTTTTCATTTAAATTGTGTACTGTATACTACAACTATCTTTTCCATTGCCTAGTTGCTGCATTGGTGACAATTTTTCTGTGATCTCTTAAACAAAAATAGTACTAAGCACATGTTGACTACGTTTGTAGCTTTAAAACTAAAAATTCTGTTATTTATCGTGTTTTTTACCAATGTAGATGTGTGACGCGATAAAATGTGCGCAGCAGCATTCGATCAAAGTGTTGAATCAAACCGAATCGTGTAAAAAGAGTTGTTGATATAATGTACATTTATATTGGCAACACTTGTATGCATTCGTAATAGCCTCTTTTATATATCTAATAAAAGACAAGCTTCATAAGTTTTATTCTTTATTTATAATAAAGAGATTTTTTTGTAAACATGTTTTAACTGTAAACCCTGTAAAAAATATTTTTTTCTAATTAAAATTGTAAAGCTCGTTAAAAAAATTATATTTTGCGAGACTTCTGAAGAAATGATTCTTTTAGAAAAGACATTTTCACGCTGTAATTAATGAAAACTTGTTCAAGGCCTAACTTTAAGCCATTCTTTCCCAACTGGGTGAGCGGTTACTTTTGAACAGTTTGGCTTTGCCTGGATATCTCTCAGTCCCAGCTTTAATGAGTTGTCTTGTACCAGGAGAAACTTGTTTGATAGAAAAGTTAGCAAACCCATTAGTCATGGCAAATATTGGTTGATTAAATCAATATTAATTATTTAATATTAAATTCATGTTTACAATTTATATAAAATAAAACGGAGCGGTGAAGTAATTATAAGTATCTGTGCTCCGGCTCTAGGCAGAAATCCTTTACTCTATTAGTCACTGCCCCAGGTTCCTAACTATGCTATTTCGTGCATTTTGTAAAAGCTTTATAGAGATCTCTAAATTTAAAAATTACAATCTGTTACAATTAGTAGTTTATGTGAAACTTAATATTTAATTATTAACTAACGTTGTAATGTATTAACAAACATTATATAAAATTTGCTTGGTAGCAAAATTTCTGTAATATTTTAAAGATAATTGCGATTAGCAAAATAAAAGCTAAATGATTTGAAAAGTTACACAATCTTCAGAAGAATATTATCATGAAATACGCAGGATAAAATTTCCCTTTTCTGATAAGTGGATGCGAGAGGCATAAAACATTATCGTTTAATTTAAAATCTATTATCCTGACTAATTCTAAAGCTTTTGTCAAAAGCTTAAATTGGATTTCTATTTACCATGCTTTGTGAGAATTATTTATTTCACATCCGGATACCCCACATGTGATTTTGGTAGCGAATTGGATATAGAAACTTAAAGAAAAATTGATTAAAACTTTTAACGAAAAGGATCTGCTATTGAGTTTTTTATTTAATTTTATAAGCTTTAACTTTTCTTTGATGATAGAGAATACTTTTAACGCGCCTTAGTTAATTTTTAGAATTCATGAAAATAATTCAAATAGTTACTATTTCAAAATATAGTATAAAAATACGATACTATGATGAGGTAATGCTTTATAAGAAATTAGTAACATTTTAAAAGAACAGCCTATAGATACGACAAAGATAGAAACAATTTATCTTCTTGAAATAATTTAGCTGGAGGTAGAGCAATTTGCAGATTTGTAACCAACAAGAAAAACACTGTAAGAAATTTTTCAATAACTTGATAAATAATGATTTTAACGAAATAAATTCTCTCTCATTTTCCACCGATTTCACAATTACATAACATTTGATTGGTTTATCGTAGAGATTTATAGTTTCCATCAATCGATTCAGCACCCCAAAATTACTCGGAAATCATTCAATTTGTGTCCTAGAACACTAAAAATAAAAAAATCTTAAAGATCCAGCCATTGGTTCATTGAAGAACTATTAGATTTTAACTTATTTTGCCAGAAACTTTTAACCGATTTCCATAAATTTAGCCTGTATAGAAAAAAATCTTGATTATATCGAATAGTTCAGTTAAATAAACTCTAAATCAACACTTCGCCCTCCTGTTCCTCGACATAAACAAAGCTTTTGAAACAGTTTGGCACGACGGACTGCTTTTCATACTACACAAATTAAACGTCTCCCGAATCTTCTTTTCATGATAAAATACCTCCTACGTGACAGTTATGCATTACAGTCAATGAAACACACTCTCCCTTTTTTACTCCTCTTCAACCTGTTCCCCAAGGCTTAGCAATATCCTTACAACTCGTTCTGCAACGACATCTTTATTATAGACCTCAACTCTTCCAATGTCGTAAACCTTCCCTACATTCTCCAATATGGCGACGACACGCCCCTTGTTTCACATGCCAAATATCTTCCAAAAGCAATCATTAACTTAGAATCAGTTACATATCCCTTAAAATCCTTTTACCCTTCCACCGGATCTCCGCATATTAAGGTTGGTCTTAGTTAACCCCGCACCTACAAATATTTAGGCATCACATTCGACGGTGCATTAAAATTTAACACTCATGGAAAAGATCGCAAACACGAAGTAATCAAAAGATCCAAACACTTTCGGTCACTAACCTTCCATAATCAGAAAGTTAGTTAGATTTCCACGAAGACTGCGACGACAATTTATTATTAAGACCATTACCAGACCGCTCTTGGACAATGGACACATTTTCGAACGTACCATCGACGTACCATCGAAATTGCCGCATTGAACTTAGACCGCACTGAGAACTATCACAAAAATTCATCATCCAAACAATCCGCTAAACAAACGATTGCCAACTGGTGGTTTTCGCTAACCCCCTTTGTACCCCCAAGGGGTTCGCGAGGTGTACAAAGAAGGTTCGCGACAATAAAATTGTAATAGAGACTTTTGAAATTACCGAAGAAAAAGAAACTCGAGAAAAAAATTACCCAAACAAATCTGCAATATCCAACAAACATAAAGTAATAGTTCTATTGATCGCTTGATGTCTCATTATATATCTTCTAGGCAACTTCTCTAGACAACCTAACTAGGTAACCTAAAATACTTTACGCAACTTGAGTAATTTTGAAAATCCTTTCGTTTTTTCAGGTAAAGATTGCCTATCAACGTCGTTATGTTGGTGAGCAATGTCTAGGCACGTCAAAGTTTGTTAATGCGTTCGTTAACAGAGGTTAGTACAAAGGGCTATAAACTTGTGATTAAGTTCAGGATTAGTAGCATATCTATTGTTTACTGCCATTATTGTCAATAATCATTATGCCTCAATTTTATTATCGATCGATGGTTATACACCAGTCGTTTATAAGCAAGACATGCTGATTGTAGATTGTAGTTTTAGTGGCGACGACTTTTACTGCGACCTTCGTTGATCTATTGTACCCCACCCTCTTCCTCTGAACGTTGGTATACTTACCCATTTAGAGCGCCTCCTCTAGTCCTGATTCCTATAGGAATTTCAGGATCTGGGTGGGATTCAAGCACTGCAACTCCTGTGCGTTCAAGCAATGGGGCCCAAGATACATCTGTCTCTTGCGGTGTAGTGCTCCGCAGTCTTTGAGCTGAGCAGTCCGCAGTCTTTGAGCTGAGATGTATGGGGGTTTCCTCTGCCGAAGCACAGAATCTGCATCTGTCATCTTCCTCTAGGCCTCGGGTCTTGATGTGAAGTCTGCAGTGTCCCGTCAGGACTCCTGTCAGAATTCTAAGCTTGTTCCTGTTTCAGGCAAGCTTTTGTTCTTTTCTGGTTAACACGTCCCTGCATTACTTTGGATTGTCTCAACCCTGGAAGTTCTTTCCAGGTTTTCATCCACTGTTCTCTTACTTCTTCATCTAAACTGTTGTGGATGGTGTTCACACATACTGTGACCTATTTCGGACCTATGAAGGGATTTCTGGATCCCATGTTAGCTAGGTGATCGGCTTCTACGTTTCTGTCTATACCGGTCTGTCCTGGTACCCAGTATAGCATTACTTTATTTTCTCTGCCAAGCTTTTTTAGCTTTCCCACACAGTCCCATAGCAGTTTGGATCTGATTGTGTATGAGCTAATGGCTTTGATGGCTGCTTAGCTATCTGACAGGATAGCAATTCGTTTTTTGCAATAATTCCGATAAATTGTGCACTCTCTAGATTGCGGGTACCTCTGCTTGGAAGATACTTGAGAAAGTTCCCATGAATTCGAAGTATTTGGTACGAGGTCCAAACACTCCTGCACCAGTACTTTCCTTGTCTTCGAACGATCTGTGTTCGAACTTGATAGCATTTTGCTCTATGTGGTATGCTGAGGATTCGTCGCTCCAATCGACTTTACTACTACAAATTGCTGTGTAGTTTTTATCGAAATGTGATTTGCATACCAATTGAGAGGGGATTTTGACAGCAGGGTTTTTTGGGTCTCTGCTCCCGATTATTTTAACTCTGACTATTCGTTCCATGCTGAACCACCGATCTGGCGGCCCTGTCCATAATAAGGTGCAACGGAGTCAGATCCAGCAGTAGTTCCATTGCTGCTGTTGGGCACGACCCCATCGGCGCCGTGATGTAGACACACGCCAGTCTTAGAACCTTCTCAAGCTGCTTCCTCATAGAGGCCAGCTTGGTTCTACTTCCCACGTAACTGTCTTGAAAGGGATCACAAGTCTCACTATCATAGTGTACATCCATCGCAGGATTGTGAGGTTACAACCTTTACGGCGGCAAGGTCTCTTCTGTCTCGGCAGGAATTATGTCTTCCGATACCTCAGTAAACATGGCAGGACTGCTCATATCTACGAGTGTGGGGTCTAGGTCGTCTTCTCAGTAATCCAAACCAACTTTCTCGTTCTCGGCCATTGCGGCTTCAACAGAGGGAGTGGCCGCTGTTGCTATCTCTTCAACCAAGGAAGTGGTCGCTATTGCGGCCGTACCTTCCGAGGGTGACACCGCTGTAGCTGCCGCTACTACCTCTGCATCTGCTTTGGGATCGTAGAGCTTACGATCCATCTGGTCCACTAGTTCTGTGGCGGTGAGATCCCGCATACTAGGGTTCATTATCGTGTTTCTTCGCATATGAATCCCACGAATGGCTAGAGAATTCAAGGTTCGCCCTGTCAGAGCCTCGCTTGACATGGCAAGGCTCGATACCCGCTGAGGTCGTCAGGTATCAGGGAGGCTCCGCTTGAGGTGGCCGGTTACCATTGACCACCAACTGGTCCCATCAACACGGGTGTCGGCAAAGGGTCGCATGACTCCTTTGGTTTAAAGGTTTGGAAGTTCTTAGTTGTTCGCTCCCCATTGATGGCTCTGACCGGAGGTGGACTACAGTCAGTATCGTCCAATGCTTGATTGCGAAACTAATCCCTCACACCGCGACAATATGACTTCCACGTGAGGGAATACACTTCTATACGAAGGAACTAAAACCACTCCAATCCTTGACAGACTTGACTCACTACGACAAAAGTTTAAAGGCAGGTCATAAACAGAATCATCCTGGACCAACTATGTAAAAAACGAAACAACAGATTATCTCCCAGAAAACGTCCGTCTTGTTCACGCTATTTATGATGAACATAATTTATAACCATAATTGTTTATATTTATTAATTTTGTCTTGTATTTGTGTTTACATTTATATTTGTATTTGCATTTATATTTTTCCCACAACTTCTGTAAAGCCAAAGCCGAAAGACTTTAGGTCGCTAGCCCTTTCTACATTTACTATAGTAAGGATTAATTATTATTATTAAACTCGAAAATCGTATTCAGCACAGATTTTTTTCAGTTAAGTTGAAAATATCGCGAAAAATTTTGGCTAAAAAAAATATGCATTTTCAGATTTTTGTTTTGGTTATAAATTGTTTGGAAAGATTTAATTTTTCTTTGGGAAATCTCAAATTGGTATTTTTGTGATTGTCGATTTCATAAGTCAATAAATCTCTTAAGTCGATAAACAGTTTTTCGGTGGCTATTCTCTATCAATTCGCGTAGATTTTACAAATACGTTACGTAGTCGCGTTGTAAAAACCCAAATGCTTTGATGATAAAATAAATAATCTAATATTGAGGAAATCCTTCCGCGAGTATTTTGACGTTATTATCGAACTACGTTAAACAAATTTTATAAGATCGTATTAAATGAAAAATAATCGGCAACTACTTTCGAGCTGAAGTTGAATGAACTATTTTGTTAATTCTAAAGTTTTAATCAAGGTTTCAATATCAATTTCAAAACAAAAGAAAAAGAACTTTTGCGACCTCTTTAAAAGTTCATATATTTAACATTTTACAAAATCTAATAAAGTACTCCTAAACATATCACAACACATTTTTCAATTTTGGACTTGCATTGTATTTTTTATTTTATACTTGCTGCAGTCACATATTTAATTACTTGTTTTTAAATATTTCTGCTTGCAGTGCATGATTATCTTCAATATTATATGCACTCCTTTTACTATTATTGCCTCAACATACATTAAAATAAATTAAATTCAATGTTTTGGAAAATTCAAAATATTTTGATTTTTTCAACACATTTGGATGCATTTACATCAGATGCATTTTAATGTTGACTGATTACTTATAAACGCTATAAAAGACAGCGACTTATTGGATTGGATGATATGGAAATACAAAGCCTAAATATTGTATGAAATATAAACTAATTTGAAACAATTTTCGAGCTGAAGTTAAGTTAAACGAACTATTTTATTAATTCTTAAGGTTTAATAAAGGTTCCAATATCAATTTTAAAACAATAGAAGAAGAACTTTTGCAAACTCTTTAAGTGTTCATATATTTCTCATTTTACAGAATCTAATAAAGTGCTCTTATACATATTAAAATACATTTTTCAATTTAAGATTTGCAGTATATAACTGCAGTCACATA
Organism: Phosphuga atrata; assembly: GCA_944588485.1. Taxonomy (NCBI): domain Eukaryota; kingdom Metazoa; phylum Arthropoda; class Insecta; order Coleoptera; family Silphidae; genus Phosphuga; species Phosphuga atrata. Next base: position 75,693,206 of record OX155892.1, on the reverse strand, counting down.
TTACACTATTTGTTTTATAATATTTCTGCTAGCAGTGCATCATTTCCGTCAATATGAAATGTATTCCTTTTAATACTTTTACCTCAACATACATTAAAATGAAGTAAATTCAATGTTTTGCAAAATTGAAAATATTTTATTAAAATATGGAAATTATATGATGATTTGATGCTCTGATGCATTTGCATCAGATGCATTTTAATGTTGATTGATTACTTAGAAACGCTAAAATAAACAGTGATTTATTGGGTTTGCTGATATGGAAATATAAAGCCTATGATATGGAGGGTAAATTTTGCACATTCTCCACTATTTTATTATAAAATCTAGCACTTGTAATAAATCACTATATGCCAACCATTCTAGTTGACAGATACGTATTGATTGCTCTTATTTACTTTATATTCAGTATAAATTAATTAAGTTTGTACCTTATCAAGAATTAATTTGTTTATGTTGTCATTAATGAAATTTAGTAAGTGTATAATGCCTTATTGCTGCTATATGAAGCTATAAATATTAATGTGTGTAATTTTAGAAAATAATTGTATTTGTGTGATATTTGAAGGAATATGTAAAATTACTGTAATAATTGAACTCGTAGAAATTTCTCGACGAAGACCTAAAATTAATTAATTTACCGGAAAATTAAAATTGTGAGCGGTTTTGAAACATCAATACAAAAAAAAAACACGCAACATTCGCAGGAAATATATATTTTTTAAATAAAATCATTATCAATTGCATATAAATCACAAATAGAGGAAGAATAGAATCACAAGTAGGCGTTAATTTATTATTAAAGATGATACTTAAGCCACTACAATTAAGGTTCCTAAATTTATTGCTTTTCTTCAATATTTATTTATTTATGTTTATTTGATGTTTAAAAAAAAGTTATTAAAATTTCAATGTAATAGTACCAGTAGTATGTATATTTATGGTGGTTTTATTTACGGGTTTATAAATTGATTCCTAAATTTCACATTAAGACTTAAATTTACGACATACATTACGACATAAAACAATACACATATAAATAAAACTAATACCGTACATAAATAAAAATAGAGAAAAAAAAAGAAACATGCGCTAATAAACTAAAAACACTAAATTCCTATCCATAAACCGATTATCAGCTTCCCGCCCCACATATTTCTCTTCTTCTCCCCTCAACTTTCTTCATCCATTCTATCCCTCTTCCATCCCCGTTTAAAATCTCTTCTCTACACTCATCTCTTTCTCTCATTTCTGTACATTCGTTCAACAAGTGCTCTATTGTTTCCTTGTTTTCTCCACATATCCTGCATACTCTATTACCATCCTCCATCCAATATTTATTCTCTCTCTCTTCATTTCCACATCTGAATCTTGCCATTGTCACTCTCTCTTTTCTACTCTCTCTTCCTAGGTGCTTTGGCAGTTCTTCCGTTGTTATTTTTTCATATTTGCCATTGTACCTAGACTCCCATTGTACCTAGAATTCTTGTTCTCCCTTCTTGCCTTTGCACATCTCTATCTCTCTGAACTAATTCCTCTGTCATTACTCTGCCTCTCTCGCATTCTTTCTATCTCCGCGCCTCCATACCCGTTTTTTCGAGATATCCCTCCCTCTCATTCCACACCCCCTTTCCTATTTCTTTCCTTTTTTCTTTGAGACACTCTTGCAGAATTCTGCACTCCCCTCTCTCTACCTCTCTCTTCTCAAAACGTATTGCTCTCTTTCCTGCTTCTATTCTTATTCAATCTCTCTTTGTTTCCTCCATCACTATATACCCCGGGGTCTCTCTACCTACTCCTAGCATCCATTTAAAATATTTTTCTTGCACCCTTTCCAGCCCTTCTTGCTCTCTCCATCCCCGTATTTGTGCTCCGTACATCATCACACTTTCACCAGGCTATTAAACATCATCACTCTCCTTCTATAGTCATGTCCAAATTTTCTCTTTCCAATTCCCCATACCGCTCCTAGTATTTTATTATCTTTTTTTACTAGCTCTCTCACGTGTGCTGTTTCTGTATTTCTATCATTAAACACGTATCCTAGGTATTTAAATTGTTTGACTTCTTCAATTTTTTCCTTCTCCCATCTCCACTCATTTACTCTTCTCCTACCACCCCCTTTTCTAAACACCATCATCTTGAACTTCTCCACATTCACTGTCAGCTTTTTACTCCTCATATATTTCTCCATGTTTCTTATCATTTCTTTCATCCCGTTCTCGTCCTTCGCTAGCACCACAAAATCGTCCGCGTAGGCTAGGGACCACACTTTTTCTTTGCCCACCACAACCTCGCCCGTCTGCGCCTTGCTGAACATCTCCTCTATATCTCCAATAAATGCTGCAAAAATTCTGGGGCTTAGTGGGCAGCCTTGTCTCACTCCCTTATGAGTATTAAAACCTTCGCTCACCCTTCCATCAACTTTCACCCTACTTAAGGTCTCTTCATAAAACTCTTCTTCTTCTGTTTCTTCTTCTTTCGAATAGGCCTACTTTGGACCACGCTTGTTCAACTGTTGGGCTTTTACCTTTGTCCAGTATTGTCGCATCTTCTGCCGGTGTAACTCCTTTCTCTCTTCTGTCCAGGGAGTACCTTTTCTTCGAGGTTTTTCCTGAAATCCACGGCCTTCCTTCAGGGTGAGTCTCACAGACTGTCTCTTTTTGAGATCTGTTATTCCCAGTTCTTTAATATCCTTCTCGGTCTCTGTCAACCAAGTGGTACGAAGCTTCTTGTTTTGCCAGAAGGTGAACAGACGATTGGTTAGTCGGTTTGGAGGCAATCTTACAACGTGGCCATAGAAAGCTACCCTTCTAATCCTTGCTCACATAAATCTCTTCTATTTATGATACAATATGCTCATTTATCCTTTTCTTTCTCAAGCATTCCCACAGTGTATCTCTTACCACATTATCAAAGGCCGCCTTCAGGTCCACAAAAAATGCATACATCTAACCACCCCTTTTTTTTATCTCATTCCCTACTATGTGATTTAAGATGTATACATTGTCCATGGTCCCACTACCTTTCCTAAATCCCGCCTGCCCGTCTAGTTTCACATCCCGCTCCTACATTTCCTTCATCAGTCTCTCTTCCACAATCATTGCACTTATCTAGTATGCCGTATTGAGCAGAGTGAACCCCCTAAAATTACTGGCTGTTTCCCTTTCTCCTTTCTTATATATGGGGCATATTCTCCCCTCTTTCCACTCCTGTGGGAAGCCCTCTCTCTTCCACACTCCGTTCATTATCTCTAACAACCTGTCAGCTTACCTTTCAGTTCTATATATCCACGATTCATTCTGTATACCGTCCCTCCCCGGTGCCTTTTTTCCTTTTCAGTTTACTCAGTTGTTGTTCTAATACCTCTCTTGTTATTTCTTCTATTTCTCCCACTCTGTGTTGTCTCTTTTTCTTTTCTTGTCTGATTTCATCACCCCCCAGCAGCTCAATGTAATAGTAATAGTAATAGTAGTTGAAGTACTTTCTCCATTCCACCATAGTAATTCTATCACTCACTCTTTCTACTTTTTTCTTTCTTTCCCTATTTATGTATTTCCATACCTCTTCCGTCTTTATGCCCTTCATCTGTAGTTCTTCTTCCATCAGTTTCTTTTGCTTCTTCTCTTTGCATACTAAATTGTACCTCTTGCGTGCTCTCTTGTACTCTTCCTTAGTTGCTTTTCCTTTTTTCCAATTTCTTAGCTTCTTTCTTACTACTTGCTTCCCTTCCCTGCATTCTTTATCCCACCACTCGTTTTTCCAAGACCCCACCTTCACTCTTGTCTTAATCACTTTTTTTCAGTTGCATTTTTTACGTGATCACCCAGTTCTTTCACTTTTTCGTTTATCCCTTCTTCTTCGTATCTTGCGTCCCTAAGTCTTGTTCTATAATTTTCTATTCGTTTTTCTGTTCAGATATTCTTCACAATTTTTCTTCTAACATCCTTCACACTTCTTCTATCTTTCTCTCTTCCTTTTGTGTTCATTTCCAATGGCATATGATCAGACTCGACTCTTTCTCCCACCTTGAATTCTACTATTTCATCCCATGCTTCTTCATTCACCATAACATAGTCTCATCAAGTAACAGTTTCTCATCTCCTATGCTGTTTCCATTAAGTATGTCCCATCTTCTTCTACTATGCTAATCAGTAGTCTCCCTTCTGCGTTTTCTGTTGCATCTTTTGTTGGTCTTGTTTCTATTGTTGTTTGTTCTTCTTCTATCCGTATTCCTTTTCCCTGAATTCTTGCTTTAAAATCCCCCCCAATCACCAGAGAGGGAACTCTGGTGACTGAGGGGTATTGCTGTTTTACTCGCTCCTCTATCATTCTCTTCGTTTCTTTCATACTGCTGCTGTATATTGTTATAACTCTCCATTTTCTCTGTCCACTTTTCACCGTTGTTTCCATTATCCCTCTTTCTACTTTTGCTATGGTTCCGTTTTCTTCTTACAATCCCTTTTTCACTCGCAATATTATCCTACCATTAGCTCTCCCTTTCTTGCTTAACCTCTCTGCAAATTGACACTTCCACTTAAACTCTTTCGGCATTATTTTTTCCAATTTTTCCCACCCCTTCTCTTCCACCCACGTTTCTACCATTCCCACTACGACATATTTTCCCAAATATTCCCAAAACTCATTGTCTTTGTTTTTTATCCCCGATGTGTTCCAGAATACTATTCTTATTTGCTCCTTTTCTTCCTTATTCTTCCTTATATTATCCTTATTATTTTCTTGTGCTCTTATTCAAAAATTTGCTGTATTTAGCTCCCCCTTCTCATCATCCCACTTAAAGCCTTTTCCCTCTATCCATATCTTTTTGTAACCGACTTTCATCCGCAGTCCTCTTTGTCGCTCTTCTTTGGCTAGCGCTCTTAATTCATTCCGTATGTCTCTTTGCTTTTTCCTCAGATCGTCTTCTATGTATACGCTCTTTTCTTTTTTTTCTCTTAGTTCCCTCTTATTTTCCATAACTTTCCGCTTGTCACCCCAGCTCTCAAGTTCCGCCACCAGCATTTTTCCTCCACTTACTTTATACATCTCTTGTTCCGTCACTTCTATCTCTAATTCTTCCTTTATCCATTTTTCCAAATTCTTCTCGTTCTCACATTCCTCTTCGTCCAGTCGCGTTACTACAATATTCTTTTTTCTCATTCTTTTTTCCTTCTCTTCCATTTTCTCCTCCAGTCTTTTCATTTTTTCATTTAGTTCCGTCTTTTCTCTTTCCCATTCACTCCATTCTTTTTCCTTTTCACGCATCATATTTTTCAAATGTTTCAGTTCCCGGCTCATCTTCCGATTCTCTTTTTTTATCTCCCTTACATCCTCCATAATTTGTTTCAGCATCTTCATTTCCTCACCCATTTGCTTTTTGGCCGGTGATCTTTCCATTTTTTACTTTTTCGAAAGGGATTAATTCTTTCTTCCGATTCTCGTCCTTGTCTTTTTCCTTGTCTTTTTCTTTTATATTCTTCGTCTCGCTCGCTCTCACTATCACTTTTTTTCATTTTTATCGAGTTAAGGAAGCTGCCCAAGGCCAACACCAAGTCTGCACCTGCAAAAGTGCTGAAACTATCATTTCAGCTTATCTTTCATATATAAAGATATGCGGAGAGGAAAGACAATTCATTATTATAATTATAATCATTAGTTAAGTCAAAACTATTATATTTTAATTTTCATTTTATTTTGTTAGTATTAAGTGAGTTGTTCCTGATTAAATTTTTGAAGTCTTTTTTAAAAACTTATTCGAGTGTTGCGAACCCAAAACTGGCGCAGTCGGTAGGATCTAGTCGAAACTCTGTATCAAACAATTGTTTTTGGGTATCAACCCTTAAGCCTAGCCGAAACAAGAAAATCCTGAAGATACAAAAACTTCCATCGAGGAAAAGTTGCAAGATCCAAAGGAAATTCCGGATTCCACAACAACAATCAACACAAAGGAACATCCTGAAGAAAGTCCAACATCGACTCTATTCTGGGACTCGTTAGATTAAGAAGACCTGGGAAAAGGACAACTTCTCCAGATCCTATAGGCATTAGATTAAGAACAACCAAGAAAGAAAAAACATGAAACTCATCGCAGTAATTTTACTGTAAGTGTTCTTTCCTTTTTTTTAAATAATTTTATTTTAAGACAATTTTTTCAAAATAATCAATCAAAAAATTAATCAAAATCAATTGATTCGTTTATAAGAATTAGTTTAGTTGATAATCCACAAAAAAAAAAAATCAAAATAGCACTAAATTTACCACTATTACGTTACCAAGCCGATAACATCCCTCATTTTGACGGCAACCCAAGACAGTTGCACAGATTTATAAATTCATGCGAACATTTTGTACAAACTTTTCAAAATGTTCAAGACGCAAACGACCCATTAAACATTTGGTTGCTTGATACGGTCCTATGTAAATTAAGAGATCGTGCTGCCGATTTAATTAGTATCAGGACAGAACTAAATAGCTGGCATTTAATAAAAAATGCATTAAATCAGACCTTTTCAGATCAGAGAGGTACAGACTGTCTAATACAAGACCTAATATACATGAAACCTCTAAAAAACGAAACCCCTATCCAATTTGGCATGAGGATACAGGACTCACGAAGTTTATTATTTTCTAAATTAAATTCTACAATTGAAGACGAAGACGAAAGACAAATTAAAATTAACCATTATAACGACTTTGCTCTAAAAACTTTCATTCACGACTTACCATATCAAACACAATTAGTAATCAGATTAAGAAACCCCAATTCGATTGAACAAGCTTTAGCCTTTGTAACAGAAGAGGAAAATTTTAAATATGTTAACACTGGACATAATCCGAATTTACAGCAATATACTTACAGACCGCAACCACTATTTAACCCCAATTATTCGAAACACAATTACCAACAAAGATACCAACCAAACTCTCAACCCAATTACCAACAAAGATACCAACCAAATTATCAACCAAATTTCCAATCCAATTACCAACAAAAATACCAACCAAACTCCCAACCCAATTACCAACAAAGATACCAACCAAATTCTCAACCCAATTACCAACAAAGATACCAACCAAATTATCAACCAAGATCCACTAACATTCCTATTTCAAAACCGAACTTTCCACAACATCAACGATTTAATAATCAACCAAAACCATCTCCATTCAACCCAAGATCCAGTCATATGACTAAGAATTTTTCACCGATTAACTATAGACCTGAACCGATGGACAATAGCTCTGGAAACACCTCTAGACCTAGACAAACCTTTGCAATAGAAAATTCATATACTCAAGAAATTAATCAAGACTACAAAGACTATCAAGACTCTCATGACCAACAAAACTATCAAAACTACCAAGACAATCAAGACAATCAAGACTCTTATGGCCAACAAAACCATCAAAACTACCAAGATTATCAAGACTCTTATGACCAACAAGATTATCCAAACTCATATAATGCTAACGCAGAATATGATAACAATCATAATCTAAACTATCAACCAGAAGAAACCCCCCAACAACCAATTTCACATGACTTACCCATATCCCGACCAAACATAATTCAGAAAAAATTTCAAAACTGTTCAATTTCAATACCACCACGTACTCAAAAAATTGTAAAATTACCCGTTAAATTGAATAAAGGATTAGGAATATTAAATTACACAGCTTTCTCGAATAATACAGAAATGCCTGAAGCCCTAGTAAACGTAGACAACAATTTTGCAATTACTACCATAATAAATTCAAGGAAAAATTAGCAAAAATAGATATGACTTCACCTTTTGAAATTAATGAAATCGACACTTGCACCGTAAATTTTGTTAATAAAATGGAAACAGAAGAGAATTCTTTTTTTACTTCATATGACAATACCCTAAAATCAAATTTAAAAAAACTAAGACTAGAACATTGTAATTCAGAAGAACGAGAATCAATTAGAAAATTATGTTTAGAATTTCGTGATATATTTTATTGCGAAGTTCCATTGACATTCACAAACAAAATTCAACATAAGATCAATTTAAAAAATGAATCACCCATTTATACTAAGAGTTATAGATATCCTGAAATACATAGATCCGAAGTTAAAGAACAGATTTCTAAAATGCTAAACCAAGGGATTATTCAAAATTCCACATCCCCGTAGTGCAGTCCAATTTGGATCGTACCAAAAAAATTAGACGCTTCTAATAAACGTAAATGGCGCTTAGTAATCGACTACCGTAAATTAAACGAACAAACAATAGACGACAAATACCCCCTTCCAAACATTACTGACATTCTTGATAAATTAGGCAAAAGTTAATATTTCACCACACTAGATTTGGCCAACGGATTTCATCAAATTGAAATGCACCCAGACGATATACCCAAAACTGGTTTTTCTACAGAAAACGGACATTATGAATTTCGTAGAATGCCATTCGGTTTAAAAAATGCACCTAGTACTTTCCAACGCGTAATGGACAACATATTACGAGACTTCAAAACGAAACTTGCTTGATGATATAGTAATTTTTAGTACATCATTACAAGAACATATTTCACGATTAAGAGACATTTCCATTAGACTTAGAGAATCAAATTTCAAAATACAAATGGACAAATCTGAATTTTTACGGAAAGAAGTGCAATATTTAGGACACGTGGTTACCCCTCAAGGAGTTAAACCTAATCCCGATAAAATTTTAGCTATCAAAAACTTCCCCTTACCAACAACACAAGAAATTAAATCATTTTTAGGACTCGTAGGTTACTATAGACGTTTCATACCAAATTTTGCTAAAATTACTAAACCAATGACAACATGTTTAAAAAAGGATTCTAAAGTTAAACATACACCAGAATTTATTCATTTATTTGAACATTGTAAACAACTATTAATTAATCCACCCATTTTACAATATCCCGACTTTGAAAAAGACTTTGTATTAACCACAGACGCTAGCAATTACGCTATAGGTGCTGTATTGTCACAAGGCAATATTCCAAATGACAAACCAATTGCATACGCCTCACGAACTTTGAACGAAAGTGAATCTCGATATTCCATTGATTGAAAAAGAACTGTTAGCAATTGTGTGGGTATGTAAATATTTTCGTCCCTACCTTTACGGTAGAAAATTCAAAATTTATACAGATCATAGACCTCTGACTTGGCTTTTTAACTTTAAAGAACCAAATAGTAAATTGATTAGATGGAGACTTAGACTTGAAGAATTCGATTATGAGATAATATTCAAAAAAGGAAAACAAAATACAAACGCTGACGCACTATCACGAATAAATTTAAATGAAATAGAAACCGAAAGCACCTTTAACAATCCAGGTGAAATTAACCAAGACATTTTAGATTATTTACGACATCTATCTGAAAACCCTATCGAAAATACACAAGCTTCAAGTAGCGGCACGCAAGAAAACATAACAACTTCCCCTAAAATCAAAATTCTACAAGACATCCAAATTAGACCCCCACAAAACCAAAATGACGAATCATTCCATTCAACTGCACATTCCAATAGTATAAAGTAATAATATAAATAACGGAATACCCATTCTAGACGATATATTCAATAATAAATCAAATCAAATCATTATTTCAAAAAACCCTTATAACAAATTAGAAAAAAAAACTGAAGACTTTGGCTATCATAAAATCCTTCTCGTTAAAATCCCCATTTCTAAAAATTTAATCCTTGAACTCTTAAAAAACAACACCTCCGAAAAAAAAGACATTTTATTTATATTTTCATACAGACTCGATGTATTCAGATTTTAATGGAGTATTTTAGATCACTATGAAAAAGGACTTAAATTAGTAAAATCTACAAAGATGGTAAATTCAATTTTAGACGAAGAAGAAAGAATTATGCTAATAAAACATCAACATGAAAGTAAATGTAATCATCGCGGAATAAACGAAACACTTGAGAAATTGAAAAGAAATTATTACTGGCCCTCTATGAAAACTGAAGTAACAAACTATATAAATAATTGTAACGTATGCCAAAAATCTAAGTACTTAAGAAAACAACCTTATGTCCCTATAGTATTTACCGAAACTGTAGGTAAACCCTTCCAATTTTTACACATCGATGTTTTTAAGTTTGACAGCCAAAATTGCCTAACGATAATATACGCTTTTTCTAAATTAGGACAAGCTATACCAATTCAAAGTAAGACAGCTATCGAAATTTGTAACGCATTGATTAATTACTTTTATTATTACGGCCTTTCAGAAAAAATTACAATGGACAATGGTACTGAATTTAAAAACGAAATAGTTAAAGAACTTTTAAAACTAAATAAAACTGAAATCCACTTTACCACCCCACTCTATCATGAATCCAAGCTGCCCAAGGCCAACACCAAGTCTGCACCTGCAAAAGTGCTGAAACTAACATTTCAGCTTATCTTTCATATATAAAGATATGCGGAGAGGAAAGACAATTCATTATTATAATTATAATCATTAGTTTAGTCAAAACTATTATATTTTAATTTTAATTTTATTTTTATAGTATTACGTGAGTTTTGTTCCTGAATAAATTTTTAGTCTTTTTTAAAAACTTGCGTGTTGCGAACCCAAAACTCGCGCTTACTCGCGCCGTAAATAGAAAAAACACGCGCCACAAAAAACGAAATCCACAAAACCCGCTCCACAAAATGCGTCCGCTGCTCGATTTGGAATCAAAAATTTTGAAAATAAAAGAATAAATTAGTAATATATTCAAGATAATTTGGTTAAAAATTCAGTATCATTGAAGATAACATTATTATTTATTAACAGACGTTAAACAATATGGCGAAATGAAATAGGCTTCGCTATTACCAGGTTTTATTTAGTAAAAAACTGCATTTGCTGTGATATGAGTTACAAACAGTTTATTTCAGAATTATTCTATTCATTGCTGCCATCAAAGGATGCGGATAGAGTTTTTTTTTTAATTTTTGCTTTTTGTGTTCCTTTGCTTCTTTCTTGTTTAGGGCTGGTGAGAGGACCTCAGTTTTTAGTGTTGCTATTTTGATGTAAACACAATTATGTGTGATTAAAATTATGTCAATAAAGGCAATAAACTACTAATAACATATTATACGAGCTGCTTATAGATTCGCCAAAAAAGAAACCATTTTTTAAATAATATCCTATTCTCATGCGCATTGGTATAGCTGGTGTAGAGCAATTTGCAGATTTGTAACATTCAGAAATTTACCAAAAAAACATGATAGAAACAATTTTAACGGAATAAATTGTCTCTTATTTTTCGCCAATTTCATGATAACATAACTTTGACATTTTGATTGACATAACAGAACGGTTTATAATTGAGATTTCTAGTTTCCATTCATCGATTCAGCATCCCAAAATTACTCGGGGTACATACAACGGTTTCCTAGAAAACTAGACATTTAAAAAATCTTATCGATCTACCAATTGAAGGACTGTGACATTTTAATTAATTTCTCTAGAAACCTTTAACCGATTTGCACAAATTTAGTTTCTAAGATGCGCAAGCAGTTCGGCAAAATAGTAAAGAGAATAGATGTAGATCGCAATAGCCAAGAACCTTTAAAGAATTCCGATTCCTTGATTATTTCGAGTTTTAACTAGTTACAGATATTTCAGCAAAATAAACTCGCAAAAAAATCGTATTCGTTACAGATTTTCTTTAATTAAATTGAAAAAATCGCCAAAAATGTTCACCATTTTGGCTAGAAAAAATATGCATTTTCGTTTTTTTGTATAAATTGTTCGGAATTGATTTTTAATTCCAAAATTTAAAAATAGATTTTTTAAAATTGTCGATTTCATAAGTCGATATCTATCAATTAAAATAATACGGGGATGTGAACCCGTGAAAGGGGTGTGAAAGTTGTTTAGGAAATCACCTCTCCCTTGTCTATTCTTTCTAGGATATTACTCCTAAAAACTGCCCTAGGAATCTGTTCTTTCAGACCTGTTCCTTTGTTTCATTGAAAAATTGAAAATATCGATATTTCAATTTGATGAAATAAATTGCTTGTTTAAATGAAGGAATTTCATTGCTCCACCTGCGCGCAGCTGCGGCAAAAAAAAGAGATTTCTTGACGCTATGATCGGCAGCAAAAGTACTCGTTAATTTATTAGAAAGATGAAACTTAAGCCGCTACAATGGAGATTTCTAAATTTAATATTTATTTTCAACATTTGTTTAATTATGTTTATTTGCCATAAAAAAAAAATAATAATTAGAATGTAAAATATTCAAGACAATTTGGGTAAAAATTCTAATTATTATCATTGAAGATAATATTAACAGATATTTAAATAATATGGCCAAATAAAATACGGTCCATTGTTTTCAGGTGTTAGGGGTAAACAGTACAGTGATTGGTCATTTTAGAAATCGAACAATGAAAACAATAAATTGCATGCTTGTATAAAATGAATTTACGAATTATTATAGTGCTAGTAATTGTAAAAAACGTAACTTTTCTATTTAAATAATAATTCGAATCAAAAATTTAAAATTTTATACAAAATGAGAAGATAAATATTTAAGTCATCAAAAAACATAGTTATAGATCATAAGAATGTAGTGATTGTCTAGTGGATTTACAGTAATTAGTCAACGCTTTATAATAAATAAAAGTAATTTGAAAATATGAAAAACTATTATGAACTTGTGATCACTCCAGTGATGAACACTGCAGTGATCTAATAAAAGAAAAATATTTAATTATTGTTAAAAAAAACAATTCAAAGATAAATTTATAATTAATGTTATGATTATTCATTTAATTACCACCAATATTTTTTTGATCCTCAATCAACTCTATGATTTTTTTCCGCCAGTTTTTTTTTTCTAAAGTTTTCCGTTTTTCTTTATGTTTATCTTTTTCTTTTTATTTTTTTTTCGAATTGGTAAAGCCATCCTACGTTATAGATAATCATATAAACTTAAAACGATCGGAACACAGCCTGAATATATAAATATATTCAACTTTTCAGGAGCTACATGACAATTACTGAGTTTTTTAGGACTACCAAAACAAATCTCATGTGAAATTTGTCAGTTATTTAATAGCTTTCAGTCCACCTTCGTTACACTCAACAAAAACTATAAATATAACATTTTTTTAAGATGTCTTTCCGTTAAGTTTGAAATTACCACGATCAATTTCATAAACATTTTGTGCCCCAGGATGGGATATTATGTTTTTCATTTTTGGACATACCATAAAATAAGTTTCATTACCATTGGAAACACGAGTCGGATCTTTTAATATGTTTAAATATTTAATTTTTGATGAATAATCATATATTTCACTCAACTACTTTTTAATATCACTCACACTTACACAAGAGCTGGCTTTAGTTGCTTTTTCTGGAAATGTTTCAATAAGAATTGGATTCCTTTAAAGAAAGGCTTTATACCACCCATTTCCTAGAACATTGTCACAAAAAGGATTTTTTATTTTACTTTGATCAAAAAACTCTTTGACAATAGCTTGTATATTGATCTTTCTTCTAGGAAATCCTCTTCGTTGAGAATCAATTATCCAACGTACTAGGGCCTCTTCTGCATTGCATCCTAATACAGGAGGCGGACCTGTAGTAGATTTCATTAATGCATTACTAAGTCTAAATTGAATTTTGGGTTTGGAAATACCATACTGTTTTGAAGCTGTGCATTGTGACATCCCATTTTAAACTGCATTAATAGAATATATTCGTATTCTCGAATTTGATTATCCGTATATTTTTTTATAAAACTGGTAAATAACTGGCATATTTCACACGAGATTTGTTTTGGTAGTCCCAAAAAGACTCAGTAATTGTTATAAAGCTCCAGAAAGGTTGAATATATTTATATATTCAGACTGTGTTCCGATTGTTTTAAGATTGTACCTTTTCTTACGTTTACCATTTTATGTATATTAACACTCGCGTATTTAACCTACAAATAAACTAGTATTTTCACTAACTACAATAACAAATACATAAATAAATACAAGTAAAATAGATTTTTCATTTTTAATTGTTTTAAAATTGTGTAATGAATATTTTTCTTGTCCTCTTATTTGAAGGTTAAACACTCTAGGAATAACTGTCACATAGTTACTCAAACGTCAAAATACTAATTGGTCGGAATCTATCACTATAAAAACTGTTTATCGGGCGATATTTATTGTTTTATCATATTTTTCACAGTCACTACTTTATTTTTATCAAAAAACTTTTTATTTCGATAATCTAAACCTGTATTGATTTACAAATGTAAAAAACCAGCACAAAAATCATTTTTAAATCATGAAAATATCTAGAAATAGTAAGGTTACTTTTTGTACATTTCTGTCTAAAATGACGTAAATCTCGGACTGGTCATTTTATTAATTAAATACACACATGAAACTTTATGTTATAACAAAGTTATGGGTTGTATCCAATACAGAAAAGAATATAGAATTTTCTTCTGTTAATAAACAATTATGTCACCAAAAGATTGTCTTATAGTTATATAGTTTTCAAATTATGACCAATCACTACCTACTGACCAACAACTGTACTATTTACCCCTATCTAGTAAAGAACTGCATTTTCTATGAGATGAGTTGTAGATTGCAGTTTTGGTGGTGACGACTTGTACTGCGACCTTCGTAGATCTATAGTACCCCACCCTTCACCCTTCTTCTTCTAAGCGTTGGTATAATTACCCATTTATAGCGCTTCCTATAGTCCTGATTCCTTTAAGAATTTCAGGATCTGCATGGGATTCAAGGACTGCAACTTCTCGGCGTTCAAGCAGTAGGCCCAAAGATACATTTCTCTCTTGCCGAGCAGTGCTCCGAAGTCTTTGATCAGCTGTGTGGGGATTTCCTCTGCTGAACTATAGAATCCGCTTCTGTAATCTTCCTGTAGCCGTACGGTTTTGAATTGTTTTCTAAGTCTGCAATGTCCCGTCACGACTCCTGTCATAATTCTAAGCTTGTTCCTGTTTAAATTCAGTCAAGCATTTGTTCCTTTCTGGTTAACAGATCCTAGAATTACTTTGGATTGTCTCAACCCTGGAAGTTTTTTTCCAGGTTTTCATCCATTGTTCTCTTATTTCTGCATCTAAACTATTGTGGATTGTGTTCGATGGTTGTGGATGGTGTGGTTGGATGTGGATGGTATGCAGACTCATACCGCAAAAGGGTTCCGGACCAATAAAGGGATTACTCGATCCCTTGTTTACTAGGTGGTCGGCTTCTTTGTTTCCGTCTATAACAGTGTGTCCTGGTACCCAGTATTGCGTTACTTTATTTTCTCTGCTAAGCTTGTTTAGCTTTCCCACACATTTCTCATCCGATAATTCCTGTCGAGGTTAAATTGTGCACATCTTTCGATTTCGTGTACCTCGGCTTCGAAGATACTTGGGAATGTTCCCATGGATTCGAAGTATTTTGTACGAGGTCCAAACACTACACGAGTACCTTCCTTTGTCTTCGAACTATCTGTATACCACTTGATAGCATTTTGCTCTATGTGGTATTCTAAGGATTCGTCGCTCCAATCGGCATTAAAACTACATATTGCTGTTTACTTTCTCTCGAAATGGTTGGACCTAAAGTTTTTTTTTTTAGCTCTTCTGATATCTTTGTTGTAGGTGGTGAGTACCTCGGAGTATTCTAGTCAATTTCTGTATTGCTTAGCTTTGTTGAACAGCCTAGTTACTGTTGCTCTTAATGTGGACAAGTTTTTGTTCCACCATTATTCATCCTTATGCTCCTTCACGGATTTTACTGGGCAGCTGGATTCAAATGCCGTGGTGGTTGCTACATTTATTTCTCCCACAGCTTGCTCTAGTACGGTGTAGTGTTTGATACTATCCCGCACTGTCACTTGCTCTAGGTTCTCTGTTAGTTTGGAACTAAACATAGGCCACATAGTTTGTCTGAACTGTCCTCACTCGCTCCTTCCACTTCAAACTCTATGATCCTATGGTCTGACATTGTGGGTTCACTTAAAACTCTCCACCTTTTAACCAGTTTACTTATGTTAGTGATACCTAGCGTTATATCCAATACCTCACTCCAGACCTAAGTGACATATGTTGGCGTATTTCCAACGTTGTACACATTTAGGTTTTCTTTAATGAGGTATTCTAAAATGTATTTACCTCTCTTATTATTGTCCGTGTTGCCCCACATCTCGTTGTAGGCGTTTGCATCACATCCTAAGATGAGTGGCAGCCTTCTCCTAATACAATGTTCTACTAGCCTTTGTACTTCTACGGGTGGTATGTTGTTGCCATCTCCGGGGAAGTATGCTGATGCGATCACTACCTCGCACAGGCGGCCCTCGGTATTGATGAGGACCATTATTATATTACCATTCCAAGTTCTGGGGAAGACCTTTTGGTTATCCCACACCAACATAAATTCCCTGTTGCTGAGGTCTCTGATCTTACCTCCATAAGCCCAGGGTTCTTTCAGCAGCGCTAGCCGTAAGTGTTGTTTAGTGAACATCCTTGCCATTAGAGCCGAAGCTAATTTGGCATGGTGGATGTTCACTTGAGATATTTTTGGGCGTTTTCTGGTAATTTTTGTTTTGCGACAGGAGGCAGCAAGTCCTCTTCTGTGTTGGCAAGAACGACGTCTTCCTCTACCTCCGTAAACAGGTCGTCTTTTTGGTGATACGAGCTGACGCCCTCGTTCTCGGCTATTGTGGCTTCACATACACAGAGGGAGTGGCCTCTGTTGCTGTAACCAAGAAAGTGGCCGCTATTGCGGGCGTAATTTCCAAGGGAGAAACCGCTGTAGCTGCCGCTACTACCTCTGCATCTTCTTTGAGATCGTGGAGCTCACGCTCCATCTAGTCTACTAGTTCTGTGGCGGTGGGATCCGTTCATTATCGTGTTTCTTCGCATATGAAAACCCACGAATGGTTAGGGAATTAAGTTTATGGGATGAGTTACAAAACTCATCCACGAGATAAGTTACAAAAGTTTATTTCAGAAACGTATTATACATTGCTGCCGTCAAACGATGCAGAGAAATTGCAGCGAAAATATAAGAAAAAACCGTTTGATATTTATTAACCCGTTAACTACGGCTGTCGTAAATAAACGACGGTGCGAAACTTTCGTGAGATCCGGCTGTCGTAAATAAACGATTTGATGAATTTTGCCTGGAACGGGCTTCGCTTATGTACTTTTATTTATTTTATCATGTACGTGACGATGGGACAAATGTGTAGAGTGTTTATATTTCGTTCGTTGGGTATTAGTTGGTATCAGTTGTATAATAAACACCACCGCATGTATTTGTTTGTTGCATTCCCTTCCACTTCAGTGTTTAGGGCCTATATTCACGAAAGCGCATAAGAAATGCCAGTTTAGCAGTAACATTTAGTGTGTCTAGTCTGCGTTTTATATTTTTCGATCTAAAAATATTTTTATTTGCCACTATATATTATCGAAAATGGATTTACCATCAACATTTTGTGGCACTAGTTCAAAGCGCTCAAGAACAGAATTGAGTGACAATTGTATATATAGATATATATATATATATATATATATACATATATATATATATATGACAATTATATATATATATATATATATATATATATATATATATATATATATTTATATATATATATATATATATATATATATATATATATATGAGCCATTTATTTTGAAAGTGGCCTAACTCCATTTTTCAAAAATATTGAGTTAGCTACCTTAATAGTTAGATTTTTACTTGATCTTTTTATACTAAAGTAACTTGTTACTAATATATTTAAAATCATTAAGGTTTTGGAAAACCCAAATTTGCTGGGTTAATGAAGTGATGAAAAAGTTTATTTTGAAAGTGGCTTAAGTCCCATTGAGTGAGTTTCAAACCGATGTCGAAAATATGCAATTAAAATTTATGTGATTTCGTAAGCTTTATGTTTAATTATTAAAGTAGCAGTTGAATTATCAATGTGCAATCAATTTATTATAAACAATTTAATTTCAAATTTCACTTTCGATTTGCTATGGGTTTCTTGATATACCATTGTAATTTTCAGTAATTTGTTAATAATTTGTTTATAACAAATTAAATTGCAAAAACACTGTATGAGAATATGAATATATTAAAATATTCCAAGAGAAAATTTATGAATCTTCGTATATGAATTTCAATTTAAAAATCAAAAAACTACAAAAAAATACGAGACCACTCACAAACCTCAAATACAAGGAATTTTGGTATACATTTGTATACCACATTGTATAACACCTTTGTATACCACATTGTATACCACCTGTCCACAATAATTATTTTATATCCTTCCTGCATACAGAAACTGGAGAAGACTGAATAATAATTAATAAAACAATATTAATATTAATGTAAAAATTATTTAACAACTGTTATTTATCATTCTTGATTTTATAACATAAAAGTGTAGTTTATCTTTATTTCAAGGAAAGTTTATTTTATGAATGGATGGACTTGTGCCTTCTTAAGACTTGGAAACATGATTTTGAAAGTGACCCAAGTCCATTTACAGCCCTGAAAAACATATTATTTCTTAAGTAACGTTAAATATGCTAATTGGGGTAATAAATTTAACTCCCTTAGAAACACCAGAACATTATTCTACTGAGTTATCTGTTATCCATATTTTTTAAATTTAATCCAATGCAAACCCTTTAATATCTCGATTCGAACATAAATGGAGTTAGGTCACTTTCAAAATAAACGGCTCATATATATATATATATATATATATATATATATATATATATATATATATATATATATATATATATATATATATATATTTAATGATGGAGAAGAAATTTTTTCACTGGTATTGCAAGAGACAATGACTCAAATAGTAATTCTGATGAAGAAACTGTTGTAGGAGATTTACGTTGGCAAAATTGCGATATATTCATTCCAGTAAGATATCATTTTGACGACAAAAATTCTGACATGTCGGTTGCGTTTGAAATTGAAAATATAGATAACGAGTACGAATACTTTATAAAATATTTTGATAAGCAAATGATGACGTCAATTTCGAACGAAACTAATAGATACCACCAGTACAGTGCCGTAAACGATTTAGCTCCAAAAAGAAAATCATGGGTGCCCACGGATCTAAATGAAATGTATAATTTTTTAGTAATAAGTTTGTCGATGCTACATATAAAAAACATAAAATTTCGGATTATTGGCCAACAGATCCTATTATTGCCAGTAATTTGATTAGTAAATACATGACAAGAGACAGATTTACACAACTGTTGCGTTATATACATTTTGCTAATAATAACAACCCTCCGCCACCGGACAATAATTATAAACTGTGGAAAATACGATCTATTGAAAATCTATTTGAAGAATGGAATAGAAGATGTTCTACATTTTTCCATCCTTTTCAAAAACTGGTCATCGATGAATCCCTGATATTGTTCAGAGGCAGGTTGCACTTCAAATAATATATTCCATCAAAGAGACATCATTTTGTAAACAAAACTTTTGTGTTGTGTGATTGTGAGACGGGAATTGTATTACAGTTGTTAGTGTATACCGGATCAGAAATTGACATTCCTAGAAATGACCCGTTAAGTGTTTCAGGTGCAGTCATACAAAAACTAATGGTGAACTATGAAAAAAGAGCATCTGTTATATATTGATAATTGGTATACCAGCTCAAAATTGGCACTTTGCTTGAACCAGTAGAATACCGGTATATGTGGCACTCTAAATTTTTACAAGAGCGGAAATGTAATTGCTCTTAGAAAGACAAACGGGACGTGTTAATGCTTTCAACATTTTAAGAAGGAATCATGACCAAAATGGAATCACAGAACTGGCGAGCATATTTGGAAAGCAGATTGTATAATTGACTATACTCAAAATATGTGCTTGAATGATAAAAGTGACAAACAATAACTGATTATAAAAGGGTGGTTGTATTATAATATATAAAAATATGTGTACAACAAGTTTAGAGGGTCTCAGAGTCTCAGAAAACGTTTTTTATGACATATAATTTCTCTTAAAAGAAGGGGTATTAACCCCTCTTACCCCCACTAATTTTGCAATTTTTATGTACATATCATCTCATGTAGGTAAGAAATGGAGATATCGGCTTTTGTAGAACACTTTCTGTATTTTTTTTGCGTTTAGACAGAGATATTTGTGAAAATATTCCCGTAGTTAAATGGTAAAACATCCATTTGAGGCAGTGGTGACACAGTAGATAAGACTCAGATCAGATTACTTAGCTATAAGTATAAGGTTTGATTCCTGGGGCACAAGTATGAAATAAGGCACTGGCCTTTTGTGCATGACCCTGCAAAACCATCACAGTAAAAATCTACCTAAAAAATAGAGGCTCGCCACCCACTTTAAAAACTGTAATCTCGACACCCGAAAGGGTACACAAGAGTATTAAATTAAGTGAAAGTAAGGTTATGTAATTAAATTAAATTAGCATTAAATAAAATTTTTAAAACTTCAACACTTTTTTATATTTAGCATCTCATTGAAAATCATATTTCTCTTGAATATTCAATACAATCATAATTTGTACAAATTGCTATTTATTTCTTTTAGCGTATGTTTATTTAACATATACGTATGACATAACTTCAATTATAAAAATGCAACGGCATTAAACCTTAAATGAATTTGAGTGGCAATTTATTAACGCCTCCGACGGAAAGCTTATTGTGGGGATATTATCTATATCCTTCAGAAAGATGCAAAACATGTTCATATTCCATTTGTTTTCTTTGGAAAAGCAGGGGAGCGGAAAGCTGGTGTCAAGAAGTAAAATGAGTTAATACATTCTGCTTGTCACTTATTGAATGTTATTGTCCTCGGTAATGTAGTCGACCTTTTGAAAGTTCAAATTTTAATTAACACAAAAGCATCATTTGAGATTATCTGAGACTATCTCAATATCTGTCTATCACGAAGTTGCAATGGAAAAATTTGGGGGTTTTTTCAATACAATGTGATCATTTTAAATATTCTATTCCAAACGGTATATGCCTTAAACCAAAGTTATTTGGCAAATGCAATAATTATTTTATAATTAAATTCAGTAGATCATGGTTAAACTTGCATGAATCTAAAAATACAACTAGCGGGAAAAAAGAAATTACTTCGCAAACAACCTAATAGTATCAATAGACAATAAATAGTAGGTGGATATCAGTGAATAAAATATACTGTTATTTACTATGCTATAAAGACAATTTACAAACAACATTTGTGAGAGAACTATGTACAAACAAGATCTGACAAAGCTTGATAGACCAAACTCGACACTTTCCACAGACGAGACTGCTCAGATAAAAAAGCGTTTATTTAAATAATGAATTTGGTATATAGGGGAACTAAAAGTTTTTTTCTTAATATTTGCTCGAAGCATGTGGAGCTTGCAATGGCGAGCGTTTGTTATCGTACCTTGTTAAGAATATTGCATTTAATAAAATACGGTGGATACTCTTGAGACAATTTAATCGCTACATTCGTACCGAACCCTAAAATACGTACAACAGTTTAAACAGACAGTCCATTTTACTGTCTGCTAGTAGGATATTTAGTATACTGGGTTGGGGGTAAATTTGGTTTGTGCGATTATAATAAATTTTTGTACAAGGTAATTTTAAAAAATGGGGCACAGTAACACACCATTACTTGTTTAAAAAATGAAAAAACTAGATTTTTTACATTTTGAATAGACCGCTTATTTACATGTTCAATGATATTAATTCGATGCCTTTAATTTTGATCATCACAGAGATATTACATCAAATTTTGTAAAAATATTTGCAGTAAAATAAAATCAGAGAGCCATGGAAATGTTAAAATGACTTCAATTTAAATCAATACAATTGCCACACAGACAAACCCTGGACCCGCATTAATAAAATATTCGCATTAATCTCAATTCATCCAAGCTCAATGGTTGAGTAGCACATACCTACTTTCAATTTTAAAAATTCCCAAAGAAAAAATCTAGAATTAATGTCGCGAGTCATTCAATAAATCCAAACCATTTTTGCTTCTTCGCGATAGCAACCTGATTTTGCGAAAGTTCTAAATAACTTTGACTTGTTGCCAAATAATTGGTTTCTTAACCAGAAGTGTATTCCCAAAAAAAAAAAAATGGAACCGGAAGTAAGAACTAAGAACCGGAACGCTTATATATCATATATTTTCTAGGAAAAAAAAATGAGAATTATAGAAATTTAGATAGCTTCTAACAATAAGGTAACGATTTAAAGTGCGCACATAGAGATAAATAATCCTTCCATACAGCCGAAACTGTGTTAAAAGAGCCGGCCACTTATCTCACCCCGCTACAATTTTTTTCGAAAACGACCAATTTTATTTAATTTGTTCGCAAGTATCTGATGTACATATTTTTAGCTCCCTCTGGGGTTTTTGACGATTGACTGTAAATGCTATATAATTTATTTAAAAAACTTTGAAAATGATTCACACCCTGGACTTCTGAAATAGAATCACCGATTGACAATTCGAAAGGTAGCAAAAACTGGCGGACAGAAAATCCCGACCATATCCTGTCCTTCATATACATGTTCGTGAGCGAAGATGACCTTACAAAGCAAGACTAAGCAAACTCAAAAAGGCTCTCTTTGGAGCCCCAAGACTAGAAAGATCGGACCCTCGGTCCGCATCTGCCAACTCAACGTTGAAGGTATAAGCAAAGCCAAATGTGAATACCTATCTAAATTATTGACCGACCACAATGTCGATGTCGTGAAGAGCAATTTCAAAAAAGAGGAAAAATTATTCCTGGATACACTGCACTCTCATCTCTGTACCACCATGCGTACGGCTCAGCAACGAACGTCTAAAGCACAATAAAAAACGCCTCACTGATATCATCTAGCTGTAATAGCAACGTGCACAAAATTACGATTAAAATCAACTCTCTGTCAATAACCAACGTATATAAACCGCCTGGCATGACCTGGCCAGAAGACGCACTACCGATATCAGAAAACCATCCTGCGGTTGAAAACAAACCTACAATGGCGATTTCTTCAGCCGTAGCACCGTATGGGGTTACGATCAATGTTCCCTGTAAGCTGCGCGGTTGCGCGGATGCGCAGTAGTTCTCGTGACATTTTAAAATTTGCGCAGACAAATTTATTTACCGCGCACTTAAATTACGAGAAGTTGATTTCGTCTTCTAAATTGGGAATATTAGATTAATTAATATATTATTGTAACCAGCAACATAATATGATCAACATACAGACCGGCAGCGTCACACAACGCCACGCCGGGTGAGTTCTGTCGAACATCCCTTTGGACATGCCGATGTACATGCGACTCTTAAGAGAAATAAACCTATGCACACTTCGGTGATGTAATGAGAATAAAATTACATTCATTTATAAATTAAGCAAACAATTAACACCGAAGAAATTTTTTAAAGAGTGGTTTTGTACAAAAGAGCAATAAATTAAAGTTTCATTGGAAATATCCAAACTATTATTTTTCTATTGGATATTTTTGTTTCGATCTTGGCCGTCTACGGAGCGCGTTAAACAATGTACATTTCTCATATTGCTTTCATCCTATTTTCTCTTTTGCCAATATATCTTCATACTCTCTCTTTGCTATTCCCTTCGGTCTTCTGTCCACACTGTTTCTCCAGTTTTTCTCTTCTTAGCCTCAAATTCTTCAAAATTTAGAGTTTTATCTTTCATCAGGTCTCTGTTTCTTATGCCTTCTGCTCCAATACCCACGTCCACTAAGTCTGCTTTGACTTCTTTGAACCAAGTGATTTGTGTTCTGGGGTTTTTGTCAAAAAACTTGGTCAGAATTTCATTATTCATTCTTTTCAAATGGGCATATAAGCTTACTCTTCTCTTTCTCATAGTGCCTCCTAGTTTCTTCAAAACTTTGGCGAGCTGTTTCGCCGGGCTTCAAGAGCGATTTAATATTTAGTTCCAAAGAAATGTATGTTGTTTTTCTTTGGTATAGGGGATTTTGAATTTCTTGAACGACATGGTGTTTCAGGCTCTGCAGAATCCTTGTCTGATTACGCCTCTGTTGTTGTTGTTTCCATTCAGAGAAATTGACATCATGTATAGTTGTTTGAAATTCAGGGCCATTTTGGGCCACTTCGACGTTAAAACTGGAACTGGAGAACTGAAAACTGGGAAGTTTCCTGAGATTGTAAGTTGTAAGAGTGCGTATTCAGCCGCTCCTAACATGGACGACAGACGCTGTTTCTAGCCGCTCCTCTGGAGTTCAGACTATTTGATATTATGGTTTGAATAAATAAGTATAAAAAAATTGCGCAATTTGTTTTTAATTATAATTTTTTTGCTCACCCTAGACTTTGGACCGCGAAGCACTAATAAAAATTAGAGGGAACACTGGTTACGATAGTGACAACGTGGCTGGTACTGAACTGATGAACTGGGCAGAAACAAATAACCTATACCTTGTCCACGACGCTAAGCAACCGGGCTCGTTCAGATCTGCGGCTTGGCGCAGAGACTACAATCCTGACCTATGCTTCGTCAGCAGAAAAACAGATAATATTCCCCTAGCTTCAGTAAAAAAGTTATGCCAAGCTTTCCTCATAGCCAATACAAACCCGTCCTTATGACAGTCGAAGTGCAAATCCCACTTATAAGCTCCATACCAGAACCAAGATGGAATTTTAATAAAGCAGACCGGAAAAAGTTTCAAGGCATTCTCGACAAAATTCTCCATTGGATCCCAGCCAAATCGTAAAACTATGATAGACTCTGTTTAAGCTTAAAAAGACATCGTGGAAGAATCTGAATACTTGTAGCCTTTTACAAAAATGGAGATAGAAAACGCAATAAAAGAAATGAAAACTGGAAAACCCCCAGCTACGACGGAATACACGTAGAATTCCTGGCTCAATGCAGACCCGTAACAAAGAGTTGGCTGGCAAAATTTTACTCAGATATCCTGAGTACAAGTTATATTCCTCCAAAACTCAAAAACTCAAAAATAATATTAATACTTAAGCCTGGAAAAGATAAGGACAAGCCAGAGTACTACAGGCCTATCGCTCTGCAGAGCTCCTGCTACAAACTAATCGAAAGACTTATTTATAACCGCATAAACGAGACTATCATGCAACACATACCGATAGAAAAAGCCGGTTTCAGAAAAAATCGAAGCTGCTGCAATCAAGTTCTGAGTCTTACAACTTTCATAGAAGCAGGATTCCAAAACCAAAAAAATCGTCAGTAGTATTCATAGACTTAGCAACAGCATATGACACGGTATATGATACTCAAAACCATCAGATGCAAAACAATAATAAAGCTCATTGACGCACCTTCCAAGTACATATGGACCAATCAAGTAGAAAGAGATTACTAAACAATTGTTTGCCGCAGGGGTCCGTTCTCACTCCGCTCTTATTCAATCTCTACGTATCTGATCTACCTGAAACTCGATCTAAGAAATTCAACTATGCTGATGATATGGCTCTTGGTTTTAGACACAAAAACCTACAAATAGCAGAGAACGTCCTGAACGAAGACGTAAAGGCCATGAACAAATTCTTCATAAAATGGAGACTCAAATCTAGCGTAACTAAAATCGAAACATCATGTTTCCACTTAAATAATAAAATGGCGAATACACAGCTACATGTCGAATTTAGCGGGACCCGACTAAAGCACAATAAATACCCCAAGTACCTGAGTGTAACTTTAGACCGCACACTATCCTTCAAAAAACATTTAACCAATGTAGCTGCCAAATTAAGAACAAGAAACAACATTATCTCCAAACTACGCGGCAGGAATTGGGGTGCCTCAGCTGAAACGCTCCGGTGTTCTTCTCTTTTCCTTGTGTTCTCCGTAGCCGAGTACTGTGCACCTGTCTGGCTAAATAGCCCACATTCAAGATTGGTAGATGCCCAACTAAGCAGCTCCCTATGAACAATTAGCGGCTCTATAAAACCTCCACATACATACTGGCTACCAACTCTGTGCAATATACCTCCAGCCCACCTACGACGCTCAGATGCTCTCTGCAGAGAATATAGAAAGATCTTAAGCAACCCACAGCTTCAAATCCATGAAGTTATTGTCCTACTTGGTCACAGACTACGTTCCAGAAAACCTCCAATCCGAACAGCAGCAGTTCTTACCTCATGCAACTTTAAATTTGAAGAAGAGTGGGCAAAATCCTGGAAAAACAGTGTGACCCTAGATATCCATAACAATCTTCATATAAACGAAACAGTTCCTGGATCCTCACTTCCTAGAAAGACATGGTGCTATCTAAACCGCATCCGTACCGAATGCGGCGTATGTGCAGACTCTTTATACAAATGGGGAAAAGCCCAAAGCAACACGTGTGACTGTGGCGAACAACAAACCATCCACCACATAGCCTATGAATGTGTAAACCGGCAAAGTCACTGCTCTACCAGAGATTTATTGGACTCCATCGGCTGTCACCTGGATCGAAAACTGACATTAAGATATAAAATTGTTATCCTTTTAAATTTAAGTATATTAGAGATACATGGAATGCCATACGATAAATAAATAAAATAGTTCGAAAGGTGATTCAAACAGTGCCATAATATTGGCAAACTTTTGCACCAGTCATGTTGCAACACCTGATTTTCTTCCCAACATCACACTGGCTCCGACACTAGTGAAACCAACAAGAATAAATTATTGGCCAATATAAATTTGAGGTAAATTTATTAGTGCCTTAGTCTTGACGTTTGTTGTTACTATTTTCAATCGACTTGCAAATCGGCTATCTTCTTCTTATGACTTGCTCTCTTGTAGCCTACAGAGTAAGAGCTTTAACTACAAATCTGGAGGTCCCGGGTTCGATCCCAGGAGCGAGTGTTGGCCGCATTTATACCAGAAGAAAAATGTGTAATTAATTAACGCCAATTAAAATAATAGGTTTCTGGGCCGGTAGAGTGGGCAAAATACTATAGGCTACTGGGCCGCAGTGTTTCAAGGATTAATAACCCGTTATCCACATGGGATCAACCGAAAAAAAGAAACTTCTACATTATCAGTACAAACTCTAAAAATATTGCTTTTTCAAAATGTTGCCGACGTCGCCTGTTTCACAAACTTTTTTTATTAAGAATGAAGTACGAAAAGTTTGTTTTCTCTTTTGCGGTTGACTTATCTCGGAGAGCAGGGAAAAGAAACGCAAAAATAGGAAAAAAGCAAAATATGAACTTCAAAATACATTGATTCTTTTAATAATAGATTTTTGAAAGAATTTCTTTGTAAAAGTAAAGAGGTTGCCTGGATTATAAAATAAAAGATATGCTTATACCCGATGAATTCATTGCATCACTTGCAATACTCACGTACAAGTACTGCGGCGGCTTCAGAATTAACAGATGTGTGTGTCAAAGCTCTAAAATCTCACTGTTCCTGTGGTATTTGATTATAACGTTGTCAGCGATTTTGGTACAAAAACATCTCGACGCACAGTTGTTCAATAGACCAAATTAGGTGGACAAAAACAACCCTTTAATTCGTGGAATATAATTATCACAATTCACAGAAAACGCTTAGGTAACGACAATTCCAGAATTTTTTTCTAATTACTTCTTAATGACAAGCCATAAAAATATGTTTATATAAGAAAACGGGATTTTTTCATTCATTCAGTAACATTTGTGCATCTTGCCATTTAATTTGATTGTGTGTTTGCAAAAAGTTATGTGCTATTTGTGCATTATGGAGATTGAAGTTGAATCTTAGCACTATATTTTAAGCCTATTTTTATTCATTAAATGTAATATAAACCTATTTTTAACATTGTTTCTTAAAATACTCAGATTTTTGCCTCTTTTCAACTTTGCCAGAAAAAAAGTCACATAGCCCCTCGTCGCCCCCTCTGGAATTAATGTATAATATAGTTGCATCCATCTAATTTATAGTAATACAATTACATGCGACGATGTGCGACATAAATTATTTTAAATTTTGTTTCCAGATGTAGTATTCGCCATACCGAAAATTGAAAAATTGCTTAAACATGGAAATGAAACAAGAAATGAAGCTTTGTTACGATTTATCAGTACATGACAGGATATTAGGGATGCAAATGAACAATCTTTAAAGAATTTGAAAGTCACCATTTCGCGATTTTCGTCCAAAACTCTTGAAAAGTGGAGCAGTTGTGGAAGCAACAGAGAGCGGTTTCTCCAGAAGCACTCGGAGTGGCTAATGGGTTCAAATATGTCTTTTGAAATGTCTTTTGCCAAAATGTTGTCAACTACTTCGAAAGAACGTTTAGCAGGCCCGGGGAGGCCTATGAAAGGGTTTTCGGAATCAAGCCTTGAAACAAAACGAAGACGGGTTGATGATCTTATCCGGCCCAGAAGTACTAGTGAGCTTATCTACGCTGATGAGGTGTCAACGTGATTGTCAGGTAGTAGTGACATGGCAAAAGAGATAAAAATTGTGTCGAACGATCCTATGCAGAGAAAGGAACTTAAAAACAGTTGTGCATCAAATGAGCCAAAAGCTATGACCAGTAACGAAACTTTAGCGTACTATGTTTAAAGTAAATCAACAAGTCATGCCTACAAGCAGATTCGAAAGAAGAGCATTAAACTTGAGCATAAGGTATTTCCGTCACTGCATAGTCTTAAGAAAGCTAAATTATCTTGTTATCCTTGAGAGGAACAGATTCTTGTGACTGAAACGCGAGCCTATATCAAAGTTCAAGCAGTTTTAGATAAAACTGCAGAACGTTTGTTATTGGCACAGAAAGAGGTTGTTAACAGTCTGCCTCCTTGCACGTCATTTACTCTGATGAGTAAGTGCGGCTGTGATAGAAGTTCCGGTCACAGCACGTACAAACAAAAATTTACGAACAGTTAAGACACTGATGCATTTGTGTTTATTTTTTTTATTTGTTCTCCTTCAATTATTTAAAGGATGATAGTGGCAATATAGTTTAAGAGAATCCTCGACCTTCTTTTACAATGCATTGTAGTCCAATAAAGTGTATATTTTCCAAATAAACTAAAGCTTTTACTGTGGAAGAAATTAACATGTTTTGGAATAGATAAATAATTTATTGCCGACAATAGGCAAAGTAAAAGAAGGTCAGGTTTAGGTCATGTATGAAATGCTTCTGAACATGATTGATGGGAAAGTTTGTAATGCGTAGACCGCAACTTCCTTATCACAGTGCATCACAAGTGCTCCATATATTTGGCAACCCAAAAAATGCTGAATGGCGTATCAAGGGAGTTTGTAGCCAACAAAGATAATCTTGGTTTTGGTTTATCTACATTGCATGGCTGTTTAGGTGTTTTGAATGCTTGCTTCATATTAGCTATCGTCTTGATATTAAGAAATAGCAAATTAGATCGCAATCTGAACAAGTTAGTGTGAAACAACTTTCTGACGAAATAAAAATCTGTTTGAAAGTTGAAATGGAGCTAATTGTAGATAAGCCAAAACCAGGGAATGGCAATACAAGTGATGGAAATACCGCTGGAAATTTTTTTGAAAATCTAAGTGCTAATATTACAGGATTGGATATTACATTAATTACAAAAATTGGATCTATACTTCGGGCTTTATCTTCAGGATTTGATACTAACATTGAGAAATTTCAGGCATTTGCAGCAGAAACAAAGAAAGTGTACATATATCTCTATCCGTGGTATTACTTGCCTGCTACTGTTCACAAAACCCTTGTTTAGGAGTTATAGTTCAGAAGTTATTGCATCTGCTTTGCTGCCTACCGGCCAGCTTTCCGAGGAAGCTAAACACGGAACGAGGAAGCTTTCCGCGAAACAAGTACTGCAGAAGGTTTCGTCAACACAATACTCGCAAACAGTCACGTATTGCCACGAATAGAGATTTACTTAACATGTTATTGATAACACCTGCCCCTGAAACATCAAGTTTAAGAGACGTCACGCGAAAAAAGGCTTCAAAATTCCGAAGTCCTAGATTTTCTATAATACCCCCTAGTATTACTGATCATCATGATCCTGATCATGACTACTCAGCAGTAGATTCATCTAAAGAAAGTGATGAAAACAACTAATAAGCTTTACATCTTCTTCTTCTTTCCTTTTGTAGGGCATCTGCCTTGTTCTCTAATTTCTTAGAGTTGTAGCTGGGATGATGAATTCCAGCTTTCATACCAACGTATGGGTGGACGTCCTGGTGGTCTCCAGGATCTTGGTAGATCATC
Source organism: Phosphuga atrata (assembly GCA_944588485.1). Lineage (NCBI taxonomy): Eukaryota > Metazoa > Arthropoda > Insecta > Coleoptera > Silphidae > Phosphuga > Phosphuga atrata. The sequence continues at coordinate 75,662,957 of OX155892.1, read as the reverse complement.
TCTTGCAATTTTCGGCAATCTATTGTTGTCCATCCGTTCAACATAATCTCTACATTCGCGACGTCTGTTTCGGGACCATCTCACTATGTCTTGGATATCGCAAAGTTCTCGAATGTCTTCGTTTCTTTTGTGGTCCCTTAGTATGTAGCCTGCTATGGATCTCAGAGACCTCATCTCTGCTGTACGGATAATCCTTTTTGCTGTAGAGCTTTCGGCTCTTGTTTCTACAGCGTAGGTCACAACGGGTCTCACACAGTTCTTATATATGTGGACTTTGCTTTCAATTGACATGTGCTTGTTTCGCCATATTATATCTCTAAGGAATCCTGATATAAAAGCTGCTTTGGTTGTTTGAGCCTTTACTTCTTCTTGGAGGTCTCTGCTGCTCGTGATGTTGACGCCGAGATATTTGAAACTCATAACCTGTTCTACTGGTTTATTGTATATAGCCAATTTACATCTTCTGGGCTCTTTTGAGATGGTTAACGCGCTCGATTTTGCTAGCGATATCTCCATGTTGTATTTGGCAGCTGTCTTATCGAACTGATAGAGAATTCTCTGTAGGTTGTCTTCATCTTCTGAGACCAGCATGGCATCGTCCGCGTAGCGAATTACTTTTAGTTCTTTGTCCCCTAGTGAGTATCCCTTTCCAATCTTTTTTACTTCCGTAATAAGTTCGTCCATAATCAAGTTGAAGAGGATGGAGCTTACGCTATCGCCTTATCTTATTCCAGTTTGCATGGGTAGTCTGCGTGTCTTTCTGCCTTCTACTTGTATTTGGGTCCAGTTGTTAGAATTTAACTTCGCAACAATGCTTGAAATATCCGGGTGCATGTTTTTCTTTTTGAGAAGTTTCACAACGTCTCCAAAAGATCTATAAAACACATATATACTATTTTGTTGTATTCTATAGCCTTTTCAGAAATTTGCCTGATAGCAAAGATGGCATCTAAGGTTGACCTGTTTTTTCTGAAGTTGCTCTTCGCATATGCCATGAGAGGATATTTCTTCTGCCAGTGTTTTGGTGAATAGTTTAAGTACTGAACTTAATAAGGTAATTCCTCGATAGTTAGCTGGGTCATTCTTGCTTCTCTTTTTGAAGATTGGGATGGTTATGCTTTCTTTCCATTTGTTTGGTACTTTTTTGGCAATTCGTTGGATATTTCGTCTATTCCCGCGGACTTGCGGTTTTGCATTTTGGTGATCGATTGTTTCAGTTTCTCATCGGACACGGTCCACGGTTCTTGAGTGTTGTTAGATTGATGATTTACTGCGTCTATGTAATGGTTGTAGAGTTGACAGAAGTGTTTTTCCCAATCGTTAAGTGCAATTTTCGTTATGTTTATGTGTTCGTTGATTGGTTTTTTCCTATTCCTTAAAATGTTACAGATCTTCCTCTGGCCTCCGTAAAGGTCGTGTTCCATGTCTGCTGAGAAAATTTCCCAATGTGCTCTTTTAATGTATTGGGTTTTGTTGTTGGTTGTATTTTTTGCGGCTTTGTATTCATCCAGTGTTAAGGTTTGTGATCTGTATTTCAGGTATACTTTGCGCTTTTCGTTTGCTAGTTCTTTGACTTCCTTAGTGAACCATGGTTTAGTGTTTGGTATGGTAGATTTATTTGATGTTCTTCTTCCAACAGCTTCTTCGGCAGCTTTGAGTATGTTTGATTTAATTTTTCTGCCAGGCATATTCAGTGTTATCTGGTTTTACAATGTGGTTATTTTATTATTGAGTCTTTGCTGGTATAGAAGTTTTATTGATCAGGCCGTGAGTGATTCAACATTTATTTTGCTTACTTTAACGGGTGTTTGTTTTTTAGTGTATTGTACGTTAGCAGTTATTTTGGCCAATACTAAGTTATGATTGGTTCCCGCGTTTGCAGATGTTACGACTCTGACGTCTTGGATTCTATTTGGGACTCACTGACTTCTGGCCTCGAGTATTTTCGAATGTAAAGTGCTGTGGTTTGTGAGGGAAGTATGTATTATTAATTCTTAGTTCGTTAATAGTGCATATCTGAGTTAACAATTCTCCGCTTTCGTTGTTACTTTCCTCGTTGAATCGGTTTTTAACACCGGGTACTACGTTGTTTCCAATTCGAGCGTTAAGGTCTCCCAGTATGATCACCTCGTATTGCCTTGGGATGTTGTCTAGTACTGCCTGGAGGTTCTGATAGAATTGATCTATTTCGTTCTTAGGTTTCTTAGGTTTATCTGGGGCATAGACGCTCACTAGGTGTGTGTGTTTGGGTTTTGATAGGCTGGTGGTCACCTGCAGTATTCTATCGGAAATATATTTTGTGTCGTGGATGTTGTTTTGGAGCCCTCATGTATGAGTAGTCCGACACCGGAGGTTGCTCTTTCGTTCTTCTTTTTGACGTTATAGATTAAGATGTACTCGCCATATTTTGTGTTGCCTTTGCTTTCTTTTTGGTTTCCGAAAGTGCACATATATCTTATGTCGTTTTACTTCTAGAAGTACTTTTTGATCTTTGTTGTTCAGCGATGTTATATTCCAGCATCCAAGTCTGAGTGGTTTTTGTTTCCATAATCGTTTCCTTTTTCGTGCCTGGTCGTCATCGTTTTTTCCTGTCCTGTCCGAAGCTATGTTATTGTTTCTTTGAGCACTGTAATACCCTCTGGCAGGTCGCTAGCCTTACCTGAGGTCCCTCCTCTTTTATCCGGGCTTGGGACCGGCTGCGGTTCGAATGAGCTACTCGGTTCACCCATTTTCTCCGCAGGCAGAGTTTAGCTTTACACACAACCATATATATATATACACACGCACACACACACACACATATATATATATATATATATATATATATATATATATATATATATATATATATATATATGTATATACATATATATTATATATATATATATGTATATATATATATATATATATATATATATATATATATATATATATGTATATATATTATATATATTTAAAAGCTTAATTATTGTTACTGTAAAATTTGAATAAATATTTTTTTAAGTACGTTCTTTACTTGTTTTTATTAAAAACCATGAAAATTAATGCAATTTACGGTCAGTCACAATTTTGACCTCAAAACGCACGACAATAATTTTGTCCAGCTAAAAGTGCTACGCGAAGCACAGTGCGACGTGCCGTCTTTCAAGCGAGAGGTTAAATTATCCCCGCAAAACATTAATTCTTGGAGGTGTTACACCAATATCGACGATCAATACGGAATGCACCGTTGGATTTACTACATTATTTGTAAAATTTTAATCATTATTACAGACATCTCTTCTTTTACAAAATTACAATCTTTTATGCAAATCTTCATGTGATTATTTTAAACCATCTGAAGCTTAATATAAAAATGATAATTTTGTTAAATCACAATATCTTCAGGGCACATTAACAGTTGGATGTTAGAGACTTATATGCCTTAATTTAAGTATACGTTTTGATTCATAAAAGAAAGTTTATTTGTATAAAATTGATAAATAATTAATAAAGTATACTAGTTAGATATTTATACCAATTTTAATACGATCGTCTTAAGGGGTTACATGGGTTACTCCGAGGAAGAAAGGTCTATTTTCAACAAAAAACAAAATACTTTATTCAAACTTTTCATTGTCATAAAGATTTTTATTTGGAAAGGAATTTCTGAAATTTTCAAAGGAAAATATTCAAAACTCCGCCATTGTGACTCATTTCCCGTGACCCCTCCGAAAAAAGGTGCTTCCGCGTTGACAGTAGAACTCATGACAGGATCATCTCAAGTGAAAAAAAAATCGCTTTTTAGTTAAGACCATAAACTAGAACTTGGACGAAGGAAAACAAAAGTGAAAATTGGATTTTTGGCATACTTTTTTACAAAAAAAATGAAAATTTTGGTAAAATTTGCTCAACATTTTTTTTAATAGTTGCGATTGAAAAAAAAATCCTTCGTCCAAGTCCTCGTGAATTGTATCTCGAAGACCTGTGTAAAATTTCATCAAGATCGGTTGAGTAGTTTTCGAGAACTTTTGACAACCGTCTTTGAAAACACAGTTTCGAGAAAAACGCGTTTAAAGTTTTGAGTAAGAATAAAACTGGATTTTTTTTTGTAACTTATATTGAATCATCAATTTCTGGACCATAAAGTAAAGAACCTGCAGCAGCTGCAATGTCCAGGGCATCATTTTGCTCTTGTCTATGACGAATTCTGGCTTCGCGAGTCTCGCTCTCTGATTTTTTTTCAGCTGCGCAATCTGAAATTCGGGCATATTTGTGGGAATTTCGGCCAAGTTTTAAATCCATACCGTGCATAAATAATAATAAAGCTGATGTTCCTTCATTAAAAGTGCAATCAGCGACCAATGCAGCAATATTAACGATCTTTGAACCAGCAGGAAATATTTTTTGAGTAACCTTCCAGATAACTGGTTCAAGCTTTCATTATTATTTTGTGTGAAACCACCAACACACCGCTCCAGAAGCTCATCTTTACTGAGATCTTCATAGATAGGTTTCATTGCAAAACAGCATTATAAGTCTATGTTAGAACACCGCACAAAAGACGAGAGTGTTGAAAAAACTAAGGCAAAGTCTATGATTGAATATTGGAGCGTATCTTCCTCTGGCACGTGCTCTTTATCGTCACCTTTTAATTTTTTTGCCGACGTGATCGTGAAGGAATTATCATCAATTTCCGGATTTTTAGGACTGAATGATTGTCTCCTTTTCTTTGGTCTATCTTTTCTACGAGACCAGTCCGCTAACTGAGTTCTCGAAACTTTAGGCATTTTTTAATAAATTTTACAATAGACACTTTAGATAACCTCAAATAAACCTCGTGATTCAAAAAGTAATCACCAACTGAAGTATTTCAAACCATTAGTTTCCCTTACAAAGTGAAAGCAATGTATAATAAAGACAAACAAACAATGGACGAGCAGCTGCTAAGATACACCTGCGCGAGCTGAGCCTACTTGACTTTGAGCCAGGGTTGTATCTCCAAAACTTTTATTCGGATCGACTTGAAAATTTAGGATAATATTCTCGAGATGTTGTAGAAATTAATAAGACAATAAAAAAATCGATATTTTGAAGCTGTGAAACCCATGTAACCGATGTTAATGGTTCTGTGATCATGCTCATTATGTTTGTCAACTTCATCATATGGTCTCTATTGAAAACCCTGTTCGTTCTTGTATTTTCGGCTGTGTTTCTAATGATGCCAATCACCTGTTTTTACAAGTTTTTCCATTTGTTAATATCAATAAAATTGCCAATGCAATGCCATAGAGCAAATCTATTCCCCAAGTAAAGAAGTTATGTGTTATAATAAGAGGATATTTTATTAAACGGACATTTAATATTATAATTTATTATACACTTACTGTACTGTATTTTTAACCTGAAGTTTATAGTTTGGATTTGTAAACAGCAAAGGAAACTGCTAACTGTAATAATCTTATTAAAGTCTCTAATTAAGTTTTTCTCTTTGAAAAACACTATAAGTTTTTTACAATTCCTATATAAAGAAATTTCTACACTCTTGTGATATAAATTCTAATAAAGTTATTTGAAAAGTTACAATATTTAAATTGGTTGAATGTTATATCAATTATCAGTTATATGCTTTATTCTGCTTGTATTCCACTACGAGATTTATTAGACCTTTGCGTACTTTGTCAACAACTCTATACAGGATGTTAGGTAAACATGCGGCTAAAATTCAAGGGGTTATTCCTTGGCCTATTCCAAGAATATTCTGACTTATGATGTTATCTGAAAAACCTTTTGTTGTACATGTAAAGTTGCTCAATCTAAAATAAATGTTCGAGATGACTTCCTCCGGTCTTGATACAAGCATTCAATCTTCTCGTCATTGAGTGCTGAACTCTTTCAAATACACTATGGTTGTTTATAATTGAGTTACTCCTAAAAATTATCCAATTTCGCAATTTGTCCAAATTCTCCACTGGAGTAGCGTAAACTAATGACTTCAGATAGCTCCATAAGAAATAACCCAGGAGGTTTAAGTCTGGGGATCGAGCAGACCATGCGCGTGGCCCACCTCGACCAATCCAGCGATCTCCGTATATTGCTGTTAAAAGAATCACGAACAACCAAGCTGAAATGTGATGGTAAACCATCGTGCATAAACCACATTGCAATTCTTGTCGGCTATGGTACATCCTTCAGAAACTCGGGCAGCGTTTCTACCAAAAAGTTGCGATACATCTCCAGTAAGTCTATCTCCAGTAAGTCTTGCTGGTACAAATAGCGGTCCAATTAGATAGCCACCCACAATTCCAACCCAAACATTCAAGGAGAACTTATGTTGAAATCGACCTTTACATAGTTTATGCGGATTTTCATCTGCCCACACATGGTTGTTATGAAAATTCCTTATTGAATTTCTTGATAAACTGGCTTCATCCAGGAAAAAAATCTGTATCAGGAATTGAGAGATAAGAAGTAATGTTTGTAAATGCGATTGATGTAACGCCATGCGTGGACTATAATCAGCATGTCGTAGTGCCCGAACACGTATGGATACAACAAATTGTCCTTAAGAATTTTCCAAACTGTCCAATGACTTACCTTCAAAGTACTTGGATATTCCTCTTTCATGTCAAGCACATTCTGTTCCAGCTGTACCGTTCTTACTGTCATTAAGCTTCCTGGCCCTCAATTTCGTTTCAATGTGCTTGTTTCATGAAGACGTCGATGAATGTTTTCGAAGATTTTTTGGTCGGGGATATTACGGCTAGTAAAGCGTTTAATGTACAAGCGCCTACCTTCTAATGAATTGCCATTAGCAAGTCAATACATGAAATGAATGGCGGTCATCTCGGCGTTCGTATACATTGTAGAGGACTTCACTAACAATTAAAGACACGTCAAACAACCAAAAGTCGCTCAATGTAAATAACTGCGACCGCTACAGGTGATGATCACTGACGAGTCGTTTTCAAATGAAATCCACTTGTACGTTAGTAGATTAAACAGCCATTCCAAGTTATCGTGAACAATTTTTTGTACTTGGTAAACTCATTAATTGTTTGTACTTGATAAACTCATGCGCGTACGCCATACTTTTATTTACATTAATGATTTCAAGAAATGTCGAACATTGTTGTCGCATATTTTGTTCATTCTGTATCTCCGAAACAAAGGGGTTTTTCAGAAATCATCATAGGGCAAAACAGTCTTAGAAAATGCCAAGAAATTATCCCTTGAATTGTTGTCGCATGTTTACCTACCTGTGTGTAACACCCTGTATAAGGATATATTTTATTGTTAATAAAAAAAATGTTATTTTAGCTTCCAAAGATATATTCCTTATTTTCTGCGGAAAGATCCAGCCAAATTGATAAAACCTTATCTCCGACCTTTTTCTTATTTAGTTATTGCTCCTTTGTCCATCCTATTTTGTTCTTTGCTGAGAAGAACTCCACGAACATGCGCTGTATTAGATTGTAGAAGTGTTGGCGGAAAGAGGCGTCGGGACGCGCGTTGTTTATGCATAGTATTCGGTACGGCGGCTGAGAGGACGCGACGCTCAACCGACTAGTAAAGCCTGATGGCAAACACGCGCGCTTATGATACAAAGTTAGATAAGTGTTAATTATATACCCGAACTGTGAGTATCTGATTGTTATTAATTATTAAACGGGCGTAGGTTTTTTATTTAGTCGGTGTTTTTTATTTTAGATAACAGGTGTATATTTTTGTGTCAGATAAAAGTTGTTATTAGTAACTAATTAATTATTCAGCTATTTTTGTTTGGTATGATAAGCTGTGATGAGAAGAAATACTTTGCTTTTGTATAGTAAGGTTTTTTCGGTTAAGATTTTAATTTGATTTAATGAATTTGCCTAGTGGAAAGTTTCTAGAGGAATAAGTGTAATTGCGGAAATTTAAATTTTGGAATTATGTAAATGTTGCAATACTTATTTTCTGTTGTGTTATCATATAACTTTTTTATAACTTTTTAAAAAGATAGGTAACATACACATTTTTTAATTAAAACTTAAAAAAATACATTTGCAAATATTTACGGTATACTTTCTTTATTATTTACATAGCTAGTTTATTCCGTTACCAAAAAATAGTTAGTTATTAATGATAATATAAAAGAGTTTAACTGCTCTATATTATTATTATTACATCATTTTTACCCTTATGGACAGTGTTTGAAATTAAATATCTCATGATGACACAACTTCTTTCCCTTCTTTTTCTTTTCTTCCCAAAATCTGTTTATCCTTTGATTGTGCTCCTGTTTCCTTTGTTCTGTCCACTATCTTCTTCCTTTCGCTAACTAAAAATTTGGAATTCTTAATTTTGTTTCTGATTTTTTTTCTGTCTCCTATCATTTGCTGATTGATCCCCAATTGCTTTATGTCATCTTCTATTTCATGAAACCAATTTGTTTTCTTACTTGAACTGTTTACAATATCAAAGACTTTCTTTGTAAGTATTTTTCTGTATGTGCCCATAGAAAGTTAGTCTGCGTTTTCTAATGATATCTGTGATTCTCTCTGTGTGTTCATATAGCTCTTTGGTAGTTTTTTTCATCCATATCCACTGCTCCAAATATTTTTCTGAGAATTTTGCTGTTTTTTCTATGATGCCAGATACTCCAATTGTGATCGTTTCTGACGAATACAATGCTACAGGAAATACAACTGTCTTGTAGTGTCTGAGTTTGGCCTGCCTTGATATGCTTTTCTTATTATAATGTGACCATGTAGGTGTGTATGCTTTCTGGAGTTTTTCCGTTCGTTCTATGTTAGACATATTGTTTGATCCTCCTATTTGTATAATATAGAAATAGGAGGATCAATATAGCAATATATTAATATATCAATATATAATATTCTCATAAGTATTAAAATTTTTTAACTGCTCTATATAATATTTTAAAACAATATTTTTAATATAATAGCTTTTTTAATGCTACACACTCAATGTAAAATTGTAGCAACACGATGTTATAGATACAACAGACACCACATTCTATTCTCAATAACGTTTTCAAGCTTTATAGTACAAATAACGAGTTTTTTATATCTGTCCCGCAGCTTTATTTTGAAACTTAAGATTTATTTTTAGACGTTTGTGTTAGAGATGTGTGTTCGAAAACACTTTCATTATATTGCAGATTTTGATTTTTCCATAAAACATTTTTTAACTAATTCTAAAAAGATCTATACTAAGATTCCAACAAATCTTTTGAGAATAATAAAATAAATACTTATGGTAAATTAATAGCCTTTTAATTTTTCGTAATAAAACACATTTAAAACCAAATATTCTTTTACTCATCTATTCTATATTACTCTAGATTTAAAATCAATAAAAACATTGCTTTGTAAATAAAGCATTTAAAGACAACTTGGTATAAAAAAAAACGTATTGGTTTAAAATCATGTAAATTTATTAATTAATTGATTTTAGTTAATTTTTGAAAATTATTTCTACTACACCATTTATTTATATAACAATGATCACAACTAATCATGGATATCGCTGTGGTGAGGTATCGAACGCTATACAAGCGCCAAACATTTAAGCTACCTTACTGACATACTTATTTACGATTTCTTTATTTTAAATCCCTTTTAATTGCTTGAAATTTGAAACTCGTTCCATAAAAATTTGGCATAAGAAGAGAAACGTGTATTTGCAATAAAATATATTTAACATGAAATTGTGACTTTGTTTATAAATTAAATTACTAAGTTGAAAAACTGCAATCTCTCTTCTCTGTCTAATTCACACACTCTGTGCTCGCTGGAATGATTTCCTCATCACTCCTCTTATAGTCATTGGAGATGAACTCTTCTTAAGAACAAAAGATTGGATGATCGATTGGTTCTTTGTTGTTACTAATTTTGTTCTAATAAGTAGAGCTTGGTCACTATTCCATCGCATGGAACATAAGGTAGTATTCTAGTACAGTACAATAGATCCATGAGGGGTACAATATATCTATGAAAGTCTCAATACAAGTCATCACTGAAATCTAGTAGTATTCTGGTCTTACTGTTATACATTGCTTACATCTTATTGGTTAGCACGTCATACTATCGCTTCTTCTCATTCTCTACAATATTCAGCTAGTCCTGGCTACTAATACCCACTTCGATCAACATTATCTCGCTTCTTTTCTTGTCGTGCATTACTATATATGGCCTCTTGGCTGATTGCTTAATGGTTATTGCTACTGTTGTATCTACTCGGATCTTAACATTAGCATTTGTACTGATTTCCTGCACCGAGTGATTTCGGAGGAGTTTGCATAAGAATAAGTGGATACCCTTGACAACTTGATTATGTGTGCGGGTGTACAGATGCCCAGGATTCTGTTGCACTGTGTCGCTTAGGTGGTCTACTAACTTGGCTTTCCATTTACAGTGTGAACATATTCCTGGAGTTCCTTTGAACTAATGTTCCTCTTCCCTTGCACTAATGTTTTCCTTTGTAAACCACGTTGATGATCCCTCGATGTCTACTAGTACGTTACTCATGGATCTACAGCATTTCGATGGTACCTTTAAGCTGGTCCTTGCCAGAATGTCCTATATTGGATCGAGAATTCGCGCTGTCGCGCGTATGTGGTCTTGATTAATATGCCGCTTCGCAGTGGGAAACCTAATCTAACCTGGGTTCCTTGCTAGATTGTCCTATTTTGGAAGAAAATTAGTTACTTGAAACTGGGAAGTAAAAAATCTAACTTCGTTTAGTTGTCTAACTCGTGATACCAAGACTAAGTGGGTTAATGCGGATTTAAGTTTGTGAAACAAGATAGATTTAGTGAAAACTAGAAGATTGTATTTAGAGCAACTAGAGTTATATAAGGGCTTCAAAATTAGTTGCTTGAAACTGGCAAGGAAAAATCTTATTTTGTTTAATTACCTATATCTTGAGCAGTGGCGGTTTCAAGGGGGGTAGTCGGGTAATTATCCTCCATAAGAGTTTTTCGCTTATACATTTTTATTGTTAAAAAATACAGTTATTCAAACATTTTACTCCTTTAGCATTTTTCAAAAAATGTTTATCAACCGGATATTAGTTTAAAAAGTAGGTGTCAGCATCAAGCCATTTCTTCTCAAATTTGACCAGTTGGCTATTACCCCCTAGACCAGTTGGCTGGAAAAGCCCCTGATCTTGAGAACTAAACTATCTAGTTTATTACGGTTTGAAGTTTAGGAACTTAATCGTTGCGAAAACTAGAAGATTCCATTTTGACTAATTAGAGTTATACAAGGATTTTAAAATTACTCGTTTCAAACGGCATGGTAAAAATCTAACTTTGTTTAGTTGTCTATATCTTGAGAACAAGACTAGGTGGGTTAATGCGGATCGAAGTTTGTGAACTAATAGATTTTTTCAAAACTAGAAGCTTGTATCTAGAGTAACTAGAGTTTTTGTCATACAGCAAAATAAATAAATTATGCCACATTGTCCTTTTCTTGCAGCAAAATTAATAAGATGTGATTGACCACATACGCGCGCCATCATCGATCACAATTTCTCAATTTTACTGTAAGAAAGGTAAAAGTGGTAAGATGATTGTTTACGCACACATTTTATCACCAGACCATAAATTTATGAGCCGTTGCGTCAAATGTGTCAATTTTTAGGATAACAAAAACACGAATATTTATTGAAACAAGCTTTATCAAACAAGCTTCATTTTTGCTTAGCGACCTTAGTTAAACCATGCCAAAGACGATTAACAACAGTTACACCAAGTAAAAAGTCCGCAACCCAAAGTTTCAACGAAGGGGTGTATTCTACACAATAGCTGAAAAATTAATTCAATTCTTTTTATATTCGTTACGGCCAACTATGGACCACATTTGACAGTTTTTACATTATTTTTTACATACTTCCTTCTTCTGTTCCTCCGTGTAAGATCTTGCTTTTCTCACTGACATTTCCCCTGTATCCTGGAAACCTGTAAACTCCTTAATTAGTTGCCTAAATCTCTCTCTGTCCATTATGTCTTCTTTTTTCACCCCCATCCGATCCAAGTCCAATCTCACTTCCCGGAACCATTTCGGCTCCGTCTTCCTCTTCCTGAATAATTCAAAAATCCTTTTCGTCAGTCTGGTACTGTTCATCCTCACTAAGTGCCCATAAAACTGTATTCTCCTTTTTCTAATTTGGGCTACAATTCCTTCTGTCTTCAGGTATAATTATTTGTTAGGTTTTAGTCTCCTATCTCCATTCTTAATATTTGGACCTAGGATTTTTCGGAGCATTTTCCTTTCTTTCCTCTGGATGTCTTCGAGGCCACTCTTACCAATCATGTCTAGTGTTTCTGCTGCATATAGACATTCGGGTCAGACAACAGTATCTAGGTGTCGGAATTTAGCCCCAAAGGATAGACCCTTTTTGTTATATGTATCCTTTGTAAGTTAATAAGCCATTTCCATTCTTCTCGCCCGCTCTTTGATGGCATCCTTATACGACCCATTGTCCTGTAATTTTTCTCACAAATACTTAAAACACTTAACTCGCTTTATCTTGGCTTCTCTCAACTCCAAGTGGAGAGGAGCGTCTTTGATGTTGGTCATGAAGACAGTCTTCTAAAAGGAAATTTGAAGCCCAGTCTTCTTGGCTATTATCTGGAGTTCTTCAGTTCTTTTTATCGCTGTTTCAACACCGGTAGTGAGTATTGCAATTCAATTTTAATATACGCCAGAAAATTTCAGACGCGACTTGTTGTCATAGTACTAACAAACAGAAATCATTTAGTAATGAAACTTCATTTGATTTACATTGGACTTTTACGTACGATTTCGATTCTTTTACACATGATTATTACAATGGCATCCTTTACGTACAATAATTTACTTATTAATTTGTTCATTTTGGTGTGCGAGTAGATATAAATATTTTATTATATGTAATTAATACTTCTTGTATATAATACTTTATTATATTTTGTATATATGCCAATAAAAGGTTATAATAATAAAAAATACTTCTTGTAATATATAAATCTTATACAAAAAATATTTGCTGATAATTACATTTTTTATTCATCCAGCCTATATTTCACAAATTGATATTTTAAATTACACTATGCAATCATATAAACTGAATTGTATAATTTTCGTATAGACAAATTGCTAAACTGTTTTTGAATGTGCACATATCGAGGTGTTAGTTTATTTCTATGTATATAATGTATTTATTTTATAGGAAAATGATTTATTTTTATCCATTTAATGTATTTATATACCATATGTGTTTGTTTTGCAACTGGCGGTTAAGCTTTGTATCTATGAGATGAAATCCTGATGAAATATATTTTCTTCATCGAAACTTTTTAGAGCTCGGGGAAAATACTTAAAACAATTTTCTTATTAATTTTGCTTATTTGTCCAAAACTATTCCAAACCTTAGAGTACCGTTAGGCATTAAGGTAATAATCTATATAAACGCAAATGCCCCTTACTCTGCGCTTATGCGGTCTCCACATTTTGTTAATCTGTCCTCCTTCATCCTCACTAGGTGGCCAAACCATTTTAATTGTGCCCGTTTGATGCTTTCTTTGATGGTTTCTAATTCCAGTTCTTCCATTACTATTTCGTTTCCGATTCTATCTCTCTGTGTAATCCCTTTCACTCCTCGTAGGTACCTCATTTCCATGGCTTGGATTTTGCTTTTTGTTTGATTGCGTAACACCCAGCTCTCGCTTCGGTAAGTTAATACGTGTTTAAAAAGAGTGTTGAATACCGTAATTTTTGATTTGATGGATATTTATTTTGGCGTTGTTCGTTGAATTATATAACCTAGAAGCCGTTTCCGGTCTATCGTTTATTTCTGCATCGATCTTTGCAATTTTGTGAATCTTCAGCCCTAAATATTTAAATGTTTGCACTTTTTCAGTTTTTCTTATAATTTCATTGCTATTTACAAGTCTTAATATCCTATCGCCATTACCTTGGTCTTTCCTGCATGTATTCTCAAATTTCTATATATTAGAGATTTTTTCCATATATTCAGGTTATATTGCAGATCTTGTTCATTTCTCGCATACCAGGTCTTCAGCAAATGGGCTCTCTGATATTTCTACCATTTGCATGTTCTTATTTCCGACCTTTAGTTCACTTTACTTATTACTTACTTTTTTATATTGTCCATAACTATATTGAACAAGGCTGGGCTGAGGATTCCTCCTTGTCTTAAACACCTTCCCTATTTTGAAAATATAGAAATAAAATTACTTTTTGCTTGATATTCAATCGAGAGTCAGATAGGGATTTCTATGAATTTCTTTATCTACATTTTTATTCTAATTTTTAACCTTTCCTACTTTTTCATTTTAAGGCGGAAACAAAAACTCAATAATATATAAATATGTTGTTGAGTCGTAGTTGAGAAACCCACCCTCACTTAGTACATATTGTTTTGTTCGGGTTAGAAAATTCAGTTACTTCAATCAGCCTGCAGATAATGTTGGCCCGATTATTGATGTAGAATAACAGTTTTATAAAGTTTAAAAAAATGCGACCTCTTCTAATGATATAAGGGATATTTAATGGATATGAGGGATATTTAGTTTTTTAGTATATAGGTCTTAAAAAAGAACTGGTTCAAGATATTAGAATATAAATAGAATAGATAAAAGAATCGTCCACATAAAAGAACGGTTTTGATTATCATTGAAACTCACTTATTTGTTTACGTTTATAAAATTTCGCAACTTGTAATTCTAGTTTTAATTGAACGTTTATTAGGAATAAAATAGTAACAAAACGCAATCTTTACAAAATTGTATCACTAATGATTTGAACGTTTCTTAAAAATTCAAGTACGTAACATAAAGCTAATATATTTATTCTAAACTATTGATAGAAATATGAAATGTAGGTTGAATATAGAGGCGGAATATAGAATCAGTGTCTAGTTGTCAAGGTGTCGGATTACTAATCCATAAATCCCAGTTTCCTCCTGTACATGGCTCTGGCAATTTCATCACAGTAATCTGGCAAGAAAAAAACATCCCCTAAAATAGAGGTTCCTCACCTACGTTAAAAACTGTAAGGGCTCCCTATTCTTGCGTCAATGATCTAGACGCCAAGCACAAGCTTAGACAAGGTGATGACCACCTACCATGCACACACAAGTCCACTAAGACTGTAGTAACAGACCTCCTTAGTCGTGTAGTTGATAATATACCCACCTAACTTCTCGGTCGGGAAGGCAACAACAAGGCGGTTTTCTCTAACCGTCCGGGCTGCCCACCCTGACTGAATACGAAATATGCGATACCGGGGTAAAAAGCCCTAAAAGGCAAAGTGGAATATGGGTTTAGTGAAGTGTTTAGCAATAGGATGGTTGCGACAGTTACTACGTGGTAATTCACACTTCCTTTTAATTGAAAAATTCACTATGTTTTTACCACACTTATACTATGTAAAAATGTTATACAACTTATTATTCACAGTTATATAAATTTTTACATATATCACGACTTCCACATATCGCCCAGTTATATAACGGTGAATAAGAAGTTGTATAACATTTTTACATAGTAAAAGTGTGGTAAAAACGTAGTGAATTTTTCAATTCAATCAAATTCAAAAATATAGCAAGTAGGTTGAATCCTCAAGTAAACTGTGTTGTCAGATATTAGGTATGCAGACAATATTCATTTTAGTTTGGAAAACCCAAGCATAAATTTGGATATAATGGAAAACCATTTTAATGTTTAAATAATCAAATATCCAAAATATGTTGATTTTCTCAATATATAAAGTTGTTTACTTTCTAAAATATACATTCCCAATACAAAAACATGAGGTAATTGAGTGCAAAATTTTGTTTCATCTAATTTAGTATTTTGTTCAAGTAAATATTTATTGAAAATAATTTCTGAATTGTATATTTGAAGGATCGATGAAAACTCAGATGTTTTTCGCTACATTCCCATATAAATATATTTCCCGTTGAAAGCATCTTTTTTTATCGGAATCTCTTTAATCTGCGATGTAATTTTATGAAAATAAAACGATTTGTCAAGAATATTCTTTTGAAACTGTACCAAATATTCTTTGTCCAAACCGAATTAATGTATACTATATGAAAATGTGCATGCGACTGAAGAATTCGCCAATTTTAAAGAAATTCCGGATGAAATTAAAATTTCTAATGTAAGGTAATATCAAAACCGTTTGTAATCCTCTTGCTACCTTTTCGTTTTCAATATTTTTTTTCTACCAAAATCGCTGGATGTTTAGGCGGTTGGCGCAGGGTCGTCTCAAGTTTTTCTTACTTTTGCTGACAAAGGGGCCGGAATCGATATTACAAATCTTACGTAAGATAAAACAATACTAAACGAAATTCAGTCCTTCGGGGCTGGAGGTGTTCACGATATTCTAATTTTTCCTTATACAGAACCTAATACTTGAACGCCCCCTTGAACTGAAATAGTTAAAATATAACGTACATAATGAATTACCAAATTTATTTTTAACAAATATATAATAATTAGACAATATATACTGGATGCAGCAAGAGTTTAATTGATTGTTTTTAACGACTCAATAACAATATTTCGTCGGTATACACTTCTGCACTGTAGTCAGTTTTACATGTATAATTAGCGTCAGCAAAATTATTTTCTTAATCCACTTTGCAACTGGCACATCAAATCTAATTTGACTGCAGAAATGTAATAAGTGCAACTGCAGTGATGATGCAGAAGTTCAATTCAGAAGAGTCTTACGCCAAAGCTGTACTGATTGAGGCTGTAGCGTTGCGATGATGAGAAGTAATGTTCCTTGGCAATAACGACCGTCCGCCCTTTGATCTTATGTTTGTCGATGAAGTTTGTTTGGAAAAAAACGGGTGCAAACGCCAAAAGAAAGTAGTATCAGCGATCATGACAATGTACATGTAAATGACAAAGTACATGTAAATCAAGAAAAGTGAAAATATACAAAACGTTGCAAGGCTACTTAGTGCATGAAATCGAAATGATTCTCAGTGGGGAGGAGGTCAAAGTCCACTAGGACTGTAGCACCACAGGAACGAGGTTGTATATTCGAAAAAAACTGTATAGTCAGATAATAGGTAAGAAAACAATATTCATTTTATAGTTTAGAAAATCCTTAACAAGTATGAATATGGATATATTGGAAAACCATTTAAATGTTTAATTAATTTGAAATCCAAAATATGTTGATTTTGTAAACATATGAAGTTGTTTACTTTTTAATATATACATTTACAATACAAAAAGATGAGGTAATTTTGGGTAAAATTTTGTTGCATTTACGTTAATATATTGTTCAAGTAAATATTTATTTAAAATAATTTTTGAATTGAATATATGAAGGGTCGATGAAAACTCAGATGTAGTTGCTTAAATTCCTATATAAATATATTTCTCGTTGAAAGCATCTTTAATTATCGGAATCTCCTTAATCTGCGTTGTAATTTTATGAAAATAAAACTATTTACCAAGAATAGGAATAGGATGGTTGTGATTGTTACAAGCTGCCTGTTAAACGTGGCGGACGCGCATGCGCTTAAATAACCGTAAACAGGTCTATTATCTAGTCTGCATAATAATGAAACATAAATGACAGATGACATAAGTTGAGTTACTAAAATAATTACAGCTACTAAATTAACTGCAAGTTTTAGTGAAAACTATCTAGTTTATAGATATTGTTAAAGACTTTTAAGTCTTGAAACTTAAATGACATTTCCAGAAAATTTTGTAAATCTTCAATTTTCCAAAACATTTCAATTAGTGATAATGAACTGTAGATTGCTAAATTACTAAGATAGTTTCAGCTCGGAAACTAACTGAAAAGGTCTATTTTATTATTTTGTCTCGTAAATGTTGTTTCTCGTTTAGTTTTAGTTATAAACCGGCCACGCTCGTTTGTCACTCTGCGAAAGAAACAGAGAGAGCACGCATTATAGAAATATACACTGAGAGAAAGAGAAAGACAGAGAGAGCGAGCTATATAGAAATATACACTGAGAGAAAGAGATAGGTGTATAACGTAACGTAACGTTTTCTGCCGAATCACTACTACCGAGACCTCCCTAAAGGAACTTCGTTCCCAAAAAATATTTTATCTACGACCACAATTGATCCCGTTATTTCGAAAAGGGCACGAGTCACTCTTTTTTGAAATATGACTTTTTGACGCCATTTTATTCATTGAAGCGTTTTACATATTCCATCCGAAAGAGTACATTTCTTTACACCACAAGTCAACTTAAAAAACAATGAAAAGGGCAAGACTGGACTTATGCCCCTTTCAAGTGAAACGAAACGCTTCTGTCAGATATGACATAACATCACTATAGCGCGAGCTTGCCGAAAATGCTTTTAGACCTAGAAAATGAGTCTCTGGTTGCAGGAATAGTGAAAACTAAACACACAAGAAAATAAAAAAAGCCAAAATTGCTGGAAAATGATGATTAACTAACTAAAATTTTTGGACAAATGCCTTTTTCGAAATGATCCCTTGATCATGAAAAATGTTCTTTTTTAATAAATAAATATTTCAAAAAGCGTGTATGTTTTATTTAACAACCTCTATATTCAGTTTCTTCAGCATCAATGACTTTTTCGAAATGACGGGTTCAATTGTAATTGCCCATTATTGTACAGTTCGTGGACTATGTAAATACATCATATCACACACATATGTAACAATTCGCGATTAATGTTATGTACTGATTCAAAATCACCCTTGCTTGTTTGGATTACGGTTTGTTGATTGGTTGACAGCTGCACGTTGAGACTATTTTTAAATATAGTAGGTACTCCGTGATTTCCAAATAATCATTAAACGTCACATCATTCTCATAGAAGCTGTCATTCAATTCGTTTTTTCACGTTTCGAAATCTAACGAAAACTACAAAAAAGTACTAAATAAAAAGGTGTGTAACCATTATGAATGTATTTATTTTTATTTCTATCAAGTTAAATAAGGTCGAAGGTGTTACAACAGATATATTTTCTAGAAAGTAGTCTTCATACCGTCTTGTATATTCTCACTTTTATTGAAAATTCTCCAAAGAAACTTCATCGACAAACATGAGATCAAAGGGCGGGTTGTCGAAACAGAAGGGTTTTCAACAGTAGCAAATGAGTGTGGTCATAGATAAAGTATAGTACATAATTCGAGTTTTAAGGCAATTACGTACGGAAATACGTTAATTACGTACGGAATTGAATACGGAAGAGTCTCTCTCGGAAATACGCTCGCGCGTATCTATTCCGCTCGTACGTAATATGCTTCTTACAACTCTCATTGCGTAATATACTATTACATATTATAAGTGAATTTTTTAATTCAATGTATTATATATCAAGAACATTCTTCTGTTTTTCTCTTTTCATTTTTGTTTAAAATGGATTATTGTATACTATATGAAAATGTCCATGCGACTGAAGAATTCATCAATTTTAAAGAAATTCCGGATGAAATTAAATTGTCCAAATATAAGATAATACCAAAATCGTTAGCCTCTTGCAACCTTTTTGTTTTCAATAAATATTTTTTCATCTACCAACATCGCCAAATGTTTAGGGGGTTGGCGCAGGGTGGTGGTCTCAAGTTTTTTTTACGACAAAGGGGCCGGAGAAGATATTACAAATCTTACGTAAGATAAAAAAATACCAAACAAAATTCATTCTTTTGGGGCTGGAGGGGATCACGATATTCTTACTTCTACTTATACAGAAGCTAATACATGAACGCCCTCTTGAACTTGCATAGTTATTTAATTGTAACTTACATAATGAATTACCAAATTTATTGGTAACAAATACATAATAATGAAAACATAATCAATAAAGACAAAAACATATTCAATAAAGAGTTTCATTGATTGTTTTTAACTACTCTGGTCCAATATTTCGCCGGTATAAACTCCTGCACTGTAGACAACTTTGCATGAATATTTAACGTCAGTAAAATTATTTGAAAATACCTTGACAATAACGACCACCCGCCCTTTGATCTCATCTTTGTCGATGAAGTTTCTTTGGAGAAACAGGTGCAAACGCCAAGAGAAAGTATTATCAGTGATCAAAACATAACATGTAAATCAATGAAAGTGCAAATATATAAGACGGTATGAAGGCTACTACTTGTTTGACTATTTGGTACATGAAATCGAAATGATCCGCAGGGGGGAGGACGTCAAAGTCCACTAGGAGTGTAGCACCACCGGAAGGATGTTGAATATTCGAATAAACTGCAGTATTTTGTAATAGCTTATATTTTGGGTCATTTCACACTTTGCAAGCGATCAATTTATTGTTTTTTCTCTAGTAGCATCGGACCTCTATTCGAATAAACTTTATATTCAGATACAAGTATAAATATGGGTGTATTGCAAAACTATTTAAATGTTTAATTAATTAAAAATCCAAAATACGTTTATTGTTGTTACGTTTATTGAGTTGAATATATAAACGGTCGATGAAAACTCAAATGTCTTTCGTTAAATTCTAATATAAGTACATTTCCCGTTGAGAGCATCCTTTATTATTAAATCTCTTTAATCTGCCATGCAATTTTATGAAAATGAAATGGTTCATTTATTAAGAATATTCTTTTGAAACCGTTCCAAATATTCTTTGTCCAAAGCGAATTATTGTTCAAGCTTATGAAAATGTTCATGCGACTGAAGAATTAATGAATTTTAAAGAAATTTCGGATGAAATTATATGTGCTAAGGTAATATCAAAATCGGTTCATAGCCTTTTGCTACCTTTTTGTTATCAATAAATATTTCTTGCTCTTCTACCAACATCGCTGAGTGTTTAGTAGCTTGTTGCGGGGTGGTTTCAAGTTTTTCTTACATTTTTTGACAAAGGGGTCGGAGGGGATATTACAAATCTTACGTAAGATAAAAAAAATACAAACATAATTAATCCGGGGCTGGGTTTACTTATTTTCTTATATGGGGGCACACAATATGGATGTCGGTCAATTTTTCAACCCTTTAAACATTGCGGCCATGAGGCCTATTGTGTATTTTACACCTTTTCAATAATTTATCCAATGTTGTTCTTATACAGAGAGGCTGTATAAAAAGTGCGGCAGTTGATTTCCCGCTTTACTTTGTGAAAGTAAATTTGTGAAAGTATTGTATCATTAGAGATGAAAAATGGGGCATCATCCATTTGAGGATTTCCCATCCACATTTATCATCTCTGCTGAGGTTTGGAAGAATACTTTCCCCCTAGTCACAGCTTTATGATCTGAATGTTCTTGTAGAGCTTTGTACCGCACCTCATCTTTTTGATATGGTACTAATACTGTTCCTTATCATTGATATGATACCAGTACAAGTATTGTACTACCCCTTATCATTGCTTGTACTAGGTTGTTAAAAGTTCCCTTTTCTTTGTCTATGAAATGGTTCCAAAGATTACATACTCCGCTATCATTGTTAGGTTCGAAATGTTTATGTTATCTAAGTTTGTCATGTTTTCTCTGTAAAATGCAAATGCGGTCGGAAAATGCTCTCGGATTGAACACGAGACCCTAGATTCATAAGCTAGATTCATAATTCCTAGATTCACAAGTCTAAAACTGTTTTGAGCTGTACGCTACAATGCCAACGAAAGTTTGCTTACGTAATATTTGAACGCCTCCGAATAGTTTTATTAAAATATAACTTATAACATGAATTACCAAATATATTATAACTTATATCATGAATTACCAAATATATTTGCAACAAAAGTATAATAATGAAAAATAATGTAAAATATGAGATGCAGAAAGAGTTTCATTGGTTGTTTTTAGCGACTCTGGCACAATCTTTCCTGTTATACACGCACGACTAATTTGCGTCAGACAATTTATTTTTCTAAACCACGTTGCAACTGGCACATCAAAGCTAATTGCACTGCCGATTAGAAATATGTGCAACTGCAAAAAGTGACGATGCGGAAGTTCTTCTCATAAGAGTCTTACGACAAAGCTGTACTGATTGAGGCTGTAGTGCTGCGGTGGTGGGATGATAAGTTCCTGGACAATAACGACCACCCGCCCTTTGGTATCATGTTTGTCGATGAAGTTTCTTTGGAGAAACGGGTGCAAACGCCAAGAGAAAGTATTATAAGTGATCATTAAAAACGACAATGACTTAAAAGTATATCTAAATCAATAAAAGTGAAAATATACAAGACGGTATAAAGGCTACTTTCTCCTTTCGTAGACTACTTGAATGCATGAAATCGAAATAATCCGCGATTGTCCAAACCACCAACAGCGCTAGAAACTTTGGCCATGTGTACAGCATATTTGAGATTGCTTGTCTTAACACATTAAAGGCGGGTGCGGATATTAGTACCCGTCTCGCCGACTGCTGTCTATTAGCGGGCCGGGTATTAGTACCCGTTACGTGCGTTAAAAGCGGGACAAGATATTATTACCTGCTTAGAAAGGGCATATGGCCATAAAGGAGTAATGAATTTAGTATTTATTTTCGAGATTATTGATTATTTAGCATATTTAATCCGGATATCGCCATGCAATAAAATATTACCACTCATTCTTTGTGTTCCATAAACTGTGTTTATTGTTTGTCATATTTTGGGTCTTAAACCAATTTGTTATTCTCACCCTCCCCTACATTTATCTGTATATAAACGGCCTATCTCGTCAAAATAAATCAGTTTGTTGTACCACTATTTCAATGCAACAATATTTCATTAAAAGTTTTAAAAAAGCACATATATATATATATATATATATATATATATATATATATAATCAATATATTGTAAAAAGAATTTACGATTTAATGTGTCAGTGCACAAGATGTAGGTCATACATAAAATAACTGAAGGATTAATATCTAAAAGACAAAGAGCACGATCTAATGATGTCTAACAATAGTATGGATAATCTTCAGTCACTTTTAGCACATGAGGATAATCTAGCAATAGTTCACATCCAGTTTTTAGTCGTTTTTAGTTTTTTTTTGTAAAACTGCAGGCCTTCAGCCCCTGACACTATAGGTCTTGACCGTTTCATAGTCGCTTGCTTTGACGCAGCGAAACGGCTCACATGGAGTATCTTGAACTCGTGTGCTAAAAGTGACTGAAGATTGTCCGTACTATTGTTAGACATCATTAGATCGTGCTCTTTGTCTTTTAGATATTAATCCTTCAGTTAGATATATATATATATATATATATATATATATATATATATATATATATATATATATATATATGTATATATATATATATATATATATATATATATATATACAAACTGAATAATTTTATTTGCAATGGATTACGATAGTGATGTCTATGCAGATGATTTGTCGCAAATTTCAAGCGATGCAGAGATTCCCGAATTTGTTAGCGAAAGTGACGAGGAAGAATTGATTCGATCAAGAAGAAACAAAGCCTTGCTTCTAGCGACCTTCTAGCGACGAAGAAAGTGATGGTGAAGTATTGGACTGGTCGGAAAGTGATAATGTGCCAATTATCGAAGTTTCCTTTGGACAAAGTGGGGTTTTTGTGATGCCAAATAATTCAGAAAATGTAATTGATGTGGTTCAGTTATTTATTGGAGACGATTTATTTGAATATATGGCGACAGAAACAAACCGCTACCATGCACAGAATGAACATTTATTTAGAGATCGTGCTAAGTCAAGGATGTTGGATGGAAAGATGTATCTGTGATAGAACTACAAAAAATGCTCGGATTGCTTCTACTAATGGGAAGAGTTCGTAAGGAACTAACGAGGGATGAAAACTGGTCGACAGATGAAACAATTGAAACTCCAATTTTTCCTCAAATAATGAGCAGGGATCGATTTAGGCAAATATGGTATTCATGGCATTTTTCCAATAACGATGACAAAGATGATAGAGATCGCCAGAAAAAAATCCGCCCCATTATTTCATACATATTGCACAAATTTCAAGAAGTTTATAAACCACAGAGAGAATTGTCCTTAGATGAAAGCATCATGCCATGGAGAGGTCGTGTAGCATTCAAAGTCTACAATGCTTCAAAAATAACGAAATATGGTATTCTCATAAGAATGGTTTGTGAAGCGAAAACCGGCTACATATGTAATTTCCGAATATACTGTGGTGAAGGAAATCGACTGCAACACACAATTTTGAATCTTCTTTAGCCATATGTAAACTTATGGCATCACATATATATGGACAATTATTACAATAGTGTGGACACTTGTGAAATACTTCTACAATATAGATTTCGGAGTTGTGGCACTATTCGCATAAACAGAGGCCTTCCTCTCTGTTTAGAAAACGCGAAATTGAATAGGGGGGAATCTATGTTTCGTCGGCGATTAAACATTTTGTTAAAATGTTGGCAATCAAAAAGGCCTGTGCGTATGATTTCGACTATACATTCAGCTGATATTGTAGAAAGCCATAATATTGATTGGGCGATAAAAGAAAAAATCTGGAAACCAATATGCGTAGTGGATTACAATAAATTTATTAAAGGTGTAGATCGCGTCGATCAATATTTATCATATTATTCGATAGTACGTTGTACGAAGAAATGGACAAAGAGAGCTGTGATGTTTATTGTCAACTGTGCACTATTTAATGCTTTTAGAGTGTATAAAACAGTAAATCCTCATTGTAATAAAAAATACAAAATATTTTTACATAATGTGGCAAAAGAGTGGATAAGCGAACCGACTACGAAAAATGTGAATGATCCTGTTCCTGCTACCTCAGCTACACCCAGAAGGGATGACCCTCCAGGAAGGTTGTCAAAGGATACCAGAAAGCATAAATTAGTTAAACTAATTACAGGCGGCATAAAACTTAAACCCCAGAGACAGTGCCGCGTTTGTGCCGCGCATAAGAGGAAAAGTTTGACATGTCATATGTGCCAATTTTGCGTAGTGCCTCTTCACAAGGGAGATTTTTTTTTTTTAATTCCACACTTTAGAAAAATATTAGTGACTGGTTTTATTACATAAGTTCAAAAACAACAAAATATTTAATTTGTTTATAAATTTTTTGCCTTTCCGTCAACAGTCAACAACTTTACGTACACCTGCGCATCCACCATTACGAATCCATCCGGAGCATCCACCATCAGGATCAGCGATCCTGACTCAACCTCCTAAAATTTGCCTTCAAAATTTTGAAAATACATATTTTACAAACTTTGCTTTTCAAAAATTTGTATTCTAGCTTACAAAGAACCTAAATCATCCCCTATTTTACCCCCTTCAGGGATGATATTGCAAAAAACGATGAAATTATTAATATACGTATTTTTTTTAATTGCATACCTTGAAAAATGATCGGTTCCTCATACATCCCTTAAATAAAATATATATTTCATCCCTTTCAGGTTTTTTTTTAGAAAAAAGTATCTCAGGGTGCAATCAGAAGTCCTTTCTCAGAGTGCAATCGTTCAAATACCCAACTTTTGATAAAAAAGGCTTCGAAAATTACACTCGCTACGCAGCAGAGTTTCATATCTTAGGATACCCGCTCAAAATGTGTTAAGAAGACACAATCTCTTTCATTTGATTAATTTTCATATTGTTTTATAAAAAAATACTCTTAAAAGAAAAATCAAAATGAACCTGACCAACAACAATATAAAAGCTGGCAGTGACACACAGCAATCGAGTTGCTTAAATTATATCTCTGGAAGAAGATATATCTGCATATTTGAAGACTAATTCTAAAACCAAATGATGCAACGGCTTAGATTGGATTTTATGGGCATAATAATATTTCTGGAAATTTCTGTATTCATCCATCCAATTACCATCCAATTACCTCAAAATTTTATACTCGATTTAACATTTGTAAACGTGTTACAAATGGTATTTGTTATTAATTAGCATAAACATGCCAACGTATAAACAAGTTGTAGTATTAGTTTATCGGATCATCTGTTTCAACCATTTACAGATTTTAAATGGCATTGACCCTATGGGCAGTAAAATCATTATATATGCCAATAAATTAATTTTTATTTGTTTTTATTAGTAATTAACGTCACATTCGATGTTTCATACAAACTCTATTTTAATTAAACATAATTTCACTGGTATCCGCGATACATTTTGCTTTTAACGTACAAGAATAGATAAGAAATACATAAAAAAATAATAATCACAACAAAAAATAAATATATTTTTATGTTTGCAATAGATTGTATGGTGTAAGGTGTTTATATTTGCAAGTAGATGTAAGTAATTGAATTAAGAATAATATTTAGTAAAGATTTTTTTTTTTTTGAAAAATATTAAACATATCAATCATTTCCTGTATTATTTCTATAATAAAAAATCTGATAATAAGCCATACGTCGATAGAATTATTATCTCATTTTGCTGGACAGCTTATTAATGCCTGTCAATAAAAGATAATTCCGGCGGCTTAACTTAAGTGAACCAAACAAAATTTCACTAAAACCAACTCTGCAGGTACCGAAAAAGGATAACGGGTGATAAAGCGATGAAATTTCCTGTTACGAGCAAACCAATAAAATATGATTTATATAAAAAATACGTTCATGAACATCAATCAATCTGTCAACCAGTACATGCTTTTATGTGGAACGTAGTTTTTTATAGATTTATTAGATTTATAAAAATACATTAGACTCTATTCGACATTAGATAGGGTAACGAATCAAGCAACATATTTTTAACCTATTATTATTAATTCGCTTTCTTGTCCGTATCTTGTATATTTTTGGCAATCGATTTTAATCTAACTTCCGGACCAGATACAGACTTCAAAATCGAAACATAGCTCAGAACTGGATTATTGGATAACATAATGCAATACTTTCTTGATAACTTCATGCAATAACTTCTTGACGCACAGTGGTTCGCGTAGCACTTAGCTACACAAGAAATTATTTTAGTTCGTTAGGAGATCGAAATTCTCTTAATATAGATCGCACTGTCCGTAAATTGCATTAAATCAGTAGTTTTCAATAAAAACAAGTAGGTAGCTATTTAAAAAATAAATTATGAAAATTTAGTAGTAAAAATAACAATACAGCACTTACTTACATTTAAATTACGGTTTATAAAATATATACAAATATGATAATTACTCATTCTATTCAGGCTGGGTTAGGTAAATCAATCAATCATACATTTATTTCATAAAATTAGAAAAAAACAAATGAAAAGTGTCAACAAAAAATAACTAATTAATATGTAAAGTTACATATTCGTTGTCTTCATCGCTTTCTTCAGATGAATCTTCTGTTGAGCAGTCGTGGTCAGGATTTGGATTTACACTTTTCCAGCAGTATTAATTAAGGGTATTAATAAATCTAGGACTTTAGAAGAGAATTCAGAAGCCTTTTTCATCTCTTAAGCTGGTTATTCTAGCGTCAGATGTTGTCAATAACGTATTAAGGAAATCTCTATTCGTAGCAGTACGTGACTGCTTGCGACTATTGTGTTGACGAAACTTTCTGCAGCCATTGTTTCGGGTTGTTTGAGCTTCCTCGTAAAGCTGCCCGATATTCAACAAAGCAGATGCAATAACTTCTGGAACTCTGAACAAGGATTTTGTGAATACTAGCAGGCATGTAATACCACGGAAAAAGATTTATTTACAGTTTCTTTGTTTCTTCTGCAAAAGCCCGAAATTCCTGAATGTTAATATCAAATCGCATTGACATCTCAGCAGCGTGGATTTAGCTTACTACTTCTACTCTGAATAAGATCATCAGCACGTCTTCGTTTTCGTTTTGTTTGTCTGCGTTAAGGCTTGATTCCGAAAACACTTTCATATGCCTCCCAGGTGCTGGTAAGCGTAGTTTAAAAGTAGTTGGCAACAGGGTGTCAATAGGTATTTTAACAGTTATCAATAGTTTATCATTAGAATCATTAGAACACGAAGTTTCTTTGTTGCACGGGGTTTCTTTGTCCACAGCTCGTCCACTGTTGCGCAATTTTCGACGAAAATCACGAAATGATGACCTTCATGTTTCTGACATCCTGTCCTGACATCCTGTCCTGAAACAAATATTCATTTTTTGTTTCCTTACCATGTTTTAGGCTTAGCAATTCTTTAAAAAAATCACTTTTCGTTGTGGAGAATACTACATCTTTTCTTTCTGCAAAGTTGAAAAATGGGCAAAAATCTACTTTGAGACAATTGATAATTTAGTAATGTTTAAAAAAATGGCTTATATTACATTCAATGAATAAAAATGTGGTTACAAAAATACTGTTTACCTTCAACTCCAATCTTCTTCGTGCACCATTAGCACAGAACTGTTTGAAAACTCACAATAAAATTAAATGGTAAGATGCACAAATGTTACTGAATTAATGAAAAAATCGCATTTTCTTATAAAGCCATATTTTTTATAAATCCTGTTATAAGTGTTTTTCGTGAATTGTGGTCGTTTTTGTTCACCTAATCTGGTTTTTTCAACCATTACGCGACGTGCTAGAGACTTGAAACTATAAAAATATCCCAGAACTGGATTGCTGGATGACCGAATGCAATATTTGAGCACTTTTGACACAAAGTTCCGCTTAAAGTATTACATATTAAATGTAATTATATATGTAACCATAATAATACGAAAAATTGCTTAAATATAAAGTATTCAATCTGTTTGTTAATCTACAAAAATTAAGTCCTACTAGGACTTAGACAAATGTCATATTGAAACAACTACTTCCCTGGCTAATACCACGCAGGATAATGAATTAAACAATAGACATTTGTATGTTTATTATTTAATTAACAATTAAAAATTAATTGAATACACTTAGAAAAAGACTAAGTAAGTGCGTTTGATTAATTTTTAATTGTTATTAAATAAAAGCAAGCTGCACTGATGAGAGGTAAACTTCGAAACGCGTCTACAGATTGTTGTCACCTAATTTATGCAGAAAAAAATCTTAATGTTATTTAAATAGTAGTACTAGTAACAACATACAAATGTCTATTGTATTATTAAATATATTGCGTGGTATTAGCCAGGGAAGTAGTTGTCTCAATATGACATTTGTCTAAGTGCTAGTAGGACTAAATTTTTGTAGATTAACGAACATATTGAATATTTTATATTCAAGCTATTTTTCCTATTATTATGTTTATTTAAATGTAACTACAACTAGTGAGGCCCCCTCATTTTTGAATTATATATGTAATAGTATATGTGTATATATTGTTTACAAACATCCCTAATTTATAATGTATTAGTACATGCGGATGGAATGGTTGAAAAGAGTGGAAAAGTTGATGAGGGTGAAACGATTGAATGTCTAATGGAATCCCATAAAAAACATAGTAAGTCTCGTAACGCAGTTCTATCGCAAAAACAAGTTGTGAGATCTAATGTAAGACCAAGTCAGTTATTTTAGTTAGTGACTATGGAAGCACCTATTCAACAACTTTGTTATAAATTGTTATCTAATCAATTACTTATTAACATTTATAGTGACCGTATCAATATTAAACAACTTTTTTTATATAATAATTATAATGACTTGGCAATTGCACGGCAACATATTCTACTAATTATTAAAATACTTTATTCTTAGGTTTACTGGTGCCTGGGAAACATTTTTAACATTATTACAGGTACCAACGATACTCTCTTTTTATTATCACCTGCTACCTAAGCAAAACTGTTTTTTATATGATCCTTCTAAAAGTCTATCTACTGAAATAAACTTTTTATTATTATTATAACTGCTGTTTATATTTACTTAATAATAGAAATTGTAGATTATTCTTTTATAATTATCTTGAAATGAAATTGCCTATTCATTATAATATCTTGGGGTCATATCTCGTCTGCGCTGCCCCTTCCCAGTAGCAACCATACGTACATACGTACAAGTGCGATGCGTTAGATGAATGCAGTTTTTAATAATCATTATTTTTCATTTAATGGATAATGAAATTTCGGAATATTTCATTTTTTCCATCCTTTATAGGCTAAACTAAACGCTAACTAAAATATAAAATTTGAATTTTGTAAGGTTGCTACAAGTACCTTAGAATTTTGATGATCGGTGTGTCACCAACAAAATTAAAATAATTGACTGGCAATAATTCGTAAATTATAAGGTATAATAATTAGGAATATTGGCAATATAGCCAGTTATTGTATATCTAAAATGCAAACTTCTTGCTTTATATACAACGAAGTTACAGGGAGTATAGGTAGTTTCATAAGTGCCATGAGTCGTTTCGAGAAAAGGATATAGTAGTTTTCATTTTTTCCTTCTTTAATAGGCTAAACGCTCACTAAAATTCAAAATTTTGAGTTTGTAAGATTGCTAGAAGTACCTTAGAATTTTGATGATCTGTGACAAAATGAAGATATTTTTCATAACCATTATTTTTCATTAAATGGATAATAAAATTTCGGGATTTTTCATTTTTTCCTTCCTTTATAGGCTAAAGGCTAACTAAAATTCAAATCAAAAACCTGCGCGAAATCAAAAACCTGAAATCAAGGAAGGCGCCAGGCGAAGACACCATTTCCTAGGAACTCCTAAAATACGGCGGCGAAAAACTCGTGGCTGAGACCTCCACCCCATTAAAAAAATTGTAGAATCAGAAATAGTGCCAATAAGCGGGAAAGCACTATTACCATCCCAATCTTAAAAAAAGGCAAAAAACAGACCCCTCAAATTACCGAGGCATCACATTGATAAACACTATGGCAATACTATTCACAAAAATACTGGCCACAAAAATACTTCTACAGACATTCTCCAGAACAGCAAAGAGATAGAACCTTGATATCTCCCATCAAAAAACCAAATGCATGGTAGCCAGCAGATCAGCAACCAGATGCAAATTAGAACTCGACAACAAAGTGATAGAGCAGGTGATCTACCTTACTTACCTTGGAGTGGAGATCTCAGCGACAGAGATCTCAAGCTAGAGGTACGAGCAGCAAGGAACAAGGTTCGACGAATATCTGGCGCACTAAATAACATAATCTGGAGAAACAAACACAAATCGCAATAAATAAGGCCAATACTCGCATATGCGGCTGAAACAAGGTGTCGACCTTTCAGCCACCAAACAAGCGCTGAGTACTACCGAAATGCGAACCCTGAGAGCAATAAGAGGAGTCACATTAAGACACCATATCAGGAACTCAAGCTCTTATCTAGCTAACCTACAAATCCAGGACATCGTGCGCTGGGCAAGTGGAAGATAATGGCGGGATCACGTGGAATGCATGGCGCCACACCGAATCGCTAACTGGGCAATGACACAAAAACTCAACAGAACGAGAGCCCCTGGAAGACCACCGAAGAGATGGACAGACTCGTGGACTACCAAATCGCAGGAGCCGAAGGACTGAGGAGAAATTTACAGAAACAGGCACATATTGCCTACACAGAAGAATAATAAGAAGAAGATTGATAATATAACCAGTTATAGTATGTCTTGATATCTAAAAATGCAAACTTCCTGCTTTATAGACAATGAAGTTACAGGGTGTCAAAAGTGCCGTGAGTCGCTTCGAGAAAAGGTAGTACGGCTGTACTCGACTTGGCGGTAGCACTGCCGTGCCCCCAGATAGATAGTTTGATTGAGATTTTTTCTTTTCCCAATGGCAATATTTTCGTCCCGATCGGTCCAAATACGGCCGCGCAGCGGCCCAAGACATTAGTCGATTCTCTGGACTTTTCTAAATATTTTACTACTTATGCCCGGCAAAATTTCTTTCGGAAATCACTCGAAATGTCCCTTTTCATTCGCCTCGGCTGTTTTCAGGTATTTTTCCCGCCCACTCCTAAAAAGGCGTACGCTACTCTTTTAGTGAATGTAACTAGTACATATTAATCATTTTTGTGGTGGAATAATGATGAAGATAGAACAGTTGTTGAGAGTGGAATAGTTGTTTGAGGATGGAATAGTTGCTGATGGTGGAATAGTTGATGAAGATGGGATAATATGGAGTATT
Source organism: Phosphuga atrata (assembly GCA_944588485.1). Lineage (NCBI taxonomy): Eukaryota > Metazoa > Arthropoda > Insecta > Coleoptera > Silphidae > Phosphuga > Phosphuga atrata. The sequence continues at coordinate 75,631,007 of OX155892.1, read as the reverse complement.
TAGAGGTGCACGTCACTGGTGACGATGACAAAGCCACATTGTTTTCTTTCTGGCATTTTTTTCTGCCGCTTGTCGATGTGCAAAACAATCTAACGATGGTGAAATTTAAAGTTGCACGCCACTGGCGCTTTCATTGCCACATGGTGCGGCATGTGTAATAATGTTAAATCCTTAGTTTATAATTTAGGTATGTGTAGGTTCATTTTCATTCAAGTCAATGATAAAGACAATTTACTATCTATTTCAAAGAATATACTGAAGGGTGAGAAACAAGTGTTGTATGTATGATGTATAACCCACCTCTATTGTAAGGTAGAGGAAAAAGTATTCAATTAATTTACTAGGAACTCCTAAAATACGGCGGCGAAAAACTCGTGGCTGAGACCTCCACCCCATTTAAAAAAATTGTAGAATCAGAAATAGTGCCAATAAGCTGGAAAGCACTATTACCATCCCAATCATCAAAAAAAGGCAAAAAAACAGACCCCTCAAATTACCGAGGCATCACATTGATAAACACTATGGCAATACTATTCACAAAAATACTGGCCACAAAAATACTTCTACAGACATTCTCCAGAACAGCAAAGAGATAGAACCTTGATATCTCCCATCAAAAAACCAAATGCATGGTAGCCGGCAGATCAGCAACCAGATGCAAATTAGAACTCGACAACAAGGTGATAGAGCAGGTGATCTACTTTACCTACCTTGGAGTAGAGATCTCAGCGACAGAGACCTCAAGCTAGAGGTACGAGCAGCAAGGAACAAGGTTCGACGAATATCTGGCGCACTAAATAACATAATCTGGAGAAACAAACACAAATCGCAAGAAGGTAAAATCCGAATATACCAGACAACAGTAAGGCCAATACTCGCATATGCGGCTGAAACAAGGTGTCGGCCTTTCAGCCACCAAACAAGCGCTGAGAACTACCGAAATGCGAACCCTGAGAGCAATAAGAGGAGTCACATTAAGACACCATATCAGGAACTCTAGCTCTTATCTAGCTAACCTACAAATCCAGGACGTCGTACGCTGGGCAAGTGCAAGATAATGGCGGAATCACGTGGAATGCATGGCGCCACACCGAATCGCTAACTGGGCAATGACACAAAAACTCAACAGAACGAGAGCCCCTGGAAGACCACCGAAGAGATGGACAGACTCGTGGACTTCCAAATCGCAGGAGCCGAAGGACTAAGGAGAAATTTACAGAAACAGGCACATATTGCCTACACAGAAGAATAATAAGAAGATTGATAATATAACCAGTTATAGTATGTCTTGATATCTAAAAATGCAAACTTCCTGCTTTATAGACAATGAAGTTACAGGGTGTCAAAAGTGCCGTGAGTCGCTTCGAGAAAAGGTAGTACGGCTGTACTCGACTTGGCGGTAGCACTGCCGTGCCCCCAGATAGATAGTTTGATTGAGATTTTTTCTTTTCCCAATGGCAATATTTTCGTCCCGATCGGTCCAAATACGGCCGCGCAGCGGCCCAAGAACTGCAATTTTGTTTTCGCGCCGCATCTCCGCCGCCTCCGGCGGCATTAGAATACTTTAAACATTAGTCGATTATCTGGACTTTTCTAAATATTTTACTACTTATGCCCGGCAAAATTTCTTTCGGAAATCACTCGAAATGTCCCTTTTCATTCTCCTCGGCTGTTTTTAGGTATTTTTCCCGCCCCCTCCTAAAAAGGCGTACGCTACTCTTTTAGTAAATGTAACTAGTACATATTAATCATTTTTGTGGTGGAATAATGATGAAGATAGAACAGTTGTTGAGGGTGGAATAGTTGTTTGAGGATGGAATAGTTGCTGATGGTGGAATAGTTGATGAAGATGGAATAATATGGAGTATTTAGAGGTGCACGTCACTGGTGACGATGACAAAGCCACATTGTTTTCTTTCTGGCATTTTTTTCTGCCGCTTGTCGGTGTGCAACACAATCTAACGATGGTGAAATTTAAAGTTGCACGCCACTGGCGCTTTCATTGCCACATGGTGCGGCATGTGTAATAATGTTAAATCCTTAGTTTATAATTTAGGTATGTGTAGGTTCATTTTCATTCAAGTCAATGATAAAGACAATTTACTATCTATTTCAAAGAATATACTGAAGGGTGAGAAACAAGTGTTGTATGTATGATGTATAACCCACCTCTATTGTAAGGTAGAGGAAAAAGTATTCACTTAATTTAAAAATATATATTCAGTTAGAACATAATTATTGGAAATCAATTTAGGGAATTAAATTATTTATTAAAAAGTTGTAGTAACGACTCATTGGTTGGACATTATCAGTAGTCACGTAACATTCATACGAAGACGAAGATTGATAGTAGAAAATCAATAAGTAGCTTAATGGCTTGGGCTTTGTGCAGCAGTTCAGCAATAGATAAAAGCCGTTCTGAAAACATAATCAGTTGCAACTATATTTTAATATAATTATTTTATAAATAAATAGTTGAATCGACTGATTTAATAAAATGCATAATATGAAGCTATGTTATAGTAGGGTAGGAATGTATAAATGCTTGTTCAAATGTGATTAACATTATACTATATACGAACGAAATTATTTACTTAACATTATTATATAAATATTTATTTAAAATTATTGCATGATTTAAAATTTATTAATTTTGATTGAAATGTGTAGCAGTTTCAAACGTAAACAAAGTTTATTTCAATATAAATATAAATGTCTGAAATATTATTCTTTTAAAACTTGAAAAAACATAGAAATATTAAATTGGTGAAAGTATATTTTGCATAGTATAAAATGCGATACAATTTGAATAGTTTATTCTAAACCATTAATAGAAAATTGCTACAATTAATAATCACTTTACAGTAATCAAGTATTTTACTCAAATCCGACACATATTGTGTAGCTTTGATTATGTTAATTTAATATTGATATATTTAAATTGGATTGACTGCTAATGGACCTGCACATCTATCAGTGCAACACTGTTGCATAATGTAACTATAACAACTCTGAAATGATTGTTGTTAAACTAATGTAATTCAATTAATAAATTCCTTTTGGTATACCTGCATTACCATTTATTACTTGATATACTTTAATATGACACAATATTTCTTAATTAGAAATGTTTAGATAAACATTAAACTATAAATATAATGGACTTTAAATTTGTAAAATTTAACTATTTATAATTTGTTTTAAAATTACTTATTTTTATATTTAATACTTTGTAATCGTGGAAATATTTTATGTAGTAATATGCAAACTTACGATGTAAACACGGTTTGCCTTATTAGTTTCTGGATAATGTCGGGTCAGGAATAAATTAGTTCCTATAAAGTTTGCCTTATAAATTCTTGCAATTCCGAGTCACGTAAACAAATTTCGTTCATAATACCGAATAGAAATTTAGTAACCAAATGTTGCAATAATACATTACTTGGTTACAAATAGTACAGTAATTTTGATTACGTACTGTTTAATCAGTCAATTATATTAGAATGGAGTATAAATTATCGTTAATCGATTTCACTAATAATTGGTTATAAATGCTCATTTAAGTTTACCAATCATATTTCAATAACTGTATTCAAACAATTTGTCTCTGGAAACAAAATACAATGTGCAATGCATATTTAAATAATATTTACATCAAACATTTGAAATCCCATTTCATAATTCAATTTATTTTCGAAATGGAGTTTCTTATCGCTAGAATGTTTCAGTTAAAATTTGTACTTTGTATCCGATTGAGTCTACGACTATTTCATCTTAAATACGCTCAGCTTAGCCTAGTTATATGTGTGAAATCTATTTGCCGCCTTATCACTTCGGGCCGTACTTTCGACAGCATGTTTAATCTCTTCTGACATGGGTTGAATAAAATCAAGCTTTATAAAGCTACCCTTCTCCTTTTCTTTCATTTGTTATACTTGCCTAAATAGATTTATTTTATGTGACATATTTTGTTCTAATTTGGTTTAACAAATTTTTTAAACTAGTATTTGTTATCCCGATAACATAAGGGTCTTCCAATGAGAGGTTTCATATTGATATTTAAAAAAATGAGTATTTATAAGCGAAATCATGGGATGTTTATTTATTTGTAAACAGGAGTTTTTGCCATTAAATCAATATTTGCCAAATGGCAGGGCTACGCTTGCATGACCATATTCTTTTAATACAATTTTCAAAAAAAATCGCACATTTGCGGCTGTATGTCCTCGATAACTTCACGAATTGGCTATTGACCAATTTCATCATTTCATCAACGCGGCTATTCGCATAGATCTTATCTTTCACGCAGCCCGAAAGAAAAAAAGTCTAGAGGTATTAAATCATAAGTTCTCGGTGGCCAATTGCGATCTCCTTTGTGATCACGCGGTCAGGAAACTTTTAACGTTACTTATGTGGCATGTATCGCCGTCTTGTTGAAAAGAAACGTCGTCCACATCAATATCTTCATTACAAATTCCGGCCATACAAAATCATTAATAATCGTTCGATAGCGCAATCTATTCAACGTAACATTTTCATTTTCGAAAAACTAAAGTCCAATGACCGCGCCAGATCAAAACCGCACCAAAAAGTCACACGTTGAGGATAGAGGATAAGGTTGTTCAACAATATTTCTTGGGTTTTCCCAAATGCGACAATTCTGCTTGTTAACGTAGCCTCCGAGGTGAAAATGGGCCTCACCACTCAATATGTTTTTTCGATGAAATTCCGTAACAGGTTGATGCATTTCAAGGATCCAATCAGCAAAGACATGACGTTGTTGATGGCCGGCAGGCGTGAGCTCTTGTGTTAACTGAACTGACCTAATTTTTTATGAAAAATACAGTGTAATGTCGATTATAGAATGCCCAATCCAAAGATCTACGAGAAATGGACAAACCTGGTTTTCCTCAACACTACGGGCTACAACAGCAATATTTTTATTTGATCTAGAGCGACGTGCATGAGTCCTATTCTTCACATCACTAACTCGTGCCAACAGCTCAAACTTTCCACCAGTTGCACAATTGCTGGCCGAGAAGGTGCTTCACGACTACCCAAAAATGCTTTTGTTTTGCGAACTGTGTCCGCGAAATTTTCACAATTTTAGTTGTAAATTTAAATAATTTCAATGCGTTGTTGAAGCGTATATCGTTCCATTTTTATTAATGACGTAGGTTTTACTTGTGATCTGTCAGGTCATTACAGGCTGACTCATAACAAATGTTAAAATGGCGGGATATTGAAAATTAAACCATTTGTTGGAAGAAACTTTACAATTTCATTTCGGATTATGGATGACTCAAAAACATCTAATTTATTAAAGTCTATAACATTACAGTAAAGAAAATTCGGACTTCTATTTTAAAGCTTTTTAAGACTTTTATATCATTGATTCTCAAAAATATGATCCAATACACAACTGTCTTCGGATCGATTCAAATTTAGGTTGATTTTAAATTACATTTCTGTTTTAAACACAACATCTCAAAATATTAATACATAAATTATATCGTCAAATTAAGTTACTGTTAGGAAAATATAATTGGATATAATGTTTAAGATACAATAAAGAAACAAAATATAGAGATCTTGATTATGACTCGTGTCTTTTAGCCCCTAGTTATTTTTTCGGGAAACCTGATTATTATTCGAATCGGTAACTTCGCAAAGGGGAATTTTGAACTTTGGGAATTTAGGGCTGACGACCATTTCAAGTAGTCTCATTATCCCATTTGTCCAGTAATTCAGTTTTACTTCGCTTGGTCCTTAAGAAAGAGCTTAATCCTAGAAGTCATATCTGCTATAAATATTGAAGTCCTTTCTAACATATAACAAAAGCTAATTTATAATGAGAGTTAAACATAAGAAGATCAAAGAAACTCGGGTTTAAGGAGTCTTGTTCAACCACTCTCGATTTTCTAGCCTTTTCTGTCGAGTCGTGTAAGTTTATTAATTATCTGTCTAGTCTTTTCTGAACAGAGACAACACTGTCTAGTCTTGTCAGTCAAGACTGGCTGTCTAGTCTTGTCTGTATAGTTTTGTCTGTTTAGTATTGTGTATCTAGTCTGGTTTGTCTAGTCTTGTCAGTCTAGTCTTGTCTTTCTAGTCCTGTCAGTCTAATCTTGTCTGTATAATCTCGCCTGTCTAGTCTTTTCTGTCTAGTCTTGTCTGTCTAGTCTTGTCTGTCTAGTCTTGTCTGTCTAGTCTTGTCTGTCTAGTCTTGTCTGTCTAGTCTTGTCTGTCTAGTCTTGTTTGTCTAGTCTTGTCTGTCTAGTCTTGTCTGTCTAGTCTTGTCTGTCTAGTCTTGTCTGTCTAGTCTTGTCTCTCTAGTCTTGTCTGTCTAGTCTTGTCTGTCTAGTTTTGTCTGTCTAGTCTTGTCTGTCTAGTCTTGTCTGTCTAGTCTTGTCTGTCTAGTCTTGTCTGTCTAGTCTTGTCTGTCTAGTCTTGTCTGTCTAGTCTTGTCTGTCTAGTCTTGTCTGTCTAGTCTTGTCTGTCTAGTCTTGTCTGTCTAGTCTTGTCTGTCTAGTCTTGTCTGTCTAGTCTTGTCTGTCTAGTCTTGTCTGTCTAGTCTTGTCTGTCTAGTCTTGTCTGTCTAGTCTTGTCTGTCTAGTCTTGTCTGTCTAGTCTTGTCTGTCTAGTCTTGTCTGTCTAGTCTTGTCTGTCTAGTCTTGTCTGTCTAGTCTTTTCTGTCTAGTCTTGTCTGTCTAGTCTTGTCTGTCTAGTCTTGTCTGTCTAGTCTTGTCTGTCTAGTCTTGTCTGTCTAGTCTTGTCTGTCTAGTCTTGTCTGTCTAGTCTTGTCTGTCTAGTCTTGTCTGTCTAGTCTTGTCTGTCTAGTCTTGTCTGTCTAGTCTTGTCTGTCTAGTCGTGTCTGTCTAGTCTTGTCTGTCTAGTCTTGTCTGTCTAGTCTTGTCTGTCTAGTCTTGTCTGTCTAGTCTTGTCTGTCTAGTCTTGTCTGCCTAGTCTTGTCTGTCTAGTCTTGTCTGTCTAGTCTTGTCTGTCTAGTCTTGTCTGTCTAGTCTTGTCTGTCTAGTCTTGTCTGTCTAGTCTTGTCTGTCTAGTCTTGTCTGTCTAGTCTTGTCTGTCTAGTCTTGTCTGTCTAGTCTTTTCTGTCTAGTCTTGTCTGTCTAGTCTTGTCTGTCTAGTCTTGTCTGTCTAGTCTTGTCTGTCTAGTCTTGTCTGTCTAGTCTTGTCTGTCTAGTCTTGTCTGTCTAGTCTTGTCTGTCTAGTCTTGTCTGTCTAGTCTTGTCTGTCTAGTCTTGTCTGTCTAGTCTTGTCTGTCTAGTCTTGTCTGTCTAGTCTTGTCTGTCTAGTCTTGTCTGTCTAGTCTTGTCTGTCTAGTCTTGTATGTCTAGTCTTGTCTGTCTAGTCTTGTCTGTCTAGTCTTGTCCTTCTAGTCTTGTCTGTCTAGTCTTGTCTGTCTAGTCTTGTCTGTCTTGTCTTGTCTGTCCAGTCTTGTCTGTCTTGTCTTGTCTGTCCAGTCTTGTCTGTCTAGTCTTGTCTGTCTAGTCTTGACTGTCTAGTCTTGTCTGCCTAGTCTTGTCTGTCTAGTTTTGTCTGTCTAGTCTTGTCTGTCTAGTCTTGTTTGTCTAGTCTTGTCTGTCTAGTCTTGTCTGTCTAGTCTTTTCTGTCTAGTCTTGTCTGTCTAGTCTTTTCTGTCTAGTCTTGTCTGTCTAGTCTTGTCTGTCTAGTCTTGTCTGTCTAGTCTTGTCTGTCTAGTCTTGTCTGTCTAGTCTTGTCTGTCTAGTCTTGTCTGTCTAGTCTTGTCTGTCTAGTCTTGTCTGTCTAGTCTTGTCTGTCTAGTCTTGTCTCTCTAGTCTTGTCTGTCTAGTCTTGTCTGTCTAGTTTTGTCTGTCTAGTCTTGTCTGTCTAGTCTTGTCTGTCTAGTGTTGTCTGTCTAGTCTTGTCTGTCTAGTCTTGTCTGTCTAGTCTTGTCTGTCTAGTCTTGTCTGTCTAGTCTTGTCTGTCTAGTCTTGTCTGTCTAGTCTTGTCTGTCTAGTCTTGTCTGTCTAGTCTTGTCTGTCTAGTCTTGTCTGTCTAGTCTTGTCTGTCTAGTCTTGTCTGTCTAGTCTTGTCTGTCTAGTCTTGTCTGTCTAGTCTTGTCTGTCTAGTCTTGTCTGTCTAGTCTTGTCTGTCTAGTCTTGTCTGTCTAGTCTTGTCTGTCTAGTCTTTTCTGTCTAGTCTTGTCTGTCTAGTTTTGTCTGTCTAGTCTTGTCTGTCTAGTCTTGTCTGTCTAGTCTTGTCTGTCTAGTGTTGTCTGTCTAGTCTTGTCTGTCTAGTCTTGTCTGTCTAGTCTTGTCTGTCTAGTCTTGTCTGTCTAGTCTTGTCTGTCTAGTCTTGTCTGTCTAGTCTTGTCTGTCTAGTCTTGTCTGTCTAGTCTTGTCTGTCTAGTCTTGTCTGTCTAGTCTTGTATGTCTAGTCTTGTCTGTCTAGTCTTGTCTGTCTAGTCTTGTCCTTCTAGTCTTGTCTGTCTAGTCTTGTCTGTCTAGTCTTGTCTGTCTTGTCTTGTCTGTCCAGTCTTGTCTGTCTTGTCTTGTCTGTCCAGTCTTGTCTGTCTAGTCTTGTCTGTCTAGTCTTGACTGTCTAGTCTTGTCTGCCTAGTCTTGTCTGTCTAGTTTTGTCTGTCTAGTCTTGTCTGTCTAGTCTTGTTTGTCTAGTCTTGTCTGTCTAGTCTTGTCTGTCTAGTCTTTTCTGTCTAGTCTTGTCTGTCTAGTCTTTTCTGTCTAGTCTTGTCTGTCTAGTCTTGTCTGTCTAGTCTTGTCTGTCTAGTCTTGTCTGTCTAGTCTTGTCTGTCTAGTCTTGTCTGTCTAGTCTTGTCTGTCTAGTCTTGTCTGTCTAGTCTTGTCTGTCTAGTCTTGTCTCTCTAGTCTTGTCTGTCTAGTCTTGTCTGTCTAGTTTTGTCTGTCTAGTCTTGTCTGTCTAGTCTTGTCTGTCTAGTGTTGTCTGTCTAGTGTTGTCTGTCTAGTCTTGTCTGTCTAGTCTTGTCTGTCTAGTCTTGTCTGTCTAGTCTTGTCTGTCTAGTCTTGTCTGTCTAGTCTTGTCTGTCTAGTCTTGTCTGTCTAGTCTTGTCTGTCTAGTCTTGTCTGTCTAGTCTTGTCTGTCTAGTCTTGTCTGTCTAGTCTTGTCTGTCTAGTCTTGTCTGTCTAGTCTTGTCTGTCTAGTCTTGTCTGTCTAGTCTTGTCTGTCTAGTCTTGTCTGTCTAGTCTTTTCTGTCTAGTCTTGTCTGTCTAGTTTTGTCTGTCTAGTCTTGTCTGTCTAGTCTTGTCTGTCTAGTCTTGTCTGTCTAGTGTTGTCTGTCTAGTCTTGTCTGTCTAGTCTTGTCTGTCTAGTCTTGTCTGTCTAGTCTTGTCTGTCTAGTCTTGTCTGTCTAGTCTTGTCTGTCTAGTGTTGTCTGTCTAGTCTTGTCTGTCTAGTCTTGTCTGTCTAGTCTTGTCTGTCTAGTCTTGTCTGTCTAGTCTTGTCTGTCTAGTCTTGTCTGTCTAGTCTTGTATGTCTAGTCTTGTCTGTCTAGTCTTGTCTGTCTAGTCTTGTCCTTCTAGTCTTGTCTGTCTAGTCTTGTCTGTCTAGTCTTGTCTGTCTTGTCTTGTCTGTCCAGTCTTGTCTGTCTTGTCTTGTCTGTCCAGTCTTGTCTGTCTAGTCTTGTCTGTCTAGTCTTGACTGTCTAGTCTTGTCTGCCTAGTCTTGTCTGTCTAGTTTTGTCTGTCTAGTCTTGTTTGTCTACTCTTGTCTGTCTAGTTTTGTCTGTCTAGTCTTGTCTGTCTAGTCTTGTCTGTCTAGTCTTTTCTGTCTAGTCTTGTCTGTCTAGTCTTGTCTGTCTAGTCTTGTCTGTCTAGTCTTGTCTGTCTAGTCTTGTCTGTCTAGTCTTGTCTGTCTAGTCTTGTCTGTCTAGTCTTGTCTGTCTAGTCTTGTCTGTCTAGTCTTGTTTGTGTAGTCTTGTCTGTCTAGTCTTGTCTGTCTAGTCTTGTCTGTCTAGTCTTGTCTGTCTAGTCTTGTCTGTCTAGTTTTGTCTGTCTAGTCTTGTCTGTCTAGTCTTGTCTGTCTAGTCTTTTCTGTCTAGTGTTGTCTGTCTAGTCTTGTCTGTCTAGTCTTGTCTGTCTAGTCTTGTCTGTCTAGTCTTGTCTGTCTAGTCTTGTCTGTCTAGTCTTGTCTGTCTAGTCTTGTCTGTCTAGTCTTGTCTGTCTAGTCTTGTCTGTCTAGTCTTCTCTGTCTAGTCTTGTCTGTCTAGTCTTGTCTGTCTAGTCTTGTCTGTCTAGTCTTGTCTGTCTAGTCTTGTCTGTCTAGTCTTGTCTGTCTAGTCTTGTCTGTCTAGTCTTGTCTGTCTAGTCTTGTCTGTCTAGTCTTGTCTGTCTAGTCTTGTCTGTCTAGTCTTGTCTGTCTAGTCTTGTCTGTCTAGTCTTGTCTGTCTAGTCTTGTCTGTCTAGTCTTGTCTGTCTAGTCTTGTCTGTCTAGTCTTTTCTGTCTAGTCTTGTCTGTCTAGTCTTGTCTGTCTAGTCTTGTCTGTCTAGTCTTGTCTGTCTAGTCTTGTCTGTCTAGTCTTGTCTGTCTAGTCTTGTCTGTCTAGTCTTGTCTGTCTAGTCTTGTCTGTCTAGTCTTGTCTGCCTAGTCTTGTCTGTCTAGTCTTGTCTGTCTAGTCGTGTCTGTCTAGTCTTGTCTGTCTAGTCTTGTCTGTCTAGTCTTGTCTGTCTAGTCTTGTCTGTCTAGTCTTGTCTGTCTAGTCTTGTCTGCCTAGTCTTGTCTGTCTAGTCTTGTCTGTCTAGTCTTGTCTGTCTAGTCTTTTCTGTCTAGTCTTGTCTGTCTAGTCTTGTCTGTCTAGTCTTGTCTGTCTAGTCTTGTCTGTCTAGTCTTGTCTGTCTAGTCTTGTCTGTCTAGTCTTTTCTGTCTAGTCTTGTCTGTCTAGTCTTGTCTGTCTAGTCTTGTCTGTCTAGTCTTGTCTGTCTAGTCTTGTCTGTCTAGTCTTGTCTGTCTAGTCTTGTCTGTCTAGTCTTGTCTGTCTAGTCTTGTCTGTCTAGTCTTGTCTGTCTAGTCTTGTATGTCTAGTCTTGTCTGTCTAGTATTGCCTGTCTAGTCTTGTCCTTCTAGTCTTGTCTGTCTAGTCTTGTCTGTCTAGTCTTGTCTGTCTTGTCTTGTCTGTCCAGTCTTGTCTGTCTTGTCTTGTCTGTCCAGTCTTGTCTGTCTAGTCTTGTCTGTCTAGTCTTGACTGTCTAGTCTTGTCTGCCTAGTCTTGTCTGTCTAGTTTTGTCTGTCTAGTCTTGTCTGTCTAGTCTTGTCTGTCTAGTCTTGTCTGTCTAGTCTTGTCTGTCTAGTCTTGTCTGTCTAGTCTTGTCTGTCTAGTCTTGTCTGTCTAGTCTTGTCTGTCTAGTCTTGTCTGTCTAGTCTTGTCTGTCTAGTCTTGTCTGTCTAGTCTTGTCTGTCTAGTCTTGTCTGTCTAGTCTTGTCTGTCTAGTCTTGTCTGTCTAGTCTTGTCTGTCTAGTCTTGTCTGTCTAGTCTTGTCTGTCTAGTCTTGTCTGTCTAGTCTTGTCTGTCTAGTCTTGTCTGTCTAGTCTTGTCTGTCTAGTCTTGTCTGTCTAGTCTTGTCTGTCTAGTCTTGTCTGTCTAGTCTTGTCTGTCTAGTCTTGTCTGTCTAGTCTTGTCTGTCTAGTCTTGTCTGTCTAGTCTTGTCTGTCTAGTCTTGTCTGTCTAGTCTTGTCTGTCTAGTCTTGTCTGTCTAGTCTTGTCTGTCTAGTCTTGTCTGTCTAGTCTTGTCTGTCTAGTCTTGTCTGTCTAGTCTTGTCTGTCTAGTCTTGTCTGTCTAGTCTTGTCTGTCTAGTCTTGTCTGTCTAGTCTTGTCTGTCTAGTCTTGTCTGTCTAGTCTTGTCTGTCTAGTCTTGTCTGTCTAGTCTTGTCTGTCTAGTCTTGTCTGTCTAGTCTTGTCTGTCTAGTCTTGTCTGTCTAGTCTTGTCTGTCTAGTCTTGTCTGTCTAGTCTTGTCTGTCTAGTCTTGTCTGTCTAGTCTTGTCTGTCTAGTCTTGTCTGTCTAGTCTTGTCTGTCTAGTCTTGTCTGTCTAGTCTTGTCTGTCTAGTCTTGTCTGTCTAGTCTTGTCTGTCTAGTCTTGTCTGTCTAGTCTTGTCTGTCTAGTCTTGTCTCTCTAGTCTTGTCTGTCTAGTCTTGTCTGTCTAGTCTTGTCTGTCTAGTCTTGTCTCTCTAGTCTTGTCTGTCTAGTCTTGTCTGTCTAGTCTTGTCTGTCTAGTCTTGTCTGTCTAGTCTTGTCTGTCTAGTCTTGTCTGTCTAGTCTTGTCTGTCTAGTCTTGTCTGTCTAGTCTTGTCTGTCTAGTCTTGTCTGTCTAGTCTTGTCTGTCTAGTCTTGTCTGTCTAGTCTTGTCTGTCTAGTCTTGTCTGTCTAGTCTTGTCTGTCTAGTCTTGTCTGTCTAGTCTTGTCTGTCTAGTCTTGTCTGTCTAGTCTTGTCTGTCTAGTCTTGTCTGTCTAGTCTTGTCTGTCTAGTCTTGTCTGTCTAGTCTTGTCTGTTTAGTCTTGTCTGTCTAGTCTTGTCTGTCTAGTCTTGTCTGTCTAGTCTTGTCTGTCTAGTCTTGTCTGTCTAGTCTTGTCTGTCTAGTCTTGTCTGTCTAGTCTTGTCTGTCTAATATAATAATCTAAATGGTTTTACAGTAATTAATGGAATTGTACAAAATAAAATAAATTCACCCAAAAAAGATTTAACTGTACAAAAAAGGTTGATCCATCCAGAATTTGATTGCTCTTTACAAATAATTATTTTTATTACAAAATACAATTATTTCTTCCAATAAATGAATCAAATTTGCAAAAAACTTATTATTGGGTTAAATCATCACCAACCGTTGTGAAAGAAGAATTGAATGGTCAATCAGTTTTGTACATCCAAAATCTGCAAACAGTCCAAACAGTCAAAAGATATCAGAAATCAATATTTCAGAGTAAAAAAAGGAAACCTGAAAAACTGGAATAGTTTCATAAGCAAATCATATGAAATTTCAATGTGGAAAGTGAACATTAGTAAATGGGAAGAAGCTTCCTATGCATATATGTGATTTATGAAAAATTACTTATGTAAGAACAGTATTGGAATCGTAATTCTCTTGAAACTGTACAAAGTTCCATTGACACTTCCATTCCATAAATTCCATTGGGACAGAAGCGAAAACGTGGACGACCTTCAAAAACTAATCCAGCATTAGTTAAAAAATTAATCAACACATATTAAATTACACATATATATTTAATAAATTGGTTTAAGAAGTAGTTTTTAGGAATTATTGTTATATACTCGCATTGGACACCGTATCGCATCAACCTCTCAACTGCTGGTGTTTCGCCCTCGCCATGTCCATCATGTATGGCCCCTGCGTGTCTCAAACGACACGGTCTCACGTGTCTTCTTCAACACTGTTGTTTGGATATAAGCTTAGATGTTTGGTGTTATTCCAATCTGCTGGTTATATCTGCTGTGGCTTCATCCACAAAACCACCCCGTCCCAAGTCATCACATACAGGATAATCTTGATTTTTCACTTGTGAAGTATTTCACTCGCTAGCATGTCGTACTTTCGTTGTCTCAACAGTTTGCAGCTGATCCTGTCTTGTTATTACAATTTCAATGATAATTGCTTCATTTCGTTTCTTATCAATCACTACAATATCTGGCCGGTCATGTGCTACTCTTATTACATATTATATAGCATATAATACAAATAAAAACAAAATAAAACATAATATATTACATACAATAGATTACAGGTAATAGTTATTTGATTCTAGTTCAAATTTTAAATCAAGCAATTTGTTTTTGTGTAAAGAGCAATCAATTGGATAGATGAAACCACCTTTTTGTGATCACGTAAACCTTTTTTGGGTGAATTGATTTTACGTTGTACGATTATTGTAAGGAAAAGTCATAGTTTGTTCGAAAAAACAATTATTGGATGATTACATTTTATTTTGGAAGATTTAACCTTTTTTTGGATGAACTAATTTATTTTGTGCGAAGTAACCGAATTATGGATTGATTAATTTATTTTCTATTTATCCAGCCATTTTTTGTAGAACTTCATCCATTTATTGTATGTTGAGTTTTGTATCCTTGTAATCGAATATTGGATGAATAAATTTTAAGCGTTTTCTAAATAAGAAAAATCTTGAGTTTCGTCAATGTTGACTTAACATTGAGCGAAATTATATATTTCCCAACAAAAATTGCGTTTCTCTGCTTGATCTAATGTAAACCTATATGTGAGTTTTTTTAAATTCACCCAAAAATTCCTATAATATTTGAAAAAAGGTGATAATGTCCGATCGTTTCTTTTTTTAAGGAGAAGGAAGAAATTTGTTTTATTAAACATGACTGTGCGACTTTCCATTGCGCAAAATTAAGTATTGATGCGCTCCGAGAGACATTTCGGAATAGACAATTTCTCGAAATGCTTAATTAAGATCACAATAGGTCTTCGAGATACCCATATTAATTTAAAAGTAGAGTGGTTGACAGTAAACCTTTTGGATTTTATTTTTCTGTTCAAACCGATTACTGACTTGCTTACAATTGAAACCGATCAAAATATCTTGGCGCTCTCTGTATACAATAAAATTTTAACTCTCGTTTTGTTACTATAGCGAACTAAATATTGATGCAATTTACTTTTATTACTGAATATTTTAATTTGCCGCATTTATTGTTTAAAAATATAGTAATATTTCGTATATATTAAAAATTAATATAGTATATATTAATCGGATGAACTCGACCATTAAACAATGGAATATTTGATACACATTTATTCTGTAAATTATTCTGAACATTACTAAATATGTGTGACAGTTAAGTGATTATTTCAAATAGCTTTTTCCTATGTATAAAACTTTTATAAGTCATTTATATTACACCCTATTTTCGAAATAATATTTTGACGTCACCGTTAATACGCAAATAACATGTTACATAAAAATATAGCTATAAATAAATTGTAGCTGCAACTACAAAGCAGGCAAAAAGTTAGTAAAAGAGTTAGTAAAAATTAGTTATTAACATTATATGTCTGTACAGCTAGCTTTAAATATTATTTATTTTCTGACCGACTAGCCTAATGCTATATGTAATGTTTTTCTAGTAAACAACTATTTGGCTTTGGAAAAGTAAAATATATACCAAAGCTTACGCTTTATACCAAAATTGAATATATTATATTATAATATATTATATTTTAATATATTACATATAATATATATTATAATAAATTAAATATATACACAATTTCTCAATTAATTTTAAATAATTGTTTACGTTTATAAAAAATAAATTATGTGTTTTGTTAAAACTAAAATCGTAGAAGGGTAGCGAAAAAGGGATATGACGTAAAAGGTTAGAGATCTGGTTATAAAATTCATTAAAAACTTTAAATGAGTAAAATTTAATAGATTGCATCCAATACAAACGGGGTTTACTAACAAAACTACTTTAATACGCATATAAAGTTTAAAACAATTAATAATTTATTTCGATGTAAAACAGTTAATTGTTTTTAGGACTGCCGATGTTGGGGCATTTACATTCACACTCCAGTTTTAAATATATTAAATAAACTAACAATTTTAAATGAATTTATAATATATTTATACTATTATTAAGCTTTAAGATAGTATTTCCATAATAATATTTAGTTTCAAATATCATAAAAGAATCGCTTTGATTACTTAGACTTGGTTAAAAATATATTTTGCTGCTAAACTTAACATTAAAAGCAAATAATTTCCTCATAATAAATTTTAAGTAAAGTTTTCTCTTACAAAATAATAATACTCAAATATATTTTAAGGAAAGTTTTCGCTCACAAAAGTTAATTATCCTTGATTTTATATTAATGTCTTTTCCTTTCCCCATCCATTATAACAAAGCTCATTATACTATTTAAATTATTAGAGATTCACGTAGAACAGTTATTGTAGTAAATACATAATGTTATCATTTGCTCATGTTTCTTGGAGAAAATTTGAATAAACATACATAATTGCTATTTACTGCGCTGAAATCCAGATTTTTGTATTTAAATTATCTTTACAATCCTAGGCTATTCATTGAAATTTTACATTTTATTTTGGAACTATCTAGTGTTTTGCCTTAAATTAAAAACAAAAGGCTCCATTGAATTTACTGATAAGCTGAAAATATACGATACCATTTAAAGTAGACCATAAAACATTTAAATAAAACTGAAAAATTTCCCTGTTGAGAATTTAATTTCCAATTTATCATCTATACCAGTGTTTCTCAAACTTATGTGTCTCATCGCCCACCAGTGAAATGCTATAGTTAATAATACCACCCAAATCTATCGTATAAAAAACCGTTCGACTAAGTAAGAAGTTGGAAAAGCTATTAATAATAATATTAATATAAGTAATTATTATTAAGAATAATAAAAATAAGCTATTTCTTCGCGACTTTCCTAGTGACCAATGAAACCAACATTCTTCATATGAGTTTTCAAATGTTGCTTTTAAGCTGGTATCATTCTGCAACCCGACTAACTTTTCTTCCAAAAGCGGGCCTGCATGTTCAACATGAAAATGGCGTTATTATCCAATCAGGAACTTCCAAATCAAACAAATCTTTGAATCTCTTTTACATGTCATTAAGTAACAAGTCCAAATGATTTGTGAATATTAAAATATGTTCATCATATCGAATTGGTAAAACCATCCTACGATATAGGTAATCATACAAACTTAAAACAATCGGAACACAGCCTGAATATATAAATATATTCAACCTTTCCGGAGCTCTATAATAGTTACTGAGTTTTTTTAGGACTACCAAAACAATTCTCATGTAAAATTTGTCCGTTATTTTTAGTCCACCTTCGTGGCACTCAACAAAAACCATAATGATATATTTTTTTAAAATATGTCTTCCCGATAACTAAAGTAAACAAATATCGGAAAGACATGATCTTAAAAAAACAATGTAATTTTTATGGTTTTTGTTGAATGCCACGAAGGTGGACTGAAAGCTATTAAATAACTGACAAATTTCACCTGAGATTTGTTTTGGAAGTCCTAAAAAGACTCAGTAATTTTTATAGAGCTCTGAAAAGGTTGAAAATATTTATATAGTTTTAAGTTTGTTCGTCATATATTTCTTGAGTTTTCTGAGTTTTCTTACGATTTGGGAATTGATAAAATTCGTCGCCAAATTGTCGTCAAAAGTAACAATTTTCCTGAAGCTCCCCTATATCTAGCGATTCCTTAAACGACGTCATTGCCCACTGGACGGCGATATGGCCCACTTTGAGAATCTTTGATCTATACCATCAATTATTTTAGAATTGATTGCTCTTACTGGTCTTGGTGTTAAAGTTACCAACATCCAAAGTTATTATTTGTGTAATTATTTCAGAAAAAAATCATTAGAATTATGAATTACATACTGCTTTTAACGTTTATATCCTTCTACATTTGGAACAATTTTACAATTTTATTCAGAATTACATTTTATTTGATGGAGCAGATTTTAAAATATGCTCCATCAGATTTAAAAATCAAGAATCAAGTTAAAAACATGTTGGTGAAAGAAACGTAAAGTTTTAAATATTTTCATAAAATCCCTAGTAGCAATTGAACCCATGGACCCGGTCGGGCGTACAAAGAAGTGCCCGATATAGAATGTAATGCGCTATATAGAAGGCTCATTTAAGCCCGATGGGATGAATAGTTTTATGCTTAATTTAAATTTACTAAACATGTGTTTGCTTCCTTGGTGAGTTCTAACCCACCGGGTGCTAACTAAACCGGACTTGTAATTTAGTAACAAGCAATGTTCCCTCAAATTTTTTTCGCTGAATGCGCGGCATAAAATTATGATTGTGCAAAAATCTTCGAAAGGCAAAAAGGGGGAGATTATATATATATTATACTATATATAATTTCTAGATGTAAATCAAGCTTATTATATTTCAAGCGAAATTTTCAAGAATTATTATAGTATATTATTAACTAAGCTGTCGCCCGGCTTTCATGCTTGTCCATTCTTTGTAAACTTGATCTATATTTTTTTTTCATTTTCCAAGTATAATTTAATCCTCAACAAATCATTTAAATGATCGGCATTTAATCTGTTCCTAAGTTTGTATTTAATTAAATTCATTGTGCTGAATCCTCTCTCGCAGTCAGCACTATACAGAAGCTTGAAACGTTCACATGATATCATATACAAGTACCGCTATATTTTCAAACTCTGAATTTTGTAGTAAATATTCTACACTTTCAATAAATGATTTTATTGCTCCAATCTTGTTCTTTTTTTTTGGGAAATCACAAATTTAAGTTTAGAATATTCTTATGGGGTACTCTTGTGGGGTACAAGGTACCCCACATTCAATGGTAAAATATTTTTAACATTGTCACTCTAACAATCATTTTCTGCCAGATACTGTGCTTTTAATTTTTGTAAGTGCCGCCACTCCATTCTTCCGCCCTAGCATAACACTTGCCCCGTCCGATGTAAACATAACCAGTTTTTGAATATCTAGATTAAAATTTTTGAAAAAATAATGATTTTTTTCCAAAATAGAAGTACTAATCTGTATGTATTAGCTGAAACATACTTCCAAATTCTGTTTTGTAAGTCATTTCACTTTTAAACTTAATAAAGACGGAACAAAGCTTGAATATATAAATATACTCAACCTTTCCGGAACTCTATTATACTAATGAGTCTTTTTAGGACTACCAAAAACAAATCTCGTATGAAATTTGTCAGTTATTCTATAGCTTTCAGTCCACCTTCGTGGCTACGCGTCCACAGATGGCTATCCACTCAAGGTATCGGAAAGACATGAGCTTAAAAATCAATGTTATTTTTATGGTTTTTGTTGAGTGCCACGAAGGTGGACTGAAAGCTATAGAATAACTGACAAATTTCATACGAGATTTGTTTTTGGTAGTCCTAAAAAGACTCATTAGTATTATAGAGTTCCGGAAAGGTTGAGTATATTTATATATTCAAGCTTTGTTCCGTCTTTATTAAGTTTATCTGATTATCTATAATGTTGTATGGTTTTACCAATTCAAAATTTATCATTTATATCAATAACCTGCTAAGTTCATGTCTCTCTCACAAAATGTCAAAATTAAAAACATCTAACCCTAATCAACACATGGGTTTTCAAGTGAGTGATTTACAAAATATTGTTCATGGAAGCAAAGCTGTGCTGATGAGAGATAAATCTCGAAACGCGTCCACAGATGGCTATCCACTCAAGGTATCGGAAAGACATGATCTTAAAAAATCAATGTTATTTTTATGGTTTTTGTTGAGTGCCACGAAGGTGGACTGAAAGCTATAGAATAACTGACAAATTTCATACGAGATTTGTTTTTGGTAGTCCTAAAAGACTCATTAGTATTATAGAGTTCCGGAAAGGTTGAGTATATTTATATATTCGAAATTTAAAGTCTGTAATGTCTGTACTTTCATCTATTATAAGCATAAGCTTCTCGCAGATCGTTTGAAAAGAATTTCATTCGAAAAGATTTAGTGCATTCAACAAATTCGAAATTATAATTCTCACTCCTCTAACTTCTTGGTATATTTACAAACCATTCGGTACTTTTTTTTGCCAAGATGAACAAGCTTATTGTGCGCGGAATTAAAAAAAACGACTGCGCACCTTTCGAAAAATTAATGCGCGCACCCGCACAGCTTTGAAGGAACTTTGGTAACAAGTGGAAGGAAGTCCCGATGAAAAACCTAAATTAAAAAATATATTTGCAGTCGGATGACTGAACTGATGCTCGATTATTTTGCCCATTGAACCAACCGTATAGGTTTTTTATGCCTTTGCCTTGTGCATTCATTACATTCTATATCGGGCATAACATTCTACGCCCGACCAGGTCCCCAGATTCAATTTCTAGAAGGGATGTTGCATTTTTTATTAAAATTATTTATTGAAAAATTCACTATATTTTAATCACAATTTTTTGTGGAAATATTATATAATATTATATACCGTGAAGTTAGATAGTAAATCTATATATTTTACACGACTCGAGTTTCGAAGGTAATTTTCATTGTCCTGGTCATTTTGTTGAAGGTCAGCAAGGTGATTAAAAATTGATGAGATTGAATTTATACCAAGAGCTTTGGTGGGGAGGTTTTGTCTGTCTGTAGTTGGGGACTTATCTGGAGACGATTGTGTGAGATTAAAAAGTTGTGAAAAGGTTTGGTCGGTTTGCTAGGTAAACAGATTTACTGTTGGATTACGGCTTTGTTTAAAAATTTATAATGACCCCAGGAGATTAAGCTTCGGGCTTTTGTTTTAGATTGTCTGGGCAATTTATGATTACATTCTAGATAATGGTTAGAAAATGAACTTGTGTCTATTTTAAGACGAAAGACAAGAAAATGTTCTGAAAAACGAGTTGAAATACGTCATCCTGTCTGAATTACGTACACGCTATTGCATTCCGAACAAGGAATCTTATATACGCCGGATTTTTGAGGAGTTCAATTCTGGCTTCAGCATTAAATAATATGTTGAATAATTTGGAAGAAGGTTTAAATTCCACTTGTAGATTAGGTTATCGCAAAACGTTTATTCATCATATGTTCATATGTTCATATGTCATATGTTCGCTTATTGTGGTAAAATATGTGAGAGGAATGAAAGTTTCATCTGAATTTGGCGTTTTCTAGTATATTTGGGTCACTGTTATTTGGTATTTTATTTATATAATTAAATTTAATAGTAGTATAATTGGGAAACATTATCTGTGGCAATTGTCATGATTTGAAGGGCGGATTATATGCAAAGCGTATATATTTTATTTTTTGTATGTATATGAATATAGTTAATTATTTGGACGAATTACATTGATTAGAGTTATTTAACACTAATTAGTAATTGCATATATTGCATATTTGGACATGCTCATGCATACTTCATCAAAGCTGCATATTCTTGCATATTTAAGTCGTTCTTATGATTTTTTTTATTTGTGGAAATACGTACCGATCACCCACAAAATTACTAATATACCATTGAAAAAGTTAAATAACGTTAATTTAAAATCATTTTTACCAAAATATATTGTAGAATGCATAATATACCTGACGAGAATACCTTAAGAAAAAATTCATGTAAATTCTTATTATATTGAAACAATGTTGGAAATTAGACAACTTCTCAGCAATAATTTTGTTTATTTAATCGTAGATAAATGATGTACCGACAAATGCGGCTGTTATATTGCCTATTTGTTAATAGGCATTCTTCATGAAAACCATTTTGTCTTCATGACGACCATTTTGGAAAAACATATTTAATTACATCGAAACAACTTGAAAAAATCAAATGGGTTCGAATGGAATCGAAGGTTTATCAAATTTCTTTTTATCCTGTGAAAAATTGTTACTTATATTGTTTGATGATCCTACATGGTAAAAGCAGTTCAAAATGTATTATTTTTTTTATTGTAACATAATTCACACAACTTGTTTAGCTCATTGTCTAAATCTTATAGCAGAAGATATTAGGAATCGATTTTTCGTTGTTAACGATTTAATTAGTAATGTCAACAAAATATTTTTAAAAGCCCCTTTGAGAGTCCAATTTTATAAGGAGCGACTTCTTAATGTTCAATTGCCTCCTGAACCTATAATTACCAGATAGGGCACGTGGTTAGACGCAGCAATTTTTTATTAAAATATTGGCATTGATGGCCTTAATTATTTCTACCTTTTTTTCATCAATTTCTGTCAAAGTTTTTCAAATTGTATTGCATATATGGTCGAATTGATTGCAAATTTCGTCAAAAATCGATGCATATATATATATATATATATATATATATATATATATATATATATATATATATATATATATATATATATATACATGCGAATATATTTAATTTTCTTTGGTGCATATAATCCGCCCTTTAGTCATGACAGTGTATAATTCTTTAGTTCTTTTGTCCGCTGTTAGTAGGCGAAAAGGCTTGATATATACCATAATGGAATAATATCTAATTTATGTGATATTGGGTGATTTAATGTGAAGGGGATTGTGTAGTTGACACTAGTGGGTTTTCTATATCAAATTCAATTTTGTTGTTTTATTGAAATGAAATTTTGCCCAAAAAGTTTATTTTGTTGTTGATTTCTACCTCGAGAGTGAATTTAATTTTAGGATAAATGTCATTGATTATTGAATAGTGTGGTTGCGACTGTTACTAGGTGGCAATCTATACTTACATTGAATTGAAAAATTCACTATGTTTTAACCACACGTATTAGTGTGGTAAAAATATAATGCATTTTTCAATTCAATGTCATAGATTAAATTTAGAATTTGATCAATTTCTCATAAATTTATATTGCAATTGATCAACATGACCTTCTGCAATCGAAAGTCGAGTTGTATAAGATGTGTAGATTTATACAAGATATATAATATTTTCATAAATATTAGTAGTAAAAACATACTGAATATTTCAGTAAGTAAGTATTATTATTAGAATTACCACGTACTACCATTACCTTGGTCGAAACCATCCTTTTCATTTATTAAAATTATTTAGCAATAATCGAAGGTTACAACAAACTAAGATTACAGCATTAATTAGAACTACGAAAATGGGAATCGGTGATATCTTATACTACTATGCTAATATTGGTAAATTTCATATTCTGATTTCATATATCATATTTTGTTTGAGAACACCTCTCATAATGGCTTTAGTGGTACTCCCATTAAGAGGGTTATTTCAATCAAGGACCAATGCCATCTAATTTGATGTTAGTGCTTCTCACAACATATCGACAATATAATAAAAAAAAGTCAACAGATCACTGGGATTTGTTTTCGGGGCAACTGCGAGCTTCCGTTCTTCGCACGTCTATCTTATATTATATTGAGGGAAACAAACACAGAAAGCGAATTCCAGTATCGAACTAACCAGGGTGTCGTAGAACACCATTGTCAGTTCGATACGGGAATTCGCTTCATATGTTTAGCCCCCCCAATATAATATACAGTGTATTTCAAAAAGAATATACGTATTACAAGGTATTATTTTGTCCAAACTATCGATCACTGCGACTCGGCTCGAAGAAACGAATACATAGTCTAGTTAATATTAATAGCCGCTAGAGCTCCGCGTCCTGTTACAAGCTCTGCGTCCTGATGACAAACACAAACGTGTGGCATTTTCTAACAAGATTCATGATGTAATTCACAATGAAAACACTTTCACAAAACGCATCGTGTTCAGTGATAAAGCGACTTTGCATGTTAGTGGTCAGGTAAACAAACATGTTCGAATATGGGGCCTACAGGACCCACATGCAGTCTTTGAACATGAACGAGATTTGCCCAAAGTCAATGTGTTTTGTGCAATATCCCATTCATCTGTTTATGGTCTATTCTTCTTTGATGGAAACACGGTTCACGGTCAGCAGTATCTCGCTATGTTACAAAACTCGTTGTTTCCGAGGCTGCACGAAAAAAACTTTTACAACAAGACGGGGCACCACCTCACTGGAGTCGCCAAGTGCGTGAATACCTGAATTAAACTCCACCAAACCGTTGGATTGGTTGTCAAGGAGCTGACGACTTAGCATATCCCAGTTGGGCTCCAGGAACACCGGATTTGACGCCCTTCTGACTCCTTCTGTGGGGTTTCGTTAAAAACAACGTTTATGTACTACGACTCCCACAGAACCTGGAAGAGTTTAAGAACCGTATCCGTACGGCCATAAGATCAGTGACGAATGACATGCTTGCCCGAGTATAGGAGGAATTTGAGTATCAGTGTGATATTTTTCGTGTCGCTGATGGAGGACATAGTGAACATCTGTAATCTAAACTTGAGAGGTTCATAAATATGTGTGTAAAGTTTCATATTCATATGTCTTAAAGTTTAATGAACATAAGAATGCCCTGTATAGGCACAACGTCTCGATAAAATCCAATGAAAGTTCATTAAATATCTATCACGCAGGATTAGGTCCTACGTGGTGCCAGGAATTTCACCTTTGTAGGTCAGATGTTCGGAGCGGGATGTGTTATTTCTATTCAAAATATAAAACAATCAAATCGACTGCCCATACCTACTAGCTCGATTAAACTCAACTGTCCCACAAAAACTTTCCGCTTACCTCGAACTTACCGTCTGATGCACTTCAACACGAACTCGGCCAAACACTCCCCCTCATGTCTTTCGGCGCAATATAATTTCCTTAACCAAAGTTTCGTCTCGAAATGTCCTGAAATTTTCAGCTGTTACCTCTTTAAGGATGTTCGGGAGATTAAGGAAGTTAAGAAACTCCTACATATAGTTAAGGATGTTAGGAAATAACAGAAAAAAATTCAGATCAATTCACTAAACCGTTTAATAGTTATTGCAATTCAAAGTTGAACAGTTTTTACACGGTGTCTTAGGAACGTACTATATTCTCGGCATAAAATGTGTCCAAAATTGTCATAAAAATAGATCACAAAATTTAAAAAAAATAATATGAGTAGCTTAATAAATTTGCAATAACTATTGCAAAGTCTCATCGCGATTTGCTATACCGTATATGAGATATCGATTAAAGTTAGATAATATTGATAAAGAATTTCGTGGTTTAAAACGAACTTTTGCCGTAAAAATGTTGCAACTAAGCTGCAAACCACGTTGGATTCAAGGTACATCCGTTGACAAAAGTCGCTCTTTGAAATTATTAGATTTGGAAAATATGTTTTTTATTACTCATGCGTTAAAAGTACTATATTAAGTACTATGATAGAGAAATGCCATTTTTCGTTGTATTATCACATAACCTGGGCAGCGCACGCAAATATTCAATATCGCTAAGTTACATTAAAAAAAAACAATAAAATAAATAAAATAAACACAATCAAGATCTCAATATTAAAAACGTGATGTGAAAGTGACAGACATTTTTTTTTTCATTACAAAATAATAATAAAAATTAAAGAAAACGTTTTAAAATGAGTGTAAATTCACTTGTATAGTGGGGCCAAATATGAATTCATGGCAAAAAATATTTATATAAATAATAACTAAATTTTGAATATTAATTAATAAATAAAACGTATGTGAATGATAATACGAAGTGTAATATGTAATTTTTTAAAACTATACACACACACATATATATATATATATATATATATATATATATATATATATATATATATATATATATATATATATATATATATATATGTACATATCAAGAATTAACACGTTCACAAGGTTTACGAAAAGTCATTGCAGACACGGTTCATTCCGTTTCAACTAGGGCATCCAAACCGGTTAAAATCGAACCCATCGTATTGAATCGTACCAAAATTAGCATATTTAAGCATAAAATACAAAATATCAACTGATCGATGTAAACTAATAATTTGTTTAGTTGTTGTATGCGTATTTTTCCTCTAAACTGGGTTATATTATAATATATTTTGCAACTAAGGGTTTAAGTTGTCAATTGGTCATGAGAGCGAAATTGGGCCTACGCACAGTGGCGCCTAATGCATGATTTTTTGGCAAAAATTATTTGAGCTAAATTTTGATTATAAAATGAAAAGTACAAAACTTTTTAATAATAATAAAAAGGAAATATTGGTTATTATTATCCCTGTTGTTTATCATTTTTTTATATTTTATTGGTAATGGGAAATAAAGTTCTTATATAATTTTAATAATTTATTTGCCTTACTAGTTTCGATGTGAAAACTAACATCTTAATCATAGGCTAAAAATTACAAAAATAAAATTAATTACAAATTATAATTAAAACATTAATAAGACATACCTCTAAATTGTTTCTATTAAATTAAAAATTATTATGTTTTATGATGTTATAAAATTATTATGATGTTATAAATGAATAAATAAATTTTTAAATCAAATTTGATGTTTAAATAAAAAAAAAACAAATTAACAAAAGTTAATAATTTTTATAAACAAAAATATATATATTTTGTTTAAATTAACAAATCAATTACAAAATACATATATTTGACAATTTTTTGCATTTTCCTTAAACATTTTTCTTTGATTTATACACTTTACCAAATTTTATATTATTTAACTTTTATCGGTTATCATATTATTTATAATATTTAATTCCAAAAAACAAAGTAGACTACATATATGAATATTTCAACAGTTATAATAGTAATTTAAAATTTACCATTGAAATAGAAAGAGAAGGAAATTTACCATTTTTAGACATTAACATTATTAGAAAAAATAACAAAATTATAACAAACTGGTACAGTAAATCTACAAATTCAAATAGGATCATTAACTTTTATTCTGTCCACAATATTAAACAAAAAATAAATATTATTATGAACCTACTCAATAGAGCAATTAAATTGAGTAGTGATAATTTTCATAAGGATAACATTGTAAAAGTAAAAAATATATTATTTAAAAATAATTATCCAAAATATCTAGTAGAAAAATCAATTTCAAAATTCTTTAAACAAATACAACATAATGACAGAATAGAAGAGAGCAGCAAGCAACATAAATTAAACAAATTTTATAAATCCCCATACATTCCAAATTTAAGTGAAAAAATCAATAAAATTACAAACAAATTAGGATGAAGTTTAGCTACATATAATATTTCAACAACCAGAAGGTTCTTCACAAAATTAAAGGATAAAACACCTAAAATGAATTGTTCTGAATTAATTTATAGTATTCCTTGTAAGGATTGTACAAAATTATATATTGGACAGACAGGACAATATTTAAAAAAACGAATTCAACAACATAAAAATGATTGTAAATCTAACACTATCTCAAATATTGGTAAAACAGCTTTAACAAAACATAAATTCACTCTTAAACATAGTCTAGATTTTGAGAACTATAAAATTATTGAATTCGAAACAAATAATTTAAACGTAATATTAGTGAAATGTTAGCCATCAAAAAATACAAAACAATGAACTTTAGAGAAGATACTAATAACCTTAGTAAAATATATGTTCAAATTATAAATAATATGATAACCGATAAAAGTTAAATAATATAAAATTTGGTAAAGTGTATAAATCAAAGAAAAATGTTTAAGGAAAATGCAAAAAATTGTCAAATATATGTATTTTGTAATTGATTTGTTAATTTAAACAAAATATATATATTTTTGTTTATAAAAATTATTAACTTTTGTTAATTTGTTTTATTGTTTTAAACATCAAATTTGATTTAAAAATTTATTTATTCATTTATAACATCATAATAATTTTATAACATCATAAAACATAATAATTTTTAATTTAATAGAAACAATTTAGAGGTATGTCTTTTTAATGTTTTAATTATAATTTGTAATTAATTTTATTTTTGTAATTTTTAGCCTATGATTAAGATGTTAGTTTTCACATCGAAACTAGTAAGGCAAATAAATTATTAATATTATATAAGAACTTTATTTCCCATTACCAATAAAATATAAAAAAAAATAATAATAAAAAGTTTAATATATATTTTTTTCTATACACATTCTTCTAATGCAGTTAGATTGAGACAATTTAACTGCATTACAAGTACAATTTATGAAAAAATTCTTTGAAACACGTACAAAGTGTCTTAAAGACCTAATTCCGGATCTTGATAAAAATATTTCATTTTTTTGTAGCTGATTTCAAGAAAAGATAGCAAAAATCTAACAGAAAACATGAAAGGTTCTTATTAACAATTAAAAACTGGTTGGACACTTCCATAAGTTTACATGCAATGTATGTATATAGTTCAGAAAAAAATACATATTAAACTTTGTATTATTATTAAAAAGTTTTGTACTAATCATATTAAATAGCTCAAATAATTTGATCAAATAAGGTTTTTTTTACTTAAAAACACTTCTGCGGAACCAGATCCTTAAAAAAAAATTCCTAAAATATTTTTCATTTCATCAGGACCGCCTGGTTTAGAGCGTCAAGAAAATACCGAGTTATCCCAAATTTTATTGTGGAAAAATGGTTAGTGATATCAATGTTCTGCTTAGCGTATGGGAATACCAGGTCTTCTATCTGAATCTAATCGGCGAGTCCGAGTCGAGTCCGAGTCCGATTTTTCGGATCCGGTTTCGTGTCCGGGTCTAATCTGTTTCGCAATTTAAACAAAAACACGGTTTTTCATGTTCACGCGTATGGTAAAGCAAGCGATACTGTACCAACTTGCCGATTAAGTTACTTTTGCGCTATTATATGCTAGGTTAGCTTAGGTTTTCTTGGCATCCTTCCATACTGGTAAAACTGGGCCGCGATGGCTACTTCTGAAATTAACTTTAGCTTCAGGCAAGTCTAGACGCTGAAAACTAATGCTAGATCGCGGCTGCTTGATAGCATGCGGTAATATGTTGAAACTAGGGCATCCAAAAAACCGATGTAATTTCAAAAACCAAAGTTTTTGGTTTTTTGTAAAGTAAAAAACCGGTTAACCGGATAAAACCCAATTTTAAGTATAAAAATAAATAAATTGCGACTGTAAACCAAATAAAATAAATATTTATTCACCATTTATAATTATTTAATATATAAAAAATAGTTGTGTATTATTTCATTATATTTACGAAAAGAATAAAAAAGTGGCACAATTTATATAAATATTCAAATTTTTATAAGAGTATATAAAAATAAATAATTTTGTTACTTTTTGGAATATTTTCCATACTCCTGACTTTTTGTTGTTATTATTTGAGCTAAAATTAAATTTTATAGGACTAGTTGATGTAGGACGATCAATTCATTCAATTTCTAAAATGATATATAATTAATACCTACTAGATATTGTTGTTAGAATAAAATCTTTACGAAGAGGTAACTATAAATGTAGATAAATATTTATTTATCAAAGTACGAAACTAGACTAAAACCTAAGAATGGAGTACAAGTATTTATATTTCTTTAGGATCAAAATTATGCGCACTCTAAATATGTGAACCTTTATTTCACTACATATTTATTGCTCTTACTTTTTTACCGAATACATGCGTAAATCGTTGCCGCGTATGTTTTGTCTCAAAACAATGTTTAAACTAGGAGACAGTGCTGGATTTACCAGCAGGCTGAGTAGTCTGGAACCCAGGGCGGCTAATTTGGGGCCAACATTTTCTTGTCGTACAGAAATTAAAAAGATTCATTTTTATATACCTAAATGTAAATGTTATTAGGTCCACACAAACAATTCAACATGTAATATGTTTCACCACGAATTGTTAAATTATTTTTTTCTACAATTTGCCTAGTAGTGATTGGCAGGTGGTCCGAAGCAGGATCGACGGGGCCGAGCTGTTAGGGGCATACGCCGCGTAGTGGCATTGAGTCTGATAGAGACAGATATAGAGCGGCGCGGCGATAAAAACGAAAAAGCCGCCGAAAAGAAAAGCCGCCTCTGTTGATTGAGTCATGCAATTTCTTATATGTATTAATTTTTTCTTCCGTTGTGTGCTATAGAGGGAAAAATAAAGGGAGGGAAAGTTCAATGATCCGAATAACGGAAATTATTGTATGATTTTGGAACTGTTAGCTGAATTCGATCCTTTTTTAGCAAATCATGTTAAATATCTAAGACTAAGTTTTTTATAAATTCAACACAACGCTGGCAAAAGTTAATGACTGAAATTTGGAAAGAGAAAACGCTAAAAAGATGTTAAATTTGACACGTTGGTCCGCTAGAGAGAACGCATGTAGAAGTTGGAGAGTTTCTTGGCATGAAGTTCTTAAAACTTTGGAATCAAAAGCTGCTAAAAACATCACATGATTAATGGACGATCCCTTACGTTTTATTTAAGTAGAAATAAATCTACAATATAATACTTCATGAATAACCATATAAAAATAAAATTATGTATTTTCATAAAAAATATAATAAATAAAAACCGACTTTCGGTATTTCGAAAAAAACCGGTTTTACGGTTTCGTAAATTTTAACAGAAAACCCGGTTAACCGGGTTCGATTTTAACCGGTTTGGATGCCCTAGTTGAAACGGAATGAACCGTGTCTGCAATGACTTTTCGCAAACCTTGTGAACGTCCAAACCGGTTAAAATCGAACCCGGTTAACCGGGTTTTCTGTTAAAATTTACGAAACCGTAAAACCGGTTTTTTTCGAAATACCGAAAGTCGGTTTTTATTTATTATATTTTTTATGAAAATACATAATTTTATTTTTATATGGTTATTCATGAAGTATTATATTGTAGATTTATTTCTACCTAAATAAAACGTAAGGGATCGTCCATTAATCATGTGATGTTTTTAGCAGCTTTTGATTCCAAAGTTTTAAGAACTTCATGCCAAGAAACTCTCCAACTTCTACATGCGTTCTCTCTAGCGGACCAACGTGTCAAATTTAACATCTTTTTAGCGTTTTCTCTTTCCAAATTTCAGTCATTAACTTTTGCCAGCGTTGTGTTGAATTTATAAAAAACTTAGTCTTAGATATTTAACATGATTTGCTAAAAAAGGATCGAATTCAGCTAACAGTTCCAAAATCATACAATAATTTCCGTTATTCGGATCATTGAACTTTCCCTCCCTTTATTTTTCCCTCTATAGCACACAACGGAAGAAAAAATTAATACATATAAGAAATTGCATGACTCAATCAACAGAGGCGGCTTTTCTTTTCGGCGGCTTTTTCGTTTTTATCGCCGCGCCGCTCTATATCTGTCTCTATCAGACTCAATGCCACTACGCGGCGTATGCCCTTAACAGCTCGGCCCCGTCGATCCTGCTTCGGACCACCTGCCAATCACTACTAGGCAAATTGTAGAAAAAAATAATTTAACAATTCGTGGTGAAACATATTACATGTTGAATTGTTTGTGTGGACCTAATAACATTTACATTTAGGTATATAAAAATGAATCTTTTTAATTTCTGTACGACAAGAAAATGTTGGCCCCAAATTAGCCGCCCTGGGTTCCAGACTACTCAGCCTGCTGGTAAATCCAGCACTGTCTCCTAGTTTAAACATTGTTTTGAGACAAAACATACGCGGCAACGATTTACGCATGTATTCGGTAAAAAAGTAAGAGCAATAAATATGTAGTGAAATAAAGGTTCACATATTTAGAGTGCGCATAATTTTGATCCTAAAGAAATATAAATACTTGTACTCCATTCTTAGGTTTTAGTCTAGTTTCGTACTTTGATAAATAAATATATATCTACATTTATAGTTACCTCTTCGTAAAGATTTTATTCTAACAACAATATCTAGTAGGTATTAATTATATATCATTTTAGAAATTGAATGAATTGATCGTCCTACATCAACTAGTCCTATAAAATTTAATTTTAGCTCAAATAATAACAACAAAAAGTCAGGAGTATGGAAAATATTCCAAAAAGTAACAAAATTATTTATTTTTATATACTCTTATAAAAATTTGAATATTTATATAAATTGTGCCACTTTTTTATTCTTTTCGTAAATATAATGAAATAATACACAACTATTTTTTATATATTAAATAATTATGAATGGTGAATAAATATTTATTTTATTTGGTTTACAGTCGCAATTTATTTATTTTTATACTTAAAATTGGGTTTTATCCGGTTAACCGGTTTTTTACTTTACAAAAAAACAAAAACTTTGGTTTTTGAAATTACATCGGTTTTTTGGATGCCCTAGTTTCAACATATTACCGCATGCTATCAAGCAGCCGCGATCTAGCATTAGTTTTCAGCGTCTAGACTTGCCTGAAGCTAAAGTTAATTTCAGAAGTAGCCATCGCGGCCCAGTTTTACCAGTATGGAAGGATGCCAAGAAAACCTAAGCTAACCTAACATATAATAGCGCAAAAGTAACTTAATCGGCAAGTTGATACAGTATCGCTTGCTTTACCATACGCGTGAACATGAAAAACCGTGTTTTTGTTTAAATTGCGAAACAGATTAGACCCGGACACGAAACCGGATCCGAAAAATCGGACTCGGACTCGACTCGGACTCGCCGATTAGATTCAGATAGAAGACCTGGTATTCCCATACGCTAAGCAGAACATTGATATCACTAACCATTTTTCCACAATAAAATTTGGGATAACTCGGTATTTTCTTGACGCTCTAAACCAGGCGGTCCTGTTGAAATGAAAAATATTTTAGGAATTTTTTTTTAAGGATCTGGTTCCACAGAAGTGTTTTTAAGTAAAAAAAACCTTATTTGATCAAATTATTTGAGCTATTTAATATGATTAGTACAAATCTTTTTAATAATAATACAAAGTTTAATATGTATTTGTTTCTGAACTATATACATACATTGCATGTAAACTTATGGAAGTGTCCAACCAGTTTTTAATTGTTAATAAGAACCTTTCATGTTTTCTGTTAGATTTTTGCTATCTTTTCTTGAAATCAGCTACAAAAAAAATGAAATATTTTTATCAAGATCCGGAATTAGGTCTTTAAGACACTTTGTACGCGTTTCAAAGAATTTTTTCATAAATTGTACTTGTAATGCAGTTAAATTGTCTCAATCTAACTGCATTAGAAGAATGTGTATAGAAAAAAATATATATTAAACTTTTTATTATTATTTTTTTTTATATTTTATTGGTAATGGGAAATAAAGTTCTTATATAATATTAATAATTTATTTGCCTTACTAGTTTCGATGTGAAAACTAACATCTTAATCATAGGCTAAAAATTACAAAAATAAAATTAATTACAAATTATAATTAAAACATTAAAAAGACATACCTCTAAATTGTTTCTATTAAATTAAAAATTATTATGTTTTATGATGTTATAAAATTATTATGATGTTATAAATGAATAAATAAATTTTTAAATCAAATTTGATGTTTAAAACAATAAAACAAATTAACAAAAGTTAATAATTTTTATAAACAAAAATATATATATTTTGTTTAAATTAACAAATCAATTACAAAATACATATATTTGACAATTTTTTGCATTTTCCTTAAACATTTTTCTTTGATTTATACACTTTACCAAATTTTATATTATTTAACTTTTATCGGTTATCATATTATTTATATTTTGAACATATATTTTACTAAGGTTATTAGTATCTTCTCTAAAGTTCATTGTTTTGTATTTTTTGATGGCTAACATTTCACTAATATTACGTTTAAATTATTTGTTTCGAATTCAATAATTTTATAGTTCTCAAAATCTAGACTATGTTTAAGAGTGAATTTATGTTTTGTTAAAGCTGTTTTACCAATATTTGAGATAGTGTTAGATTTACAATCATTTTTATGTTGTTGAATTCGTTTTTTTAAATATTGTCCTGTCTGTCCAATATATAATTTTGTACAATCCTTACAAGGAATACTATAAATTAATTCAGAACAATTCATTTTAGGTGTTTTATCCTTTAATTTTGTGAAGAACCTTCTGGTTGTTGAAATATTATATGTAGCTAAACTTCATCCTAATTTGTTTGTAATTTTATTGATTTTTTCACTTAAATTTGGAATGTATGGGAATTTATAAAATTTGTTTAATTTATGTTGCTTGCTGCTCTCTTCCATTCTGTCATTATGTTGTATTTGTTTAAAGAATTTTGAAATTGATTTTTCTACTAGATATTTTGGATAATTATTTTTGAATAATATATTTTTTACTTTTACAATGTTATCCTTATGAAAATTATCACTACTCAATTTAATTGCTCTATTGAGTAGGTTCATAATAATATTTATTTTTTGTTTAATATTGTGGACAGAATAAAAGTTAATGATCCTATTTGAATTTGTAGATTTACTGTACCAATTTGTTATAATTTTGTTATTTTTTCTAATAATGTTAATGTCTAAAAATGGTAAATTTCCTTCTCTTTCTATTTCAATGGTAAATTTTAAATTACTATTATAACTGTTGAAATATTCATATATGTAGTCTACTTTGTTTTTTGGAATTAAATATTATAAATAATATGATAACCGATAAAAGTTAAATAATATAAAATTTGGTAAAGTGTATAAATCAAAGAAAAATGTTTAAGGAAAATGCAAAAAATTGTCAAATATATGTATTTTGTAATTGATTTGTTAATTTAAACAAAATATATATATTTTTGTTTATAAAAATTATTAACTTTTGTTAATTTGTTTTTTTTTATTTAAACATCAAATTTGATTTAAAAATTTATTTATTCATTTATAACATCATAATAATTTTATAACATCATAAAACATAATAATTTTTAATTTAATAGAAACAATTTAGAGGTATGTCTTATTAATGTTTTAATTATAATTTGTAATTAATTTTATTTTTGTAATTTTTAGCCTATGATTAAGATGTTAGTTTTCACATCGAAACTAGTAAGGCAAATAAATTATTAAAATTATATAAGAACTTTATTTCCCATTACCAATAAAATATAAAAAAATGATAAACAACAGGGATAATAATAACCAATATTTCCTTTTTATTATTATTAAAAAGTTTTGTACTTTTCATTTTATAATCAAAATTTAGCTCAAATAATTTTTGCCAAAAAATCATGCATTAGGCGCCACTGTGCGTGGGCCCAATTTCGCTCTCATGACCAATTGACAACTTAACCCCTTAGTTGCAAAATATATTATAATATAACCCAGTTTAGAGGAAAAATACGCATACAACAACTAAACAAATTATTAGTTTACATCGATCAGTTGATATTTTGTATTTTATCCTTAAATATGCTAATATTGGTAAATTTCATATTCTGATTTCATATTTCATATTTTGTCTCCGAATGTGCCTCCCGAACATCCTTAACCTGAAGCGCTTCCTTAACTAAAATCCTATTGTTCTATGTGATATTAGCCTCTAACCGTTTGCTACTCTCGTACACCGTTGGGTGTTATATACTTTTGTTAATTATATCCTTTTTGTAATTTGTAATGCTGATGGTGTTGGGTTGTCTTTGGGCTCCGATAACTGGAAGGCCTTTTACTCACTCATTCCAAATTGTGATTTATCTATCTAGGTAAATTGTGAAATAAATTTATCAAAAAACTCAATAAATGTGGAGCAAACAAAAAATGGAAAATCCTCTAATTTTATAAAGGTGGAAAAACTTGATAAAAATCAATAATCCAAGTTGGTTTCATAATTATGTTAAAGTTTAGCTTGCTGTAAGAAATTTGAAACTTTCTAGATATTTAGTATTTAGTCTGGACAGCGTCTGAATCTGAAAAAATTTGGACAAAAATTGAAAAAATCATAGTCACCGAATGGGTTTATTTTATAAAAAATGGGTAAATTTTATAATAGAATCTTGTAAAAGATAGTTTGGTGTGTGTTATTCTAAAAGAAAAGTGGGGATACCTTTTTTGCCCGATACGCTACGCTCGTTCAAAGTTACCGAGTTTTTTCCAAAATATAATTGTTTATGCAACTTTCAATTTCAAATTCTATTCAAAATTTCACTTTTTTATTTCAACTTTTTACTAGAGTTTCCTTTTTTTGTTTGAATTTCTGTTTGATGGTGGGTGTTAAGGAAGCCATGTAGAATTTTTACATATATAACGTTTTCATTAATTTATACTCGCGTGTGTTAGAAATCATGTCAAAGATGTATCTACATAATGGTTTTTCTAGTAAAACAAATCCGTAAATTGGCAAAAAAGTTATCACCGCAGCGGGGCTGAAGAAGTTGAAATATAGAACTTATAGATTCCGATATTTTGTAATAGAATCTTCAAGAAAATTCTGCCTATATCTGTGCACGTTTGAGATATGATACATGGTGGCGCGCCGAGCAAATTGTTTGTTAGTTAAGGATCTAAGCACACAGTAGGGGCGCGGGACCTATGGGGGTGCTGCTATTGCAAGATTTATTCGAAAATTTTCATATTTATAAAAAATTTATTAAAAAAATTTATATATATATATATATATATATATAAATATATACATATCTTAATAATAAATAAACTTATATTATAAACTTAGCTATCTCCAAAGTCATGGATACATTTGTGCAGATGCGTCAATAGGAGTCACTGAAACGTCAAGATATTCACTGCTACGGCATTAAGGAATAGATCTGTATCTCTAATTTCAAAAATTTATACTTTAGTCTATGTTATTGTAACAATAACAGTAAATGTTAAATACTTATCGAATATTTATAAAATATCGAATATAAACAATCGAAGAGATATTTATTATTATTATTAATATGGAAATTTCCATGAAGGATTAATTCGTTATGAAAACCGAAAACTCAATCTATATGCATAATTTTATTATTTTAGGGGGAGACTTGACTACACACATGATATTGATTAGACAAATAATAAAAAAAAAACAAATGTAGTTAATAATCCTGTCAAGACGTATATAATAGAGGTCGTAATTTGAAAATGTGAATGCAAATTCGTTTTTAATGTCTTTGGAGTAAAATATTTGTTGGTTATAGCTATTGTTGGATAAACGAAGGTAATAACGACCTGATTCTAAAAAAATAATCCGAAAGGCAATAATGGTTTCAATTCTGAAAGATTATATGTATTACTACGTTATTTTGTGGTCAATTCCTTACTTGTAAAATAGATGAGATAAATATAGTGGAGCAGTCATCCGCCCAGTATAGTTTCCTGCCGAGTGAAAAGTAATTTGGGACGAACCTTAAGGGCTTCCGCTGATAGTGTATCCCAAAATGGATTGTATTTACTTTACAATGCAAGTATTTTTTTTCGGCATCAATTTGTAAAATATAGTTTATTTTAGTATAGTTTAGTATGTATAACAAAATAAATAATTGCTTACTATTTAATGTTTTTTGTTATTCAACAGTTGTTTTTATTTCAGTGTTGAATAATGTTATTATTAAAATAACTAAATTATAGGCTTCATTATATTTCCTCAATGCCAGATATACTATTTAAAATACAAATATCATTCTTTTGTTTTCAAACACTAAACTACATAAACGCCGATTTATTTAGAAAAGTATACATACTTGACTTTAAATTGGATCTAACCTTTCCCGTCTTATATCTCAGTTTTCATAAATAATTTCTAAATCAATATTTATTAATTATTACTCAGAAATATGCCAAGATATATGTGGCTAGTCAATGAACTCCTATATTATGTCGAATCGGTACTTACGTAATAACGCTACCACCGCTATTTATTGGATATCGAGAGTTCGGGCTCTCTTCGGCCGCGCGTATGTTGTATGCTTGATTTAGATGTCCGCTTAGCAGCGGGCAACCTTATCTAACCGGGGTTAAAAAATAGTATAAGTTATATAAGTTATTAAAAAGTTTATATAAGTATATAAGTATATATATATAAGTTATAAGTTAAATAGTATAAGTTAAAAATAAGTATTTTGAGTTTAAAAATGTTTTAATTTTAAATAAAATGTTTTATTTTATGATTTATCATAAAAATTTGATGTGTAGATTGGCAGCATTTAAAAATGTAGCGGTGATGGCGTTAATACATAAGTACCGTCGAATCCACTAAGGAACAAATAGAACAGATTCCGTAGAATAGACCAAAGGACAGACTAGACACGAATAAAATCAGATACGATCAGATAAACTATGGTAGCTGGGTGCGGGTGCATCTAATTTGATTTATTTCGTTCTTCTTTACTCAGATAATATCTGTAATAAGATCTAATAAAATCTATAATAAGATAACGTAAAATAAGATCTGTAATCTAAAGTCAATTTGATGGATAGTAGAGTCTGTTACAAAACTGGTATATTTTTCAGACGTAAACAATAGTTGTAGAATAATATCCACCATCATCTCTGCTTCTAATTCTCTCATACCTTGGTTATTTGGTTTTGAAACTATGTTATGTTTTTCACATTTTCCAATTATATCTCTTTACATTCATTAACACCTATTAGTTTATTATACAAATTCCCATTTGTTTCTTTTTCCAAAGTTGTTGCAGTGAGAAGTAGGCATTAGCCGCTCGGTTCTGTCACAACAAATAATGAAAATTGGAGTAATGGTGAATATCCAACTAAGACGCTTTACGAAACAATTTACGACGACTAAGTTCATTCCCATCTCATCTCATTCCAATTGCTTTTTTTTTTTTTTTCTTACAAATTGTTTTTCCGGGTTTCGTGGTCGGTAGCCCTTTGTATATCCTATATACAGTAAATATATTTATTCTTCTTATTCTTCTGGTGTATGTTAAACACGTATGAATCTCATTTAACATATGCATGAAGAGTTTTGTATTATTATATATTCTTTCACGAATTCATATTATATATTCAGTAAATAGATTTATTTTTCTTCTTCTTCTGGTGTGTGTTAAACACGTATGAATCTCATTTAACATATGCATGAAGAGTTTTGTATTATTATATATTCATTTAGGCTGCGTTTTGACGAAGTTGATGTATCAAGTATACAATATGGGAAAGAATTAAATATTGAAGACCTAGTTGGTATTGATTTCCATCAAAAATTGGTTCGATTTTCGGATTTCATTGATTTAATCCGAAATTTTACGTATTCTACCTAAATATTTTTATTCCATCATTTAAGCGTAGAGAGATAGTGTGTATAATATAAATAATACATGTTACATTTGTAGGCCAATATGGAATTTAACAAATTGTTCTTAACTTTTGTAGGATTCTATTCTATTATAAAATTGTTGAAGGGAGTATGGTTCAATTTCTATGAGGAGGCGTTTGAGCTCCTTCTTAAACTCTTTAAATTTGGATAACGATTTTATATATAGTGGTAGCTTGTTATATAATTCTATATTGCTATATGGTGGTAACTTTTCTGTCAGGGTTAGCTGGTGTGGAAGTTTCTTATAAATTTTATTTTTATTTCTTGGCTTTTATTTTTATGTTCTTCAAATTACGGTTTATTCTTGACCAAAAATAATAAAGATTCATACACATACTTGCCTCACGTGCTCACTGTTAATATATTAGCCGTTTTAAAGACATATCTGCATGTTTGTGTAGTCTAAATTGTATATTGTTCTTAGTGCCGCCTTTTGGATCTGAAATCTGGCTGTGAAAATTAGCAAAGTAAACCATTTTTAAAACATCCTGGTTTAAGTATCGTGTTAGGCTTCTAAGAGCATAAAGTCCCTTATTTAGTCGCTTAGTCAGGTTTAATATGTGGGTTGTCCAGTCAAGTGTACCGTTAATGTATAATCCAAGTAGCCTTCCGTCATGTTGAACTGTTATAGTGCTATCATTCAAAGATATATCATTATTAAATATGTGATTGTCTCTTTTAGTTTTGAATATTAATATGTTCGTCTTCGCATTGTTTAAAATGTTCAACATGGTTCAGTAAAGTTTAGTACTCATCTCTGCTACCCTTAAGTGGATACCCCTTGGGTTCTTTCAAAAACTAGACATTAAGATTTCGTATTTCACAAGATTAACAGTCTACAGTTCATAATATTAGTATTGTATTTTAAACAAACTTGTTAAGTGTATTAAATATTTCAAAGCAATACAATTCGTGTTATTATAAAAAAATACATTCCACCACCTTATAACATTATTCATGGTCCATACGAACCGGATTGTAGTGCAATTAAAATTATTAAAATTAAGTAATCATTGAACGTGAGTGCAAGCGAGAAATAAGATGGAAGAAAATAAATCCACGAAGAAACGTGCCACATCTGTAGGCCCGAACTACGTAATCCGATATTCAAGGTTACACCCTATTTGTTTGGGACGGATCTGGGTAAATAAACAAGTAAGGTCCTTTTCTCTCTAATCCCTTTACCGGATTGCTCGAATTCTGTTTAAGTTTTCATTACTCATTTTTATTATTATAATTATTATCACAATGGAAAATACCCAGTTAAAACAATGTATCATCAAAAGAAGACAAATTAAAGCAGCACTCACAAGGTTTCAAAATTACTTGTTAAATTTTTATAATTCAAATAAAATTATTGAACTTAAGATTAGTCTTGAAAGAGTTGAACACACCCTTTTTGAAGAGTGTGAAGAGAGTTGAACACACCCTTAATTTAATTTAATTCAATTAGAGATTCAAATAATTGACGGCAAAATAGACTTTTCAGGTGAAAAGGAAGAATTTGAGGATAAGTATTTTCATTGTGTGTCATTGGCTAAAGGATTTAAAGTCAAATCAAAATTCTAATCATTTACAAGCAAATTCATTGCAATCAACGAATATAGATCGCCTGAGAAAATTGCGGAAAAAGTTAGTTAAAAGCAATCAACTTCCAATAGCTTCAGATAAAGTCTTAGAATCAGAAATTGTTGTAGCCAAGAAAAAAATAGCGTTTTTGAAATCTAGTATTAGTAGGAAGAATGAACAGGAACGTCTTTAACTTGGCAGTATTATCAATGATAAAACGGTAATAAATAAATTAATGTCAACTAACAATTGAGAGAAAGAAAAGAGTTGTTTATATGAAAAGACTGGGAATAAAATTGAAACTGCTGTTTGTAAAATGGAAAAGTCTGGTATCAAAAGTGGCATTAGTGTTGTAATAAAAATCAGGACTGGACATCTGTGCCATTAGCGCACATTCCAAAACGTGCCCTTTGTCCCAAGTTTTGGATAAATTTAAGCCTCGATTGTTCATGGGACAAGCCAAGAAAATTCAATCTCTCCCTTGTTTGAATTAGGGGGATGATTTAACCGCTCTTACATATATATTATACTAGGAATGGTATAAATACCATTCCCCAGTTGTCAGTCAGAAGTAAGAAAAAAGAGAGTGGAGTGGTAAGCTATAAGTTCTTAAGTCTTAAGTTATTTCATTATATTATTGTTTAATTAAATTGTTAAAACCAACTCGACTATTATTCGACAAACTACGTGCCATTCGAATCCCGGTGAACATTACATTACAAGATCCCGAGATATTTAGATATATCTCAGAGTCCGAAGAATTGTTGGCCAGCAGTCCTTTCCTCTTAACATTGAAGTCGGCGGTGGTTCACACCATAACCCCCTTCACAACATTGGTGGCAGCCCCACAACATTGGTGGCAGCCTCACAACATTGGTGGCAGCCACACAACATTGGTGGCAGCCCCACAAAATTGGTAGCATCCCCACAACAGTACACTCACTATAATTCAAGATTTGGATGTTGATATTGATAGTAGAGTAAGTAATTGCCATCTAGTATTAAAACGAACGATAATTTCAACTTTGTTGGTGGTATTAAAAAACTTGGGAAAAAATCGAGTAAGCAAGAAGTTTTAACTTAATCTGATCAGATCACAGGAAATTGATGAGAAGCTTCCAAAGAGTTTTAACAGACAAACAAGGTTGAGTATGAAGTTAGAATGTACACAATAGTGTATACACTATAGTGAATTTACACGAGTTGGAGAAATTGATAAGGTTTTAATAAATGGTAAGAAATAAATAGATGAAGAAAAACTGAAAATGGTAACGGAAAGGGTAGAAGCAAATGATTTGGGACTTGATAAGAGTAATGGTGAAGGAAAGCAAGTAATAGACAATCTTATATCGGGTTCTTACAATATGGAAGAAGCCATTAAATTAAAGGGTAATATTAGTACAATTTTAGCAACCGCTGGATTTTAATTAGGGTTTCTCGTTCGGATAAATCCGAACCGCAAAACCGCAGATTTCTGTACAATAACAGAAATCGCATAACCGTCGTAAAGAACCGCGGCGGTTTTCGGATTTGTCTAAAAATATCTAAAAATAAAAACCATTGAATTAGTTCTCTTTCGAACTACCAAATAATCTTGATAATCCGACATAAATGGGACCAGATAATCGCCGGATTATCGAAAAAGAAAACAATAACAATTTTATATATTTTATGTACAATTGTATTTCGTGTACAAACGTGTACATACAAAGAAACATGTACAAACTTAGAACAGATTAAAATACAGGTGTAGAGTAGAGTTAGCTCGGTCAAAATCGGCAATCAAGTTTTCAAAGTTAAAAGCAGGGTGTGTTAGCCAAACCTTTTACCAACAACACTGGATGGTGTTGTTTTTGACTTTACTTTTTCTGTGCACGAGGTTTATATCCGGCGCGGGCCAGGGTAATGGAAAGACACGTGTTTCCCCAGAGCGCCGGATTACTGAACATGCTCGATTAACCAACGGCCGGATTATCAAGATTATACTATACAATGTTTACAAGCTCTAAAAGTCTAAACACATTTATTTGCCAGGTTAGGTTTTATACATTTGCTCACGTTGCGGTATACAGACTTTTATGACAATTTATTGTTGTTTAGTTTAGTATGCATCATTGAAATATCTTAAGAAGATACAGAGGAACTTGCCTATTCTTCTTAGTAATAAAACGTTTGCCGACGAAGAAAGATTTAGTCCTTGGTTTTGTGAAGAAAACTTTGTAGAACACCAACCAAATCTTGTAGAACACCAACCAAAATGTCCTTCAGGTGCTATGAACTGCATTCAAAAGGAACACGAAGAAAGAAAGAAACGATTTTAAAGTTTCAAGAATTTAAGGCAAATGGACAAAAATTTAGTATTACGCTAGATAAGTAGATTGAGAAGACGAAAATACTTAATTATAATATATACTTAATGCAAAAATATGGTACAGATTGTCCTGCTGAACCACAAATTTGCAATAACCATACTAGTTATCTCGCTGATTGCGACACTTTTTACAAGAAATCATCTCAAGTAAGAATAATGTGAAAAGAAAGTCAATTAAAAGAACTGACCAATCGAAACTAATCCTTGCAAAACGTCCAAAAAGCTATTCAAGAAGTATTAAACAAAAATACTTATATGCAAACAAGTCGCTCTCCTAATTGTATGAAACATGAATTTGCTAAATATAAAAGAACTTCTGAGAGAACAAAAAGATCAAATATTTTGTTTGAAGCACTCTCTACAATTAAATCTACATCCACCTACGCCGAAAGTTCATTTTTCCTAAGCGCCAACTTTTGTACAAAACTAAGATCTCGCTTATTGTTAGTTTTTAAAATATGGAAGAAGCCATTAAATTAAAGGGCAATATTAGTACAATTTTAGCAACCGATTTAGTTTACAAAAATAAGTTGTTTACCTGAATAATTCAAATTAATTAAAAATAATTTTAAAATTGAATTCAAAATAAATTAAAATAAACTTAGTTTTATTTTATTTAGTATTTATTTTTAGTTATATAATTAAATTTATATTTAAATTAATAAACAAACATTAATGTATAAATAACTTTATATTCAGAGATATAACTAAAATATTAATCTCTGAATAGAAAGTTGTCTTTTACTTACAATTAGTTGCACCTGTATTTAAACATCAATCTATTTCAGTTTCAATATGTATTCTATATTATTCATTATTTACCATATCACTTATACAAATTAAGTTTACAGCTTTCTCTAAAAGAGTCATAGCCAAGATATTAGTCTAGAATTTACATGGAGGAATTAAATAATTTCAAATGTTCAGAAATTTTGATATAAAACAAAGCTGCTCCAATTATATTAAAAATATATATTCAAAATATTTTGTTCCTTCCACCATCCTTCAAATATCAAACAGTACTACCAAATCCTCGTAAAAACCGAACCAGAAATCGTAAAATTCGTAAAAATCGTAAAAACCGAAAACCGCAGTTTTAAAAAAGTGCAGATATTCAGAAATCCTTATTTGAATTAAGGCAATGGGCTTTCAACGATAAGTCTATTTTGAATGATTCTGATGTCAAGCATGATATCGACAGATATTGTATTAAAGATAATGAAATAACAAGGACATTAGGATTAATGTGGTATTCCAATGCAGATATAATTAAATTTTCATTAGATTTTATTAGCAACAATCAGAGAGTTACAAAGCGATCCATTTTGTCTACGGTGGCAAGGAATTTTGACCCGTTAGGATTGATAGGTCCAAT
This sequence comes from Phosphuga atrata, assembly GCA_944588485.1. Classification (NCBI taxonomy): domain Eukaryota; kingdom Metazoa; phylum Arthropoda; class Insecta; order Coleoptera; family Silphidae; genus Phosphuga; species Phosphuga atrata. The sequence continues at coordinate 75,587,103 of OX155892.1, read as the reverse complement.
TGTCATTAGTATTAAACTTATTTTACAACCTCTCTGGAAGGAACAATTGGAATGGGATAAAGCTGTTCCGACGCATCTGAATCAGCATATGGATGTTGCGTTATATTCGTAGCAGTGACAAATCAGGCAATGTAAACAGCAGACTTTTATGTGTGAAATCTAGGATTTCTCCATTAAAAACAATTACCATACCTAGGTTAGAATTATGCGGTGCAGTTTGGCTAACTAAATTAATGGATAAAACTCTACAATCATTTAAAGAAACATTTTCAACGATTTATTGTTGGTGTGACTCGACAATCGTTTTAGGCTGGTTGAATTCGGAGCCCCACAATTTTCAAATATTTGTAGCAGAATCACAGATATACAGAATTTAATTGACGCATTAAGTTGGAATTCCGTAAGGTCAATTGATAATCCAGCGGATTTAATTTCGCGTGGAGTAAAGCCCGAAGATTTAATTCATAATAAATTCTGGTGGGAAGGTCCAAATTGGCTTCTTACGGATTCGTATCAATCAAATGAAAGTTGACAAAAATAAGTTGTTTACCTGAAATATGTAAGTATGCTTACTATTATAAAGGATGATTTTGACTTAGAGAATAAATATTCCAGTTTTACAAAACTACAAAGAGTTTTCTCATTTCGCACATATAGATATAAACAGCAACAACTCAAAAAACACTTTTTTTCGGGAAAGGTGAAAAACTGATTACCGTGTCCGTGTGTACTGCATGAGTTTCTGTATTGATTAATATTTTTTAAGTGCAGATAAAAGAAAGATGTTATAAGAATTTTTTGTTTTAATGGAATATTGGGGCTGAAAATTTAATTTTCGTAGTTATTCCCGTATTGCTTAACAAATATGTGTATATTTTTTGTTATTTGAAGTTGAACCTCTGTTGGTGAATTTAGTTTTTAGTTGGCTCTCTTTTGAAGTCTGTAAAATTTGAAGGCAGTTGATCCTGGATTTAAATAAGAAGAGGAAGATTTGTCCCTTTGAAATTTGCAATAGTGCCTGCAAGTCGTAAACTGCTACGATAGGACCATCTGTCCTATTTTTGTCGTTTTCCTTTTCAGTTCTTGAGAAAGCTTTTTATTTCTGATGCTGTTCATATTCTTGACTTATCTTGCGGTTTTCTTCTACGTCTGAGTTCTTCATCACATTAATATTTTTTTCGTTACGAAAAACAAAATATTGAATTCGGTGTTGAATATCCTGTTGAATGTGGAAGCCGTGGCAAAAGCTAAACCATCCTTTTCACAAAGTTCTTTATAATCTCTGTAGATATTGGCCAATGATATATCACTTGAAATAAATTCTCTTGTCGTTTGAGCTCTCAAGTAATGAGATTGAATTCTTGGAATAGAATTTATAAAATCTATAACGCTCTGTTTAATTTGTGGATTAATAATTGGTTGATGGCTGTATTTTCCTCTCAAATCAGCTTGTATGACTCCTGATTCCGACTTCTTGGAAAGTGCCGTTTGTATTGCTTCATAACTCAAGTCAAGAGTGGATTTAAAAAACGGTTTGCATACTCCAATTTTGGATCCATCAAGTGAGTATCGATATTTAGGCTTTATTTTTTGTGAGTGTTGCGCTACAAATTCTGTCTGCCTTTCAAGATTGGCAAGTCCCCAAAACGCATCAAAAAGCTGATGGCTTGATATTTGATCGATCTTATCTTTACATTTTAACCGGCATTTTTCTACACAGTGGGGCTCAACTCTCTGACACCTGTATCTTCGATGTTGATCATCGATTCGTCGATCATGGTCATCTTCTGGCTGTGGCCTGTTTACTATTACCGCCTCCTTCTGTGTTATTTGTTCAAAGTCCTGTTTTAAAGCGCTAGTATCTGGTTGAATATTTTCATATTGAGTCAGTAAGCTAGGGCTGACGTTTTCTTTGTCTCTTTCTTCAACCATAATTACTAAAAACCGTCCACGATTCATTCTTTTTCTAAAATATAAAATGTAAAATTCAATAAACCGACACAGCTCTAACTGAAAAACTTAAGTAAAAACATAACAAACTGTGTATTTACTAGGATGAAAATAAATCGCCACTAGCAAAAAAGTTCAATTTAATTTGTTAAACAAAACAGACCCAACTACAAATTCAAAATTTTTTTAACATTTACCAATTCTAAATAAAAACAAAAACTTTACTCACCTTACTATCAACATTGGTTCAACTCAAATTGTAGCTTTAATTTACTCAGCACTAGCCATCAAAACGGCGACAAGTCGAAAGTATGTACTACAGTTTCTTGGTTTAACTCAACAACACGGAATTAAACCAAAATAACTCTCATTTATTTAAGACGGACACGTGCGTTCCGCTTGTAATACTGACTGCAATTAATGATGTCCCTGTTTTGGTGGAGAGGAGCGCGGCTCGCTTGTTCAACAAAAGGGGCTTCTAGCTTTATTTAGAGTTGAGTATTGGAACTATTTTTAAATCTGTTTTATTGATCGCTAGGTAGTGAGTTAAGGAATTCGATGGTATGCGTAACTCAAAAATCTCAATTTTTAGCTCTCTTTAGATCTAGGTGTGCGATATATGATATTGAAAATATTTATTGAAAAAAATGTAGGTAGAAATAGATTAAACAAAATTTCAGGTGAACTAACGTTGTCAGAAATAAATAACGCAACTACAACTTTTCATTTATTCAACAAAAATATTTTCAAAGAGAAATGATGTTATTAAAGGATTCCATGTAAGTCATCTCAAATAGTAAAATTATTTATTTAAACCCATTTATTGACAAATATGGTGTTATGCGAGTAGGTGGTAGATTAGCTAAATCATTGTTGACTTTGGATCAAAAACATGCAATTATTTTACAATCTGGAAGCCAATTTCCGCGACTAATTATAGAGCTGGAGCATAAGCGCAATTTACATATTGGCGTAGACGGTTATTTACACTAGCATACACTAGCAGCGCTTCGTAGGAAATTTTGGCCAATTCATGCTCGAAGCACTATCAAGGAAGTTATCTATAAATGTGTAAAATGCGCTAGATTTAAATCAAATTAATATTCAACTCTAATGGGATAAATTTCCCATTTCCCGAGATGAGCGTGTGCAACCATCAAGAGCATTTTTGCACACTGCAGTTAATTAGGCAGGACCGTTTTTAATCAAGGATGGTAAGACTCGCAACAGTAAAATCATAAATCTTATTTATGTGTATTTGTTTGCTTTGTTATATATGCAGTGCATTTGGAAGTGTCAGGAGATTTAGAAACTACCTCGTCATTTCTAAAAGCCTGTAAGAGATTTTGCGGTAGAAGAGGTGTCTATAAATCATTATATTCGGATAACGGAACCAATTTTGTCGGGGCCAATAATGAATTGAAACGAGTTATAAAATCTGACTCGATATTTTCAAATTGTTTTAAATCAAATTCAATTGCTTGAAAATTTAACCTTTAAAGTCTCCTCATTTTAATGGATTTTGTGAGGCTGCTGTAAAGTCAGCAAAAAACATTTTGAAAAGGGTATTCGGGAATCCGTTTTTAACTATCGAACAGTTGATAACAGTATTTGTGCAGATCGAGGCAATCTTAAATTCGAGACCTATTACTCCCATTTCCAATGATCCTAAAGATTTACTTGCTTTAACACCCGAAGATTTTCTCATCGGAGACCGCAAGCCGATGTGATGGACACACCAGAAAATAGGTTAAACCATTACCAAGGGTCGAATCAAATGATCCAACACTTTTGGAAAAGATGGTCCACCGAGTATATCACTGCGTTATAACCAAGAAGAAAGTTGTGTAAGTTTAGAGCCAACATCGAGGTTGGAAACTTTGCGCTATTAAATTGGGAAAATACACAGACGCTATTGTGGCCAAAATGGAGGTGCATCTTGGACACGATGGCGTAGTGGGAGTGGTGACAGTTAAAACGGCCACGGAACTCTAAGAGAGCTGGTTGTGTTACCAGTCAATTAGTGTTTATTGTAATTACTGAATTATTTTTAAGTGTATATTTTTGCGTTATTGTAAGAATTATCTGTATATATTTTTGTATATTTAGTATATATTTCGTATGTATTAAATTGTTGAATGAGGACCTTTCAAGGGGGTTTGTATGTTTAGTAAAGTTTAGTGCGCATGTCTGCTACTCTTAAGTGGAGCCCTTGGTTTCTTTCAAAAACTAGACATTAAGATTTCGTATTTCACAAGATTAACAGTCTACAGTTCATAATATTAGTATTGAATTTTTAACAAGCTTATTAGGTGTATTAAATATTTCAAAGCAATACAATTCGTGTTATAAACAAAATTCATTCCACAACCTTGTAACATTATTCAATTCTAGTTTCATTCTAATCTTATTATTATTACTTTAAAAAAATGATTAAATTTTAATAATTCTTCTAAACACAAAGTATTTTGCATTACCAATATATTTACAACGCATTTACAAGCTAATCGACATTTTTATTGAATGGGTATTATATATATTTACTTTATATTATTGTGAAAGCATTTTGAAAGTATGTACGTCATCGGTCAGTTTAGGTATTCACTAACTTATATAACTTCGTTATAACATAATATTTATATTATTTGTAAACAAAAATATTTATTTTATATATGAAATGGCTGAAAAAAGTCGATGTACAATAATTTAAAAAATAATTTTGTGTATTCGTTATTTAGAAATACAATTCGAATAATTCAAGGGAAATGAAAATTCATATATCATAGTCAAAGCATAAATTCAAAGACATATATCACAATGTTGTTTAATGTACTAACAACAATATTTGTAAATATTACTGTAAATTATTAATAGAATTTCATTTTACTTGTTTTTCATTTTACATGTTGTGTACTGTTGAATAGCAGAAATGAAAAGGTTTTTGCAAAAACGGATTTTATTTAAAATAACATAAAAACAATAGCATCTTTGTGTAAATCCAAGTGTAAATCCAAAAAATATAATTTATAAGAAGAATTGTATGACAGAATGATGAAAGAGTTTTTAAATTGCGATTTAAATTTAAATTAAATTTAAATGTTTTCGCACAAAAATGCATTAAAACTAATTTAAATATCATTGGGCTTATATTATAAATATACTTTCTCTTGTTGGAATGTTTTTTCATTTTCGGAAATAAAGATATCTATTATTTAGATTCTATATTTTAAAAGAGTTTTAAATAGAGTTTATACAAAAACTTACTTTTTGAAAAACCGGTTTTCCTTTAGCCGGTTTTCAAATTAAAAAAAAAATAAATAGGGAAAAATATTTTATTTAGAATTGGTGAAACCATCCTACGTTATAGATAATCATACACATTTAAAACAAACGGAACATAGCCTGAATATACAAATATATTCAGCCTTTCCAAGACAAATCTCACTTGAGATTCGTAAGTTATTTTGTACTATAGATAATATATAGATATATATTATAGAGACTATATATTATATTCGGAAAGGCTGAAAATATTTATATATTCAGACTGTGTTCCGTTTATTTTAAGTTTTATGATTATCTATAACGTAGGATCGTTTCACAAATTCTATCTTATGAGTTCAATTAATAACCTGCTAAGTTCATGTCTCTCTCACAAAATGTCAAAATTATAAACATCTAACTCTAAATACCACATGGGTTTTCAAGTGAGTGGTTTAAAAATTATTGTTCATGGAAGCAATGCTGTGCTGATGAGAGATAAATCTCGAAACGCGTCCACAGATGGCTGGCTATCCACTTAAGGTATCGGAAAGACATGATCTTAAAAACAATGTTATTTTTATGGTTTTTGTTGAGTGCCACGAAAGTGGACTGAAAGCTATAAAATAACTGACAAATTTCATGTGAGATTTATTTTGGCAGTCCTAAAAAGAATCAATAATTGTTATAGAGCTCCGATAAGGCTGAATATATTTATATATTCAGGCTGTGTTCCGTGTGTTTTAAGTTTGTATATTTTATTTAAGGCATGTAAAATAACGATATCAATATCAAAATCAAAATATAAAAAGTATTAAGGATTGATTACACGTTACTTACACAAAAGATCAAAAACTCAAACAAAAATTTATTTAACTAATTTTTATTTCTCCTAAGAAATGATTTTAAAAAACATAAAATATCCACTGAACGGTGGCTAATTCTTGTTCTTATTTTGGACGCAATATTGCCTGAAATTGAAAATACTAATCCACTAGCTTCTTATCTTAGAGATCCATTAGAGATCGAGATAATTGTTTCTTGGTAACGAATATCCTGGTTGTTGAAGAGACTCTCGTATGCAGTATTTTGTAATAGCTTATATTTTGGGTCATTTCACACTTTGCAAGCGATCAAGTTATTGTTTTTTCTCTAGTAGCATCGGACCTCAAGAGACTCTCGTATGAATGAGCTATATGTAATACTATTAATAGAAAATCAATCCATTGCTGCAAGTTTTGATATTATTTCTTCCGAACCATGCCTTTTCACTATTCATAGAATTCAAAATATTCGTTTTTTCTTTTCTTGAAGAAGACATCCAGGCGTTTTTTCTTCGCTGATTGTTTCAAATGATTATGTAGATTGCTCGTAGATCAACCTTTGCAGCTCAACATTTTATTATAATGGTTGTAGATTGTCTATCCCTAACTTTACGGAACTATCCCAAACTTCCGAAATTAAATGAAATTTATTAAATAAATATTTTTGAAGTTTATTTTACAATTTTAGTATTCTAACTATAAATATTAAAGTAATTTAAAGCAATCTACACATTTTTTAGGAATTTTGAAAAAACACGCATCTTCTTATTCTAATTCATGTTGAAAAAATGTGTCTGCTGTCTATTGAATAGAATGGATATCAAGCATATCAAGTAAGTTAAAAAATATTTTTACATAATAATTAGAAGTATTTTAAACCGGTTTTTTTAATTTAAAAATGTGGCGTTTTTCAAATGTGACAAATATATTTTGAAAAGCGGTTTTTAAAACTGGGTTAGAAAAACCGTCAAGCTTTAAAAAAACAAAACAGCAGCAAAAGGCTTAAGACCACAAAATAACAAGGCGACAAGACATCGCTTTCATAATACATGGCTCAACGGTTTCTATTAATTATTTCAAAATAAATGTCGTAATTCGTTGAAACCAGAATATGTGATTAATAATCTTAAAATAGAAATTCTAAAGAAACAATCTTTAACTTAATAAAAAACGCATTACAAAGAAATCAATGGTTATTCAATTTCTGACTTCGTAATTCAGTTGATATAAAACACTTTCAATATAATGTTTTGCCCAACGTAGGAAATTACTTATTTGATTATATTTACGCCACTGAATATTTCCGTGAGGAAATTTCATCTCAAACATTAATTTCATTTCATTTACTGTCACTTAAATGTGTTTGCTTTTCATTTTTTAAATTATCTACAGCGCTTTCTGCCGCATGTAATACACATCAATCACACAATTCTACAGAAAAAAATTAGAGAAAATCGAGAAAAACTTTTTTTCAAAGAAACGCGAATCTTGACATACATACATATATATATATATATATATATATATATATATATATATATATATATATATATATATATATATACAGTCATACATATTGACGTACTTATAATACATCAAAAGACGTGATATTTTGCATAGAACAAACAACGAACACTCTTTTTCCGTTTTTCTGAAACATAAGCATGAAATTAGCAACTATAAAATTGCGCAATATATTTTTAAGCAATTAGTTTTCTAAAGTATTCTAAATTAAATGCAAATTAAAACTATCTATGATACTTAAATCTCACAGAATAAACCTCTAAATTTTTTTATAAAACACATCGATCATTTTTTGAGAGCCTCGATTTTCTCGAGCCTGCGTACCACTAACTTGATTTTATCCGGCCCTCGTAACAATTTTCAAATCCTATTAAACTTGGCCGAGTACATAGACATCGACTTGGAGGTTTGATGGGTTAAGCGGTGTTTTCTATCGGTCTTTACTTGTCTGGTCTTGTATGTCTTGTCTGATTTTTTCTGGTCTTGTACGGTCTGGTCTTGTCTCATCTTGTCTAGTCTAGCCTGGTCTAGTATTCTCTAGTCTTGTCTGGCCCTTTCTGGTCTTGCCTCTTCATGTCTCGTATTGCCTGGTCTTGTCTAGTCCTGTCTGGTCTTGTCTGGTCTTGCCTGGTCATGTATGACCATATCTGATCTTATTTGGCCTTGGTCTTGTCTAGTCTTGTCTGGCCTTGTCTAGTATTGTCTGGTCTTTTCTGGTCTTGTCTGGTCTTGTCTGGTCTTGTCTGGTCATGTCTGGTTTTGTCTGGTCTTGTCTGGTCTTGTCTTGTCTGGTCTTGGCTTGTCTCGTTTTGTCTGATCTTGTCTGGTCTTGTATGGTTTTGTCTGGTCTTGTCTGATCTTGTCTGGTCTTGTCTGGTCTTGTCTGATCTTGTCTGGTCTTGTCTTATCTCGTCTGGTCTTGTCTGGTCTTGTCTCGTCTTGTCTGGTCTCGTCTGGTCTGGTTCGGTTTTGTCTAGTCTTGTCTGTTCTTGCCTAGCCTTGCCTAGTCTTATCTGGTCTTGTCTGGTAATGTCTGCTTTTGTGTGGTCTTGTTTGGTCTTGTCTGGTCTTGCCTGGTATGGTCTGGTCGTGTATGGTCCCGCCTGGTCTTGTCGGGTTTTGTCTGGTCTGGTTCAGCCTTGTCTTGTCTTTGATGGTCTTGTTTGTTGTTGTCTGGTATTGTCTGGTCTTGTCAGGCCTTGTCTGGCCTTAGAAGGCCTTGTTTGGTTTTGCTCGGTCAAGTCTTTTATTATCTGTCCATGTATATAATATTGTTTGGTATACTCCCGTCTTTTGGTATTGCCTGATCTTCTCTTTCTCAATTGTATCTATGATTAAATATAGGGTGAAACTAAACTAATTGCAGTTACAATCATACCAACTTATTAAAGCGGAACACAGCTAGAATATATAAATATATTCACCTTTCCGAATCTCTATAATATAGAACAGAATTCTTAAGACTTTTTAAGACTATAAAACAAATCTTATGTTGCAATTCAACAGATATTTGTGTTATTCACTAGTACTCAGTTAACTTACGTGACACTAAAACAAGACACAAGATAAATAACATTGTTTTTAATATCAGATCTTTCTCTTCAACGAAAAGTGAAAAGCCATCTGCAGGCGCGTTTCGAGATCTATCTCTCATCAGTGCGGCTTTGCTCTATCTATTTTCGACAGCCCAACACATGTTTTCAAACTAATGTAAGTGTTTTCCATTATATAATTCATAACAGCAAAGCTGCATTGATAAGAAATAGATCACGAAACTCGTCTGCAGATGGCTATTCAATTTGGGTTAAAAAGAAAGATCTGATAATAAAAAACAATGTTATTTATCTAGTGCCTTGTTTTAGTGTCATAGAAGTGAACTGAGTCCTTGTGAATAACACAAATAAATATCTGTTGTCTTTCAACATGTACTTATTTATAAGTGTGCTATAAGTACAACATATACTTATAGTCTCAAAAAGACTTAAGAATATTATAGAGATTCGGATAGGTTCAATATATTTATGTATTTAAGCTGTATTCCCCTGTAATATGTTGGCATCTAACATTGTCTGAGTTATTTAGCTTCCTAAAGTTTAATTAAGCGTTTTATAGGAACATACAACTTTAAATTGAAATTTGTTTGAAAGAGTATGATTTAGAATCTTGATAATTGTAATGAATCTTAATGGTTAAGAATTTTAATTATTTTCTGATCAAATCTTACAAGATTGTTTTTGCGCAATGAAAGAAAATTTGATGATAAATATATCTAATCCACCTAGTTACCGAAAAATTTAGTTTAAATTGTAATAAATAAGAACAGGAGAAAGAAAACATGCAAATTGAATTTGAGTAAAGTAATCCGTTCTACTTTAAAAATCAGCTGATATGAATCAAGAAGTAATAAGGATGTAAATAATCCAAATATTCAACTATGTATTGTAACTATATATTTACTTTTACAAATCTGTTTGAATAATCGAATAATTAATGTAACAAGTGAAATTATTATAATGACCTAGAAAGTGAACTATATAACAATGCCCTAAGCACCTTTCCATTTTCCCATTAACTTAGATAACTTATAATTGGAGTTTTAGGTAATAATTTATTTTGTGGCCCGGCGCATTCGCCAGCTGATATTGTAACAAATAGGTATTCGCTTTCATTATTCAACTCTTCCAATTTAATTACTCATTTAGTTTATCTCTAAAATGCAAATGTTTGAACAGTGAGAAACTATTATAGATGTTACTATTTATAGAAGCGAGAGATTGTGTCGAACGAGTTGCGAATTTCAAGTTTATTATAGAGGTTAAGTAAACTAAATAATAGTGTATAATAAATACCAACAAATAATATGATAAATAATAAACAGACAGTCTGTGAGACGCACCCTGAAGGAAGTCCGTAGATTTCAGAAAAAAACCTCGAAGGATAAGTATCCCCTGGATAGAAGAGAGAAAGGAGTTACACCGGCAGAAGATGCGACAATACTGGACAAAGGTCAAAAGTAGGCCTATTCGAAAGAAGAAGAAGAAATAGCAACAAATGATTTAAAATATTCTTCTTAAAAAATTACATGATATTTACAATATAATATAATCTAGAACACAGATAGGTTTTCCTGACAAATGATTTTATATAACTTCTGATTAAATATCCTTTCTTAGATTACGAAAAGCATTCATTGAAGAAAACAAAATGAATCCTACAGGTGTTGGAAAAGGTAAGTAAGGAATGATACAATTTCCATAACATTTAAATTAGTTCCTCGAAAAATGTAAATTGGGAGGGCAGAAGGACCTTGTTGGTCGATAGCCCTTTTTATAAAATATACAATAAATATATTCTCTCTCTGTAAATTTTGTGTAATGGATTCAGCGATCTCTGGAATGTTTGATTGGATTTAGAAAAGAAAAATGCAAATATGAACAAAAATATAAACTGTGCTTAAAGTTTGTGTAAATAATGAATTGTTGAAATGAATAATTGAATAAAATTGGAATTGAAATAACTTGAAAATATTTCATTCAAACAAATATAAAATAAACAGTAGCTTTAATTTACTTTAAAATGAATACTGAATGCAAATTATAAATATACAACATTATTATTAAATTAAACTAATTAATAATAGATTTCATATTGATTTTAAATAAATAATTAAATCCTTCAAATTATAAATCTAGTACATAATTATTCCATTAAATAAATTAGTAATAATAAAATGCATAACAAATGATATTTTCAGCACACAAATTTCCAACAATGTAAATAATTTTGAAATTTCAAACGAGTACGAGTCCATTAATATTTTCGTGGAAAACTTATTAAATGAAACATTGTATTCCCAAACGAATTGTTGACAATATTCAACAGACGACAATTGCAATTCAGACAAGAAAACCCTCTTACTAAGGCTGAAGTAAGAACATTGATGCGTAACCTTAATGCCACCCGCGTGCGCTACGACGCAGAGAAATTTGTCCTGCAGAAAATGATAGAAGAAAGAGGATATTGTAGACCGGATGTGATGACAGATAATAAATGAAACGTGAGAATAACACAAAAAATTGGATACCGTAAAAAATTAGTTAGATTTTACCTTGCAGATTACGAAACGGGGCAAATTACAGAAAATAGGATTGATCAAATTATTTTTTCAATTTCAAATTAAATTATTTGCATTGTGTATTTAACCTTCCGATAATGCTGATCCAATTCAAAACAAAACAAATATAGAGAATTGGCAAATTCAAAATAAATATAAGAAAAGATCAACCCACAATAACAATATTACAATCGGTACAAATTCTGACGATATAAAAATTAAGGCAATAACTAGATATGCCCATTTACATGTATAAAAGTTGGGACCTCAAATAACGGAAGATGAATTAAGGGATTATCTACAAAATAAAAACTTTCATCTGTATTTTATAAGAAATTAACATCAAATCGCCTGGAGGAGTGTGCTTCGTTTAAAATATCTGTCCTAAGAGATAAGCTAGAGGAAGTGAAGAATCCCGAATTATTGCCCCAAAATACTTATATAAATAGTTTTTCTCTTCATCTGGTGAAGACCAAAATAACCAAATAATTTTTAACACAGTGGCAACGAAGTATGCACGAAATTCAAAAACACAAAAATCAAAACTACTTCAGCTCGAATTATTATTGAAGGATTATGAGCCATATTTTCTGTCTGGCGGAAACATGATTGTCAGTAGACCCTATACAAATTATTAATGTACCTAAATATAAACTAATTTCATCGAACAACAGCGGATTTAGTGGCTAAATCTAGTGGCGGTAAAGGAGCTAGTTGGGTGAAAGAATTCCGTAATTATTGCAATCCTTTTGAATTAGCTAGCAAATCTATAGAAAACATATTGAAATTTGTGGTGTTATTTGGAAGTCTGCATCTGATAGCGAAGCCATTATTACATTATATAGACCATCCACCTTTAGACTGAATAACTGCATTTATTTTAATCCTAGAAAAAATTCTAATATTAGCATTCGATAAATTTGAAGAAATCATCACGTTAGGTGATTTTAGCATGCATTTTGATGAATAATCGAAAGAGAAAAATAATCTAATTAACCTCCTACGGGCGTATGGACTGGATTATAGAATAAAAGTTCCCACTAGAGTCACTAAAAAGCATTACCGATAACGTCTCTATGAGCCTCAACAACCCAGCTTTAATAACGGTTGATGAAAATTCAATTTCCGACCATAAATTCAGATTAGTTGGTATTAATGTAAATTGTGCTAAGAAGGATAACTATTAATTTGCTACAAACTACTGCGCTGCCAACAAAGCTGCTCTATTACAAGCTCCTCCACAAGAAACGTTTACAGAAATCCACACAGATTGCGAACGTAAGACAACAGCTTTCATACAGTTGCTACAATTCTACGTTTTAATTTTTTTCTGATAAAAAAGATTGAAAAATTGTATTAATTCTACTTCATGGATCTCGGAGAAAGTTAAAATCTCAAGCCAAAACTCAAAGGATCTTTTTGTAATTAAAAAAAAAAACATCCAGCCTTAAAAGATCTATACTAACCTATGGAGAAAAAACATCTAAATTTACTTGTAACAACTAAAACAATTTTTTATAAAAACAAAATCGAGAACAAACAAACAAAAGGGCTTGTGGAAAACAGTAGAGGAATTATCTAATAAAAGCTAGATCAGCCAGATCTGCATATTAAGGAGGAATACGCAACAATTGTAAGAGATCCAGATAGAGTGGCCCCGTTATTCAATGCATTCTTCAAAATGGCACCAGAAGCAATTACTGCGAAAATACCATATATTCATTTGGACAATGTCCACATTCCTGTGAATACAAAAACGATGTATTTGAAAGAATTCAGCCCCAATTAAATGTCGATAATCCTAAATAAATTTAAAAATAAATCCAGTTACGGCCCAGATTTAATTCCAAGTAGTGTAATAAAAGAATTTCAAAATGAACTTCTGGAACAAATCACTGATATTATTAACAGCTCCTTTTCCTCAGAAACAGTACCGGATATATTAAAAATCTCTACAGTGGTTCCAATATTTAAGAAAGGAGATTGTACAGATTTGAACAACTATAGACAAATAGCTCTGGTTTATGTAAGCGCAAAAATCCTAGAATATTGTATGGAATATCAACTGATGCCGAACATTTCGAGAAACGGCTTGCTTCTTAAAAAACAACATGGTTTCCGTAAAAGTAAATCAACCACTACTGCAGTAAATGAGTTCCGCAGCAAAATTGTCAATAAGATGGATAAAGCCAAATGTCCTGTGGGTATTTTTTTGTGATCTCTCTAAGGCCTTTGACTGTGTCTCGTACGACATACCCTTAAACAAATTATACTTATATGGAATTAGAGGAAAAATTGGGCAGTGGTTCATATCTTACTTAAGCAACAGGCGACGATACGTCAAAAGTGAAAATAACGAAAGGACTGGAATATCCTCTACCACAGTGGTAAAAAGGTGTTCCCCAAAGAAATGTTCTGGCCCCGGTTCTCTTTTCTCTGTACACATCAGACATGGTTGACTTTATCGGGCAAAAACACTGTACCATGTATGCTGTTGACACAAGTATTATAACATCGGAGGATTCCCTGGTGGAAAACGAAATCAAAGCAAATGTAATCTTAGACGGACTTTATACATAGTTTTGTGCAAATAAATTGTTCTTAAATCCAGTATAAAACTAACTACATAATTTCTCAATGTAGTCGAAGGAAACCCTCTGAAGATCTTCTAATGCAAATCGGAAACTACAGATAATATCGAAAGCCTGTGTTGAAGAGATCCTGTGTTGAACAGATCCTCAACCTTAAAACTGTACTTGCATACTCCAAGATGAGAAACCGCTAGGGGGTCGTCACCTTTGTTGATTTTAGGAAGGCCTACGATTCCATCGATAGAGGAACGCTTAACAAAGTACTCCAGGAACTAGCACTAGACAACAAAACCCGCAGACTAATCCTAGAAACTTTGACCAATACCCATTCCAAGGTTAAATTTAGAGGCGATATTTCAGAAAGCTTCGAAGTAAAAACTGGAGTGAGACAAGGAGATGGACTTTCCCCACTTCTCTTCAATTGTGTCCTTGAAAAGGTTATGAGAGAATGGCGCAAGGAACTGAACAATTTGGGTGCTTAGAGTGGTATCTACCTGGGACGTAACAACGATGGAATGGTTGTAGATTGCCTGTCCTTTGCAGATGACATGGCACTGTTTGCTGATTCTCTTGAGATAGCAACAATGCAGGTAAACTGCCTCAGAAAACAGGCTGCCAAAGTGGGTCTTCAAGTGTCGCTGGAGAAAACAGAATTCTTCACCAACATTAGAGAATCAAACAGAGAGATGTTACTAGAACAGGGAAACATCAAGAGGACTGAGAAATTTAAGTATCTTGGCGAATGGATTGAACGCAACTTATCAGAAAGAGCATCATTTTCCAAGAGAGTCAGCAAGTTAGAGCTAGCCTATCGGCTGACTAAGAACACTTACTATAAGAAATGCCTGTCACGCAACCTGAAACTTTAGCACTACACATCAGTCTTAAGACCAGAAGCCCTATATGCCATGGAGTATCTTTCCTTGAACCGAAGGGGTCTAATAGAGAAATTGGAAATCAGAGAGAGGAGAATCCTTAGGAAGATCCTAGGCCCGGTAAAGGAAGATGGGGAATTCCGAAGACGGCATAACTCTGAGATCTACGAACATATTAAGATGATCTCTGACTATGCAGGGAAAAGATGGGTAGCTTTCTATGGCCACGTTACAAGATTGCCTCCAAACCGACCAACCAACCGTCTGTTCACCGTCTGGCAAAACAAGAAGCTTCGTACCACTTGGTTGACAGAGACCGAGAAGGATATTAAAGAACTGGGAATAAAAGATCTCAAAAACAGACAGTCGGTGAGACGTACCCTAAAGGAAGTCCGTGGATTTCAGGAAACACCTCGAAGGAAAGGTACCCCCTGGACAGAAGAGAGAAAGGAGTTACACCGGCAGAAGATGCGACAATACTGGGCAAAGGTCAAAGCCCAACAGTTGTACAAGCGTGGTCCAAAGTAGGCCTATTCGAAAGAGGAAGAAGAAAACCCGTGATCAAATTTTTAGGAATATATCTGAAAGTACCTGTCGTGGAAACATACAACAGAGTAAATCGTACGCAAACTAAATAGCAAAGCGTATCTTTTGAGAAAGGTATGGGATACAGTTGGCAAAGAACCCATTTGTAAAGTGTACCATGCTGAGTTCCATTTGGTATTATCGTGTGGCATCCTGCTATGGGGAATTTCCTCACATACACATAGAGTCCTTTTATATCAAAAGAGGATTATAAGAGCAATAACTTTAATAACCATTACAACATCTTGTAGGCCATTTTTTCAGAAGGTGAAAATTCTAACCATGACATCCGTCTATATATGGGATATAGCTTGCTATGTGTTTAAAAATAAGCAATTATTTGATATCGGGGAGGCTCACCATAGTTATGAAACCTCAAAAACTGCATTTCAAAAAACCTATACAAAGTAATCTTAACCTGTGCCAAGGGACACCAAAGAGAATTTAAAATCAAACGTACTTATCTTAAGTGAAATTCGATTGTAATTATATGAGAGTCTCGTTCGAGATGATTACATTGTAGTACCCCTACTTTCTACTAGATTCAACCACAAGTTCACAGTTCCAAAATTTTCGGTCTCCGGCCCTGCATCTGGTCCCTACATTACTGGTCACACTTCATATAGTTTAAAGCTTATTTTAATATTAAGGAATTTAGCTCGTATACACAAGACTCCTTAACCGGGCTGGGAAAACTTTTACGAGAGGAAGAGGAGGGAGGGAAGTAATCATCTCGAACGAGACTCTCATATAATTACAATCGAAGTTTTGAGTCTCGTTCTTCGAGATTACATTGTAGATGTTTAGAGCAAATTGTCTCTATAATTCAATGTATTATAATTATTAACATTTTAATCATTTTATAGCCACGAACTTAATTCCAACTATGTTTATCCAATACCAATACATTTTTTTACCTTAACTTAAAAAAAATAGAGTTAATGCATCACGAGTTATCTTTCTCCATTCCCTGCAGTAAGTCTGTCATAGGCTTAGAAAGGACTGGGGAAATATTGCCCTTCTAGCTGAAGAGATCTGATAATGACATTCTGATACAGGTTTTCCTATATCGGTCGGCTTTTTTAAGGGATCTAATGTTTGTTATCCATCATTTAGAACCATTGTAATGCTCTGACTCAAGGCAGACAAGGCTGAACCAGCTAGATTTTGTTCAGCAATGTACTGGTAATGTCTATTGATCCCCCTCTCGTTTGGAGTTGATGAGATTTCTGCATTTAACTCAGGTGCTTCGAGATATATTACCACCATTTGGAAATTTGTCAATTACACCATTTTTTGTCTCCCTGGATAGTTAGCCAAGTTAACCAAAATTGTTAATCAAGAAGACCATCTTGACACGAGACTTTGGGGTAAATTGACTGATTCTTTATTTACTACTGCAGTATTTTGTAATAGCTTATATTTTAGGTCATTTCACACACTTTGCAAGCGATCAATTTATTGTTTTTTCTCTAGTAGCATCGGACCTCTACTACTTCAGGATCATCTCCCAGAACTAATTCTACATCATCATCTAATTTGTTAGAATTGGTTTCCTCTTCTTTGGCAGCACCTAACCCTCATGCTGATTGAAAACTGTTATCTGTGCCTAGCTCCTGGATATTTTCTTTATCGAGTATCGGATTGTTTTGTTTGTCAATATCTATGTTTTCTGTGTTGGAGTTTTGAATATCATCTACGAATGAAAGGGAAATTTTTCCCAGATAATGCCAGATGAAGGTTCATAGCACTAGTAGTTATTGCCTCCTACATGCAAAAGTCACTAGCATTGTACGTTCATCAAGACCTTGACAATAGATTGAGTACAAGATGTAAATTTAAATGATAAATGAATTATCATTCATCCTTTTAAATGAAAAGGGAATTTTTTCCCTGATAATTTCAAATGACCATACACAGCCATAGTAGTTATTGCGTGCTACGTGCAAAAGTCACTAGCTTTGTACGCCCATCAAGACTCGCCCATCAGATATTATTTAACCTTTTAAATGAAAAGAACATTTTTTCCCTGATAATGCCAAATGAACATTCACAGCACTAATAGTTTTTGCCTCCACCATGCAAAAGTCACTATACGTCTAATACGCCCATCAAGACTCACACAAAGCACACACAAGCTAAGTATATGATGTCGTGTAAATTATATTATATAATTCTATCATGTTATATTATATGATATTAAATGATATTATATGATATTAGATATCATTCAACCTTTTAATCTTAAATACCTGTAATTTTTGTTGATTTGTTAATTTTATCGGCTAAGCCTTCAACAATTTTATCTAATCTCCGCAGTCTCTTATTAGTTTTTTCCTCTTCCCTTTTACGCTGCGAATTTGATGTTTTTTTTACACTAATTTTAAAAGCATATAAATAAATTTATATTTATATATTTATATTTATTATTAAACAAATATGTTAAGGTTAATCCGGGTTAAACACTCTCAAGAACATGTGGTGTCGTCTAGCACAAAGAACGTTATGAAGTGTGACCAGGTAATGTATGGACCAGGTGCAGGGCCGGAGCCCGAAAATTTTGGAGTTCTGAACTTGTGGTTGAATCTAGTACAAAGTAGCGGTACTACAATGTAATCTCGAGGAACGAGACTCGAAATATAATACGTATACACATATTAAATCGTATACCTTTTCAGATCAAGAGAACTTACAAATTCTTTAGGAAACAGCTAAAAAGGCATCTCATAGGGAAGTGTAATTACATGTGAAGTGAATTTTTTGAAAATAAACAATAACAATATTTTTATATGTATTTATATTTTGCATTAATCTAATTTTAATTTTCTGTTAATTCTAATCCAATTTTGCATTAATCTAAATTTATTTTTTCTCTGTTTTTTTTGACTTTAACACGTAATGTATTTACATATGTAATGTATTTGACTAGACAGACAAAACTGGACAGACAAGACTGTACAGACAAGACTGGACAGACAAGGCTGAACAGACAAGACTGGACAGATAAGACTATGCTGCTATGCAGACAAGACTAGATAAATAAACAGTACTAGACAGACAAGACTGGACAGACGAGACTAGACACAAGATTGACCAGGGCAATGCAACATTCATAATATGAATGCAACATTCATAATTGATAAAACTAGAGTTTCAACAAAATGTTTTATGCAAAATTTAGGAATTTTGTTTTCATATTTATTAAAATATTTGTATTTTAATTTGTTATTAAAAACAATAACATAGAACGTTTTAATTTATGCTGGTATATTGTTTTAAAAAACTAATAAATGTATACAATTTATAAATATTACGGGAATTTCATAAATAAAACTTAAAATAATTAAAATTGGATTTTTGTAATTTATTTCGTTCAGTAATTAAATACGCATATGAGTAAATCAATTATTTTTACTAGAAATTTTTTTTACAAAAGCGGTGTAAAATATTCTTTTCCAAATTCATCCAAATCTAAGAATATTTTGGAACAGCTGAGAAAGCTATTTATTGTAAAATGGGAACACTGTTTATAGAAAATTTCCAAAACTGAAAATTTTGTATTCATCTTTAAGCTTTAAAATGTTAGAGTAAGGAGATTAAAGAAATATAACTAGACGCGCAACACTAGACAGACAAGCCAATCTATACTAGACTGAAAAAAAGTAGACCGATTAGATATACGATAACAGATAATGGTGATTAAGCTGTAAAGGTTTGTAACCGGGTGCACATTAAGCTTACAGTTAAGCTTAAATGAGTCAATTAAATTGGAAGTTGTTTGTGTATTCACAATGTCATTTACCATCCACTAAAGAAATACTATACACTAAAGATATACGACAAAACGTTATCGTATCGAGTTTCGACTTCAAGCATTGGATAGTTGTAGTAACAGTTAAATCTCTTAGTGAGTTGCTAAAGAACAAGATTTTTTGCACACAAAGAGTTAACATAAAAAAAAGAAAGTTATCTTATGCATAAGCTAAGGATTGTTGCTTCAGTTGTTAGAATCTTGAGATACAAGGCTGAGTCAAAATTATACAGATAATACAAATCAGGCAAGATTATTCAGACAACACTGAACAATCAAGATTATACAGATATGACAATAGCAATAAGACAAAAAAAACTAAGGCTTATTGTTAGAGATAAGGTAAGCAGGAAAATAAGAACCTAGTAAACTATGCAAAATCAGTAAGTTTAGTCTACGCCGAGACAAACAATGAATATAATAACCAGCTAAGCTGAGAGAGAGAAAAAAAACAGTTTTTTCTAGTGTAGACATATGTTGCTAAATATTAAGATTAGATACATAAGAGAGAAAATTGATTTTTTTCTGTGGAATGTATTTTTCGTTTTTAATATCTAAAGTGTTTTCTTACAGGATATTGTGATAAATATTTATGTC
Source organism: Phosphuga atrata (assembly GCA_944588485.1). Classification (NCBI taxonomy): domain Eukaryota; kingdom Metazoa; phylum Arthropoda; class Insecta; order Coleoptera; family Silphidae; genus Phosphuga; species Phosphuga atrata. The sequence goes on along the minus strand of OX155892.1, from coordinate 75,566,971 downwards.
GCCAATATTTACAGTTAGTTTGTTGAGAAACTAATAAACGGAGTATGCTCATGCAACTATAATCCGGAAGAAGAGCCGTGATCGGTGAATCGATGAAGTATGTTGATAATACAATGAAAATGTCATAAATGCACAAAGAAAAATGATGAAAACTCTGACAAATCTTTAATTCAATAATAATGGATTCAATCAATATTTAATACTAAAACTTTAGTCAACTATGAACCTTTTAATAGACAGGATACTTTCGATACATTTTTCAAGACAAGTAGCAGTTAAATGAGCTCTAAGCCTGAATATTTTATCAAACGCTGATCAACAAATTAATTGAAAAAATCTTGGCAAACAACAAGCAGGTGTTAAGTTTCCTAAATTAACTATCTGGAAATTTAGGCGAAGGAGATTTACGGAGATCATTTAATTTTAATTAATCGGATTCTGACACTTTTCAAAAGTTTAAAGATCAACAAATGGACGAGCACGATTCTCCAACAAAGTTCTAGTTTTAATACGTCGTCCCAAAGTAAAATCAAACTGTTGGATTTTATTGAATTTGACTCTAGCCAGGTGTTGTACGACTAGATCAGACAAGACCAGACAAGAACGGACAAGACCAGACAAAGCCAGGCAGGACTAGGCAAGGCAATACCAGACAAGACCAGACAAGACGAGACGAAATCAGACAAACCAGACAAGACCAGACAACCTCATACTAGACCAGGCACAACCGACCAGACAAGATCAACCAGACAAGACCGACCAGACAAGACAGACCATACAAGGCCGACCAGACAAAAACGACCAGATAAAACCGACCAGACAAAACCGACCAACCAGACTGACCAGACAAGACCGACCTGCCAAGACCGACCAGACAAGAATGACCATACAAGACCGATCAGACCAGACCGACCAGATAAGACAGACCAGACAAGACCGACCAGACAAGACCGACCAGACAAGACCGACCAGACAAGACCGACCAGACAAGACCGACCAGACCAGACAGACCAGAATAAGACCGACCAGACAAGACCGATCAGACAAGACCGACCAGACAAGACCGACCAGACAAGACCGACCAGACCAGACCGACCAGACGAGACGGACCAGACAAAACCCGGCAAATCTAGACAGAAATGGTCAAAACTAGATAAGAGCGTACTATGAAGTTCAGAAATGTGAAGAATAAGAATGAGCGAGATATTAAAAATTAGGATAATTATGATAATTTAATTCATACTTTTAACACAATTTGGTTTTATGCAGTTTATAATAAATAACATAACTTGATTAGCAAATTTTTTTGTTTGTTTAAAATTTGAAATTTCTGAAATTTATGTAAATATTAGACAATACGAAAATAAAAATTTAATTTGCAGTTTTGCGTCAATTTGGACGACAACTTAATCTCGAAATATTTATTCGAAATAAACAATTATAACGTGTAGAGAAATTCCAATGGACTATCGTCCATTGCCGTACTTTCAAATGCAATTTTTATGACAACAATATTTTACAGATATTATCGGACTAAATTGACATAAATAAATTAATTATTAAATATTAATTACAATAATATATTAATTACAATTTATAATAATCTGAAATTAATTTTTATGGCTTAATATTTATACGAGTACATAAATGAGAGAAACTGAAAATCTTAAAACAATTTAATAAGTGAAATTGAACTTTTTATAATATTGACTGATTTATTGGGAAACAAACTTTTTAAATTCAAACAGTTACTTTATCTTTGTCTGAATCATACAGAGAGAAAGTGAATTTTCTTTTCTGTGAGGAGGACAATAATAAAACGTACAAAAAGTGGATACCATAGATAATCATGTCGATATCTTAATGTTTCATTACTTATGCTGGGATACTCATGCCTATTAAGGTATGTTTAAAATGACACACATGTTTGAGAACTTGTGTGAGAAACAAGTGTGAGGTTCATAAAATTAGCTGCATTTACTTTTTCAAAACGTTCATAATCAAGTCAAATGTTGAATTGACGGTTGTGTTTATAGTTTAGATTTTTGTTGGCCATTGAAAACGAAACAGAAAGATTTTCGGATAGTTAAAGATGCATTCTCAAAAACCGCTTTGACACGTCAACTTTATTTGTGAGAGGGACACCATTTACAAGAAAAAAAATTGTTGCTAAATCACTTAAAAATTAGCTAAAAGTTTAAATGGCACGGTGGCACAAAATTGCACAAAATACCATACGTGAAGACTGAATCCCTTGTTCTTCTTTAAGTGTATTATCATTTAAGTGCCCTATTTCTTTATGTGCCGGATAACAATATGAAAACAATCAATATTTATTAATAGTTGATCAAATATCTATTCAATATTGTTTCAATTTTTTTTCAAATATGTCGTTCATATACCATCAATATTTTAACACGTACTCTACTGTAAAACATGTTTTGGCAAAGCAAATACATCAATAATCGAAATAGATGTCTTAAACATCTAAACTATAAAATTGCTGTAATAAACATGCGATGCGAATTTTTACTAGCAACCATTTGGCAGACCAAATGTCGACAAAATAAATTTCTAGAATAAATAATATTGAAAAATAAATGAAGCTTTATTTATTATATTGTGTCGACCTGGATGTTACCAGTTTATTAATATCATCTATCAATGATTTACAATACAATTTTGTAGAAAATAATTTCGTTTTCAATTTATTTTATGACAAACTTTATCGTGACGTTTATGATCAATAAAAATATATATAGAAAATAAATCGGACACAATACAGATGGGAAATATACCATGCTTGTTACCAGAAATAAATGTAAACAAAATAGTCTTTGAACATAGTATTCCTTTCATCCGAATATTGGTTACACCGTTCAAATTTACTCGTGCGGAAAAAAATATGGAAATGCAAATGAGGTGTTTTTTTTTTCAATTAAAATTATTTTGATTCAAAAGTTTTTCAATGAAGAGGTAGAAATTAATTATTTCTGTATTTCAATACCTAAGTTAATCAAAATAGAGACAGACACTGATTTACATACCTAATATTTACTCTTTACCAATTTCTTGTCCGGTTCTTGATTACTCTGTATTTCAACAGGAAAAAAATACGAAAAAGATATTTATTTAATACTAAATAAATAACGTCAAACCGTTTGGTTTCCATTCTCCTTATTTATCTAACATCTTATACCTTACACATTTTTTCTATTCGTCTACCAAATAAAAAATAATCAAAAGATTGATCTCATATTCACCCAAAAACTTTAGAGACTGTGTTGAAACTTTGTTGAAAAAAAATTTGTTTGTTGCCTACAACGCAAAAATATATTTGTGTAACGCATGTTCTCCCGATATAAATTTCCTCACATCTAATTAATTAATTAACAGAAAATATTCATCTTTATACAACAGAAGGCGAAGGTGATTAGGTATGGTTTCGTTTGAACTAAAGAATGTCAATTATATATTGGTTGTATTGGTTCGATCCAAAACTTTGCATAGACATAAAGTTTCAGTAAAATTAACAGTTTTATGTAGTTTTCAAGTACATTTGTTTTGTTTGAATGTAATGTCAGTAATATACGTATTAACAACAATTGTGTGTATTGAACATAACATAACATATGAATACATATATATATATATATTAGGGCTAATATATTTAGGCTTTTGACAACACCTCACACGGGGCTCTCAGGGCGGCCCTCGAAAGAAGGAATATCGACAACACTATCTCAAAGTGGATGGGAGAAATGCTGAGAACTAGAACGGCGGAGACACAAGTGGGAAAAGACACCATTAAGATCTCCACAACTCGACGGTGCCCACAGGGAGGTGTACTATCACCGCTAATGTGGAGCCTGGTAGTTGATGAACTACTGGTTAGGCTAAACGACCTAGACATCAAATGTCAAGGTTACGCCGATAACATAGTCATAATGGCTAGAGGGAAATTTGAGGGAACGCTCTGTGAAATTGTTCAGAGAGGCCTCAACGTAACTAGTAGATGGTGTTAAACAATGGGACTGAAACTCAACCCGAGCAAAACCACGGTGATACCATTTACTAGAAGGAGAAAACTAAACTGCCTACATCCCATACTCATAGATGGGAAGGCAGTAGAATACCAACAGGAGATAAGGTATCTGGGTATCACACTAGATAGCAAACTCCTATGGAATAGACACGCTGAGGCAGCGGTAGGTGAAGCCAAACGCGCCCTAATGGTGTGCAGAAATCTGGCAGGAAAAACGTGGAGTTGTAACCCCACTATCCTGCGATAGATGTACATCATGATAGTGAGAACTGCAATCACTTATGGGGCAGTTGAGTGGGGAAGTACAATCAAGCTGGCCTCTATGAGGAAACAGCTTGAGAAGATTCAAAGACTAGCGTGTGTCTGCATCATGGAGGCGATGGGGTTGTCTCCGAGATTAGCATTGGAGCTGCTGCTGGATTTGACTCCGCTGCACTTTGTGGTGGAAAGGGCCGCCAGATCGGCGATCATAAGGTTCAGCAAGGAAGGAATGGGCAGAGGTAAAATAATCTGGAGCAGAGACCGAAACAGCCTCGCTGCCAAGATCCCCTGGCTGGAAGTACCAAAAGACGAAATGGTATGCAAATACCACTTCGAGAAAAACTACACAGCAATGTGCAGTAGTAAAGCCGATTGGAGCGACGAATCCTCAGCATACCACATAGAGCAAAATGCCATCAAGTGGTAAACAGATGGTTCGAAGACAAAGGAAGGTACTGATGCAGGAGTGTTTGGACCTAGTACCAGGTACTTCGAATCCATGGGAACATGCCCAAGTATCTTCCAAGCAGAGGTACACGCAATCGAAAGATGTGCACAGTTTAACCTGGACAGGAATTATCGCAAAAAACGAATTGCTATCCTGTTAGACAGCCAAGCAGCCATTAAGGCCATTAGCTCATACACCATCAGATCCAAACTGGTATGGGACTGTGTAGGGAAGCTAAACAAGCTTGGCAGGGATAATAAAGTAACACTATACTGGGTACCAGGACACACTGGTATAGACGGAAACGAAGAAGCCGATCACCTAGCAAACAAGGGATCCAGTAGCCCCTTTATAGGTCCGGAACCCTTTTGCGGAATGAGTGTGAACACCATCCACAAAAGTTTAGATAAAGAAACAAGAGGAAAATGGATGAAAACCTAGAAAGAACTTCCAGGGCTAAGGCAATCCAAAGTGATGCTGGGATCTTTTAACCAGAAGAGAACAAAAGCTTGCCTGAAACTAAGCAGGAACAAGCTTTGAATTGACAGGAGTCCTGACGGGACACTGCAGACTTAGGAAACATCTCAAGGCCCTAGGCCTAGAGGAGGATGACGGATGCAGATTCTGTGGCTTAGCAGAGGAAACCCTCATACATCTGTTGAAAGACTGCGGAGCATTACTCCGCAAGAGACAGATGTACCTTGGGGCTCACTGCTTGAACACAGAGCAGCTGGAGTTCCTGAATCCCACCCAGGTCCTGAAATTCCTAAAGGAATCAGGATTAGAAGAGGCGCTCTAAATGGGTAAGTACACCAACATTTGGAGGAGGAGGGTGGGGCACAATAGATCTATAAAGGTCGCAGTACAAGTCGTCACCACCATATCTACAATCTACAATCTACAACTGCACCTCCTATATTCGTGGACAAGAGAGCAATTTCATCTGCAAAAGCTAGTGCGTGTATTGTAAGTCCTTTAACTGATTCTCCAAAAGAAATTTAGTTCAGTTTTTTGTGTGTGTATTCTTCCAGTGTCTTCCTCATTATCTTTTCTAGAGTGATGTTGAATAGGATGTGATGTTGAGTTGTTGAATTGGGGTGACTCCGTCACCCTGTCTCAGACCTGTCTGGATTTTCAAAGGTTCTGAAATCTTGCCTCGAAAATTCACTTTGGATTTATGTGCTAGTGTTTGCTTTACACTCTCTCTTGCTTTTCTATCACTTCCAAATTCTTCCAGAGTTATATTTGATTATAATTTAATTTAATTGATTCTGCTGTAATTGTGTCTTCCGAGTTTTGAATTCCGGTTTCTCTGTTGGCGAGTTACAGTTGAGAAGGTCTTCGAAATGTGTACTCATTTTCCCTGATTTGTCACGAAAATTTAAACTGAGTGGTCGTACCCTTTTAGATATCGTTTAAAGGATTGGTATTAGTCTCTGAATTTGTTTTGATTGAAGTGCACTTGATTGTATAAAATGCTGTTTTATAACTTTCTCTGAACCTTTCTAGGTTGATTTGTGTTGGGTTTTAAATTTTTGACAAAGCTTTTGTCTGTTTTCCAGTGCTTCATTGCATTTGTCTTTCCAGTAGACATTCTTTTTTTCAATTTTATTTGAAAGAGATTCTTCTGTAGCTTTCATTATTTGACACATCATTTCTTCCCATGTCTGGCCTTGCAAATTAGATTTGAAGGAGCTTTGAGTATCTGCTTCAATATTCGTAGTTTTAATATGCACAAATTGCACTTAGGTTTCTTATTATTTTTATAGGAATTTGGGATGCACTTAATTCTAGCTTTAACAAGGTAATGATCTGAATCTATTTTGGCTCTTTTCTGAACTTTCATATTTTCCAAGGAGCTGATTTGGTGCTTCACAAGTCTTCATTTTCTTGGGATGTTTCTTGAAGTGTGTGGTCATAATTTTGAAGAGGTTTTTAAGGTTGAAGATTTGACAGAGTTCCACAAGTCTTATTCCATTGTTGTTTGTCCTCTTATGCGCTGGATCAATTCTCTACTGATATTTCTGTATTTCTTCTCCTTCGCGAGCTGTACATTAAAATTCTCAAGCAGAATGATGATATTATCCTTTGTAATCTTATTAATTGTGTCTTCAAGTTCGTCCTTGATAATCTGTACTTTGGCCGGATTTTTTTTATTGTCAATATTTGTTGGATTATGAGCATTCACTAGAGTTTACTTTTTGTTTTTACATTTGAGCGTCAGCAGGATAATATATTTTGGAATTATAAATAATAAATTCTCCAATTGCTTTATAATTTGGAGTTACTGAAATTTCATAAATCTCGGGAAATGTCCAACTAATTTAAAAGAGGCAAGAAATGTGTTGAAATAACAATAATTTTGCCAACCCTTGCAAGAGATTTTTAATCTCTTGCAAGGGTTGGTACTTAAGCCGGCAAAAATAATATAAATATATATAACGTAAACATAATACATAACGTTATTTTCATATAATTTATGTTATTTAATAAAAATTCCTTGAAGAAAAATTGCTTGCTTCAGAATGTATTCACAAATTACAATATTTCAATGTATTAGATTGTATACAATCAATAATTAGACCGTTATTACCTTTGTTCACCCAACAATAGCTATAACCAGCAAAGATTTTACTCCAAACACATTAAAAACATATTTGCATTCACCACATTTTCAAATTACTATCTTTATAATATACATCCTGAAAGGGCTATTAACTACATTCGTTTTTTTTTTTATTATTTGGCCAATCAATATCATTTGTGTAGTCAAGTCTCCCTAAAATAATAAAATTATGAATAAATTGAGTTTTCGGTTTTCATAACAAACTAATCCTTGCTGGAAATTTCCATAATAATAATTATAAATATCTCCTCGTTTGTTTAATTTCGATATTTTATTGATATTTGATTTGAAGTATTTAACATTTACTGTTATTGTTTTCCTTCTTCCAATGAAATACATGTTTTTTAAACAACAGACAAAACACATTCGCTACTATCTCAATCATCTTGAAAACTAGTTATCTTAAGAGTCGAAAATAGTATAGTAATAATAGTCGAAAAAACTAACCGTTTTGCATGGTTCCTTAACCGTGCATTTTTTCGCGCAATTAAGCACACATCTCATATACTCCTCCACTCAGACGCTAGAATATTTTTTGTTTTAATCCCGTTTATCTAACGGCGCTAAATGGACAAAGAAGCTTAGTTTCTTTGGCCATTTTTTCATAAGCAAAAACAAAAGGCTTTGATCCCAATTATTAATTCCGAGCACGTTATTCCATCCCTACATAAATGATGCTTCAATTTATATTTTTTCCTTGATGGAAACAAATTTGTTTTTGCAAAAATGAACGAATATAGATGGACTGATTATAAATAAGAAGATAATTGAGTTTATGAAATATTTTAAGCTGTGTAAGCTTTATATCCTATTCAGAGTTTCTTTTGGGAAATGTTTAAATTTTAACAAGGTTTAGGAGAAGATTTCTTTCTGCTGTTTAGGTATTTTTTGCAACGGCTTAAAACATCAACAAGTAAATTAGTTTTAGTTGTGTTTATGAAAATGAGAATAATTTTCCGCATTCTACAAGTATCTTTCTAATTAGCTAGGGGGGAGGCGAGAGCGTGGCAAATTAATTAAGTCACAATTAACACTCGCTGCGCTGGTTGAAATGGCGGGAAAATAAGAAATATAAAATATTTGTTTAAATAATAAAATCTCAGGGAGATTTTCCGTCGCTGCTGTAATTAAAGTCTACAATTTTTTTTTATTAAAATTAATTCGTGTTGACTTTGTATCGTTTTCGTACATGCAACTTAATACAATACATCGCAGGCGGCATTGTATTAAAGTTATGTCTAAGATCAAATAGTTCCAAAGGCAATAGTTTCGTCCAGATCCTTTTCAGAATGTATACAAAACATTTAATTATTCTGTAACCACGTCTTCGATCTTAACTTTAGAGAATGAATGTATGAAACTGCCATAAACGAGGGAAACCATCCATTTGAACATTAATCTGTAATAGTGTTTGTTATAATTTCTTTGTGCTACACAAGAAATATAATGGCTTGTTATGACTTCTGAATTTGGTAATTTAATAAGTTTCTTAACTACGAACATTTTTAATTTATTTATAATATTTGTTCAAACGAGCTTTTCTTTCAAAATCCTTTCAAAAAACCAGAATCGGACGCTATGTTTTTTTGCTAGCAGCGCAGACAACCAACAGCCGAGTGAAGAAAAATGAAGAATTATTTTTTCATTCTATTTAAGAAATGGTGTGCAATTTATTATTTTTTAATTAAATTTTGCAGCTATTTTGGCGGCCGTGTATAAATTGTGGAAATTAAATTTTTTCTCGGCGAATATTCATTGGTTATTTAGTTGGTTTATTAGTTGCAATTATTTCGAACAAAAGCAAAAATAAAATTGAAACTAGGAGATTATCATTACGATATCTTCGAATCTGTCAATAGCTGGAATTACACTGATATCTTCTATTAATTCCAGCTATTGACAGATTCGAAGATATCGTAATGAAAATCTCCTACTTTCATTTTTATTATTAATTTGGTTCAAATCATGACAGCTGATTTTTAAATTGAAAAAATATTATTTTTAATTTTCGAAATATAAAATAGTAATAATAAACATTAATAAAAAATAGTAATAAAAAAGAAAAAATAGTAATAAACAGTAACAAATTATAAGCGCCCTTTTAAACTGCAATTGTGAAAAAGACGATATAAGTTGAACACCAAATTTTTTATTAAAAATTGTAGAATAAAAGTAGGGAAAGATAGTTGTTTCTGGCGCCACCTCCGCCTCTGACCACCTCTGACCTTGACCCCTAATCTTGACCTTGACCCTAACCTAACATAACCTTGACCCTAACCTCAGCCCTAACCTCAGCCCTAACCTCCCTCACCATAACCACCCTAACCTGAGCCAAAAAAACCTGACCTTTGAGTCTGACCTTTGTCCCTGGCCTTGATCTTGATCTGACCCTGACCTTCAGCCTTGACCCCACTTTTAGATCTACGCATGCGTGAGATTTGAAGATGTACAACTGATAACAGATTTTTTGCATATCAGCTACATACAGCGTGGGACTAATAAATTATGTTAGTGTAATCAATTTCTTAGATTTGTTTTTCGTATTTGTTTTTCGTTTTTATTTCGATCTACTGCCCTGGCTTGGCGACGCAACCGGATGTTTGTCAATCATAACAACTCATACTATCTTATCAACGGTGCTCGAGCGAAGAAAATAATAAATTATGAACCGCGGTCTAATCAATTTCTTAGGATTATTTTTCCGTTTAACTTAATAAATATTCCAGCGGGTATATAAGACCGAGCTGATAGTTCTAAATCAGTTGTTATTCGTTAGGATCATTCCATTCAATAAACGGATTAAACGACTTCCCGCTTACAATTTTCTCAATGAGGTAAGGTATGCTCCCTTCGAAATCATAGTCTGTGAAAACACTTTCTTTATCTTCTCCTCTCTTATTAATGCAATTTCTTTGAAATCCTGCAGGGGTATTCTGTTTGGGTGTTTGAGAATTACTAATATCAAATCGATGTTCCAATAAATCCAGGTAATTTAAAAAAAACTCTTTAAAGGAGTCAGCTAACATTGTGACGTTTTCTTTTATTCCCACCATTAAGTCATTGTATATATCATGATCTTTGGGTACACCTGCTTCAATATCTTCAGCTACACTTTTATCCAAACTGCTTTCTTCCAGTAAGTCATACTTGCATCCACTTGAATCCACTTTTCATCTACCTGCATCCACTTTTCATCTACTTGCATCCACTTTTCATCACGCTAAATAGGGTGTGAGGTCTATGTAACCCCACGCTAAACAGGGTGTGAGATCTATGTAACCCCACGCTAAACAGGGTGCGAGGTCTATGTAACCCCACGCTAAACAGGATGTGAGGTCTATGTAACCCCACGCTAAACTCCGTCCACTTTCCGTCCACTTCCCGTCCACTCCATCCACTTTCCGTCCACTTTCCATCCACATTCCGTCCACTCTCCGTCCACTTCCGTCCGCTTTCCGTGCACTCCGTCCACTTTCCGTCCACTTTTTATTCTTCTCTTCAGCTTTAATCTCATTGGGTTAATTGGGTTAGCATTAGGTTAGGTTAGCATTAGGTTAGGTTAGCATTAGGTTAGGTTAGCATTAGGTTAGGTTAGCATTATATTAGCTTATGGGATGTTAGGAATGAAGCGCGCTTCATTCCCAACCTTTTTCCCAATACTTGGCATGAAAAAACTATTGTTATGATTCCCAGATCGAAAGTCGATTTTTGAAAAAATAAATAAAACTAAAATCATTTTCTTGACCGTAATTTTGAAGTGTCAAATTTTGTCAGATTTTGTCACCTTTATACTCAGGCTTTTTTTTCAATTTTTTTGATGTGGTGGAACAATGTGAAAAAAATGAAAAACGATGATTTTATAAACGATATTTGTAGTCTTAATTTACTACAACTCGAACATATTTTCCTATAAACAGATGACTTAATAAAATTAATATATAAAAGATAATATATAATTGCTGCAATGTGAGAGCAACATCCAATAGTACGTCTTCCATTAGCGCAATCACAACAATATCGTCTAATACCAGAGATTTCAATCTTGTCTGACTTATAATCAATGAAACAACGGTAGACTTTTGAAGTAATATGCCGAAATCTCACTTGTAATTTTATTATGTTAGGTGTTATTTTAACATGCTGAAGTTTTGCTGTTTCGTCTTGATTCATCATCTCAGGTAAATACTATACAGCTTTTTATGCTGTATTTTGCTCGCTGTTTTATGCATTATATTTTAAGCTGTTCCTTTAACTCTGGAAAATATGTTAAAGCGTTTGATGTAATGGTTATAAACGGAACTTTTTGTCTTGTCCAACGATTTGCCTCCAGTTTCGAAGCCAAAGTATTATCTTTTTTTCGAATTCATCGCCGAATCAAGTCGCGTACCAAATTAATTGTGTAGACAAAACTTAACGTAACTCGACAAAAAATAGTTTAAGGGAGTAGTTTATTGTTTAATTCCTTGTTTTCTGATCTAAAAGCTTGAACTTTTGCTTGATATTACCATGAACTGCTTCAACTACCCAAGGCAGTTTGTTAACAAACCCGGATTGATTTGATTTATTTTGTTTCCCTTTAAGAGCCGATATTAACACTTTGAATTCTAGTTGTTCAAAATATTCTGTTTTATCACGAACACCTCGATCTATTACGATAATATCATCTTTTTTAGTGACTTAATGAGACGACTAGGATTGCTTAAGACGATTTTCATAATTTCTGCATCGTTCATATTAGCTGTTTAAGGCCCAATAATATCTATACCAAAGCATTTGTAGTGCATATTGTAAATGATTCGCACAGAGGTACCGTTTTTTGAATATGATCTTCTCTGGTATTCATTATTTGTACTTTCTTGAGGGCGATATATGTTCCATCACAAATAAATACCTGTTGGCCACCTTTTAGTTCAAATAATATTCTAGCTATGATTGAATTATTATAAGATATAGTTTCTCTAATCACATCGTCAATTCCAAAATTCAATGGCAAAACGTCTTTTTCCAATGAGTTCATGACTTCATCCCAGTAGTCAGATACCATTTGTTGACGGGCCAAACCAAAAAAGAAAATGCACATGGAATACCTAAGATCCCTTGAATTTTCATGCTCGAAAATTTTAAAAGATATATTTTTCCAGTCGTGGCAATCCTTAAAGAAAAGAAAATTGTTTTTTTTTTAGAAAACATTTTGCAAATGTAGCAATAAACACTAGAACTTGTTTCGCTAAAACTAGGCCAGTCGCATTTTTCTTTTGAACCATTAGATTTAATTCTCTAAAAGTTATTTTTTGTCAAGTGACGAATATACGTTCTATCGCGATCCTTAACTAAAATTCCTGTTTTTAAAGGATCGCCAATATTCTTTTGTTTTTCGTTTACAATTTGGTTCTGCATTCTTTCTGTTCGTATTTCTGGCCATAAAGCTATGTCCAATAAATTATTATGCACTTGAAGAGATCGTTCCGCCTCGTCACATCCATTTTTAATATTCATAATAGATTCCTTCATACATGAAGTAGAAGCAGTAGTTTTCTGCTCTTCACTACTACAATTATATTGGTCTCTGATGACGACGTGGTGGAAGGGACATGCACTACATTCTTCGTGGTTGAATCCTCTGTAAGATATCGTTCTATCTCGTCAGCTACATTTTAAATATTTGTAATAGATTCCTTTATACATGAAGTAGAAGCAGTAGCTGTCTGCTCTTCTTCTACAACAATTATATCCGTCTCTGATGACGACGTGGTGGAAGGGACATGAACTACATTCTTTGGGGTTGAATCCCCTGTAAGAGATCGTTCTGCCTCGTCAGCTACATTTGTATAATTTGTAATAGATTCCTTCATACCTGAAGTAGGTGCAGTATTTTTCTGATCTTCATTTACTGTACCTATATTTGACTCTGATAACGAGGTGGAATGGATATGAAATACATTTTTTGAGGTTAAATTTTCTTTGGGCAAAAGAAATGCTTCTAAAGATCTCCTATGTTGAACATTTATTTCTTCTCTTTTTCGTTGTTTCTTACGTTTCATGGTGTCTTTAGTAAAAACATGCGATTTATTTTCTTTTATTCAATCCATTAATTCTAAATAACAATACAGAAAATAACAACAATGCAATGATACTTCTTTAGTTTTTTTTCTGGATATTTTTTTAAATACGTTTCATTATTAAGCTACCGGTGCCAAATCCCCCCCCTCGCTTATTGCCACCAACCGCCAAAACTTGGTTTGACGTTGCTTAGTTGGCAATTTGTGGCCTCCAAGAATCGGTGGCCCTAGGCGCGCGTCGGAGGCCCTAGGCGCACTATGCCTAAAAGCGCCACTGTTTTCGGCAGAACAGTAATGTTTTTGTTTGTTACTCTCTCAATGCAATTGAAAATGTGATTCGTTGTTCAGAATTATTTTGTTGACAAAATAATCTACTGTGCCCAAAATCCTTTCGACTGAATTCTAAACGTGAGTTTCGGTCTATTGGACGGAGCTTTTGGGCTTTTTGCCATTTGTAAGGCCGAAAGAGTAAATCTTTCTAGTCGACGATGTTTTTAGAGACTCACATGAAATTCCTATTTGCTGCGTCACGTAGATTGATAGGAGTTTTATTCAATTCTGTTCCCAACTTGCGAAGTATTCAACTCTGTTCTAGCAGTTTTTTCTCTCTGCAAGATCAGTATCCTTAAAAGAACCTAATCGACGATATTTTTCGACTCATCTTTCAATTGTCGCTAGAAAATTGAGCTGTTGTCGAAACCACCTATGAGTTTGAACAATAGTTGTTTATAATAAAATGCCCTTCAAAAGCAATCCTTTGTTCAATCGGTCACCGCTCGATTTCCAAGAAAAAACTTGAAGATTCACTGATTTTATTAGATAGTTAAAACGACGGCAAATAAGTCATTACTTCCTTTTGTTTTTATTAAGTAAAAACAGGACACTCTTAATCTGTAACCCTTTATTTTGTAGATTTTTTATTTCTCTATAGATTAGTTTTTACATAGCTACCAAGTTACTACTTCACAATATTGCTGTATTTGCCTCAGTTATGCACAATTATATTATGCACATTGCAAAAGTTATGCACCAGTATCTAAATTATTCCCCTCTCAATAACATTCTATAACGCGCAGTGGAAACTTACGATTGCCGCTGCATTTCATCCAATACATACCTAATATACATAAAATCGAGAGATGTGAATGAACATATAAAGTTCGTATTAATCTAAAGTCGAAGTAATTTTATGCATATAATAACATTTAATAACAAAATATACTGAAAACACGGTTTCAATGTATCGTCTATGTAAATATATTGTAGATATGTTAGCCTATTAGTCTATCTAACTTATTAGTTAGAAATTTTTAATTTGATAACATTTATGTTGCAGGGAGTTGACATAAGTGGATCGGTCGCAACTATCCAATCATATAAGGAGATTTGATCAAATCCTTAAAGTCGATTATCAATTCACGGAAGATGTGAAAATGAAGACTCTGTGAGCTGATTTCCCTAAAGCAAGTGAGTTGATGAAATCCCTTAACTGTTCCAGTAAAAAGATGAAATAATATTGTTTAGAAAATATTTAGTAGATATTTAGTAAACCAAGCATTGTTAAATGTAGAAGAGGTAATACAAAAATAGTCATTCAGATATTTTTAAAAACAACAAGGATATTTTTGATGAATATTATTAATAAATAATAATGTTCATTTATTTTTATTAAAACACGTTGTTGATTTGTGGTTCATTTCACCTCACAGTCGTTCACCTCAAGTTACAAAGTAAATTACTTTTTTGTACAGGCGCGTCTTTAGGATTTACATTATATTTAGAATTGTTTATAGGAACACATCTTAAATCCTCGACCTTGAAATAAGAATAATTACTTGTACTTGTAATATCTAAACAATATTATTTCAATAAACATAATAATAAGAAATAAGTAGATTGAATGAATTAATATTCAACGTGTTTGTTAATCTACTAAAATAAGTCCTATTAGGATAAAGTGAACACGCGTACCGATTTTGGCGGGACAGTCCCGTTTTTTGGAGGACAGTCCCGTGTCCCGCTGATCTTTAAAAATGTCCCGCTTATTAGAAAATATCTGCATTTCTTGTTTTAAATGTACTTTAATATATAATATAAGATTTTTCCACATATTCCCATAAAGTCTCATTTTTTAATGTCAACTAATGAATTTTTTTAATATTGAACTGTCCATTCTTCAAGATATCCGTAGCATTTTTTATAAAAATTTCTGACTTCTTTCAGAAAATCCGGTCGTTTAATAGTACCCTGTTCTGAAATTTTCCTTGGGTGACATTAAAAACGGAGATTTTTTGGGAATACGTATAAAAATCTTTTGAATATATCAGTAATCATTTTCCGCAAAATAATATTTGCGAGAATGATGCTTTCCATGAGGTGTTAAAGATGTATGCGCTCACCCTTCCATAAGCACAAATGCAGCAACAAATCATATGCAGCAACAAAAAGTGTATTTTGTAGTATCAATAAAATATGGATCAACTGAAGAAACGCAGTTGAACATTAAACTTTAAAATCTATATTAAGCGTAAAAAGTAATTTGACCAATTCATGTGAGAAATTTCACAATTTAATAAATGATCCGAGTGAAAATCATATTTTTTTTAATTAAAAATTTCAATTAATTAAAAATTACACACAATGTTCAAATTATGTATATATAATATTTTTATTGCTACTAATAATTAATTATAAATACATTTTTGTGTATTAATAGACAAGTAGGTATATGAATGTAAACAATAATAGTAGTTTGTGATACAAGTGTGTGAAGAAGGGCTTTTGTCCACGAGTGCACAAAAGCCTTCCACACACGTGTGTTATTCACATACACATTATTTTATCTACGAAGAATATTAAAATACTGTTGAATCTACAAAGAAATAAGGTTAGAACGTTCAGCGCCTCCGTGGAAAAAATTTCTAACTAGTAAAAACGCACAGTGACGGGAACACTGTTTGGTCGTCCATGTAATCTAGGTTTACCTAGATTTAATCTAGATTAAGTTATGGTTAGGTTAATTTATATTAGAGCCAGATAAATCCAAACTGAGAGGCTGAGAACTCTTGATTCCAAATAAGAAAAATTAATTCAATTTTAATATAGGTCAGAAAATTTATTTTCACTACGTCTATGTTTTTTTGTTTAGTGACGCAAGTTGTTGCCATAGTGACAACTAACAGAAATCGTTTAATAATGAAACTCAATTTGATTTACTTTGGACTTTTACACACGATTATAATAATGGCATCCTTTACAAACAATAATGTATTTGTTAATGTGTTCATTTAGGTGTGTGAGTAGATAAAATATATTTTTTTGAATTATTGGTCTGCTATCATAACTAAATTATAATAACTTGCCCTCTACATAGAGGGCTACATAGTGAAGAGCATGAACAAGTAGACTGTCCAAAAATCAAAAAGCATGTGCAAATTGTGTCAAATCTAATAGTAAATACTAACTGAAAAATATGTTGACCATTACTCGACAGACAGTAAATACCCAATTGTACAGATCTATATCAAACTGTCACAAAGTAAAATCAGCTACAGTAATTAATGGTACTTGTCGATCAAGATTCAATCTTAGAAAATGTAAAATTACTAGAACAAGGCCACCTGTGAGAAAATGTAGAACTTGAAAATTTAATATTGTCAAAAATCAAACTGCTTTACATTACACACTTTAATATTCGAAATGCAAACAAGAAATTCGACCTGTATACCAGGCTACGCAACAATACACAATGTTGCTGATTTTAATAGAAATGATGGAGTTTTAATTTTAATAAAAGGAAACCTCAATTTCAAAATTTCAAATTACAAACTAACTATATGTGATGTCTGACTATGTCCTATTAATTTAACGATCAATAATATATCCTATAGGATAATACAGGCCTAACCCAATTAACTTGATCTCGATTATTGAGGAACTTGATTCATACCTGGACAAAATACAGACAAATAAAATGGATGTTCTTATCGCTGACATCAACATTAATTTACTAATAAAAATGTTTACGTAAATAAATACCTCTCTGTGCTAGCAAATTATGGATTTGTGCCATACATATTGAATCATACAAGAAATACTCCTGAAACTCAATCATGCATTGATCACATTTTCCTTAAAAGAACTAAAAATAACTAAAATTTGACTTTTAATTCATATATTCTTAAGTATATTATTAGTGACCATTATCCAGTATCTTTAAATATAGATTACATACACATCAAACAAACAAAAAAATCAGTTTAATAGAAAAAGTTTCAAACAATTTTTTTTTTAACAAAAATTGGTTATAAAAAGTTAGAGAACCTTTTATAGAAAGAAAGCTGGGATGTAATATTAAAGGATTTTAAAGTAAAACAATATTAAAGGACTCAACTCGGGACTGATCTCTTCTTGAACAAATTTAGTGGCAATATCGATAATTCCTAAAGCACACAATTATGGCAAAAAAAAACATATAAAAATAAAACCGTGGATAACCAAAGGATTAATTGAATCAATAAGAAATAGGGACAAATTTAAAAATCAACTCAACAAGCACTTCTCATATAAATTGGAATTAAAATACAAAAACTATAGAAATAAGCTAAATAAATTTCTGAATAAAACTAAAAATAATTACTATCTTAAACAAATCGAAAACAAAATGATCTAAAAAAAATCTGTTATCAGAAGCTACCAATGAAAAAAAAAACGCAGCCCTCCGGAACGAAGTTCCTCGCGCATTTAAGAATCGACCAACTTTTCTTTTTGAATTATTATTAAGATAATGAAAGTGCACGCAAATGCGTTGATTGAATATTCTGGAAAATTTGAGCAAACTGGGGCAAGATAAGTTGAAAACAAAACAAAACCGACAATTTTTTTCATTCATTTATTTGAGACACCAAATTGTGAGTATAAGTTTACAAATTTCGCAACGCAAGCAGTTAGTTTGTAGATATAGACTAAAATCCACCATCCAATTATTTAGTGCACAGACGAGATTATTATATTACATCAAAACTTGCGGTCGCAAAAAATTTGTTTGATCGCGAAAATAATCTAATAAAATGACAAATAACATGTGTAGTTCAGTATTTGATTTAGATCAGGAAGGAGTGTCCAACTTGTGGCCCAAGACCAGTTGCTATGAAAAACAAAATACCAAAATGAACCTTTTCATAGTTGATATTTTTTTGTGCGTATGTATTAATTTCGTCATGTTTTTCGGGCACTTTTTGACGTATAACCAGTGAAAATAACAAAATGTGCCCGAAACTTTCCCACCTCTTAAAGATGGTGGACGCGCATGCGGTTAAATAACCGTAAACAGGTCTAATATCTAGTCTGTCATAAATGACAACATATGAACATATGTAACATATGAAGTTGAGTTACTAAGTTACTAAAATAATTACAGCTAGGAAATTTTAGCTAAAAAGTTTTAGCTAAAACTATCTAGTATATAGACATTGTTAAAGACTTTTAATTCTTGAAACTTAAATGACATTTCCAGAAGCTCTTGTAAGTCTTCAATTTTCCAAAACATTTTAATTAGTAATATTCAACTGTCAAAGGTCTATTTTATTATTTGTCTCGTGAATTTTGTTTCTCGTTTAGTTTTAAGGTTATAAACCGATTAGGCTCGTCTATCACTCTGCGAAAGAAACAGAGAGAGCACGCATTATAGAAATACACTGAGAGAAAGAGAAAAAAAAAGAGAGAGAGAGCGCGCGGTATAGAAATATACACTGAGAGAAACAGATAGGCGTATAACGTAACCTAACGTTTTCTGCCGAATCACTCCTACCGAGACCTTCCTAAAGGAACTTCGTTCCAAAAAATTCTTACAGATTGCTGATAAAGTTGGTGTTACATTTAGTGATAATAAATTAATGGCAAATTATTCTAATAATTACTTTAGTAACATCGACCTAAATGTGGCTAAAGATATTGATACTTCATTAACAATCAATGAAAATATTAAAATAAATTCAAATTCCATGTTTCTTAATCCAATAACAGAAAATGAATTAATAGAGCATATATGTGCCCATCATTATGAAAGTGGTCTAAGTCAAAATTTAAAAAACATGAGTTCATCAGTTATTTCACACCACATTATTAACACTAAATGAATTCCATATATTTTTGAAATTACAACCACAATCTAATGGTTCATTATTGACGATATCGTAAAAATTACATTGAATAAATTTAGTTTAAAATAATGCTGTGCGAAATAACTGATAAACTATTTTCTTTTTTAATTTTGACTTACACCACTTTCATAATAATGGGCACAGATGTACATTAAAAAAAACATTTCGCCTGGCATAAACGCAATATCTACCGAAATAATAAAAATATATAAAAAAAATATATACTGCAACCACCAATATATACTGCACCAAGCCACCAATAATAAAGCCACCAATATATACTGCAACCCCTCAAACATTTCGACGGTCCCTACGTACATAAAGACATGTCAAAAATTGCATTTTTTTATTGCACAAATCGTATATGAGAACAAGTATTATATTTACAACTAATAAGTGTCGTAGTTGCGGACATCGTTTTGTGCGGTGTTTTAAAATGCGGTGTTTTTTTATTTAAACTCTATTTTATAAACTGTTTTCTTCTTTCCTGCATATAAAAAGGTATCATAGACATGTCGACATGCTTTTATTTTAATATCAGCGTAGAAACAAAGTCATTTATCAGTTTTTTTCAAGAAAATATAAAAAAAGAAAATATGCAAAGTTATTATAAAGTTCTTGAAGCTAATAAAACATTATAGAAAAAAATATTTATAATTGCACATAGAATTATTTCTAGAGCGGTTTGAACATACATAACGCTCTCCTGTAAACCTCGGTTTTTGACATGTCTTTATGTACGTCCGATTTATTTAATATGATCATAGATAAGGGTCACGTTCCCACAAAGTTCAAATCCTCTATAATTACACCAATTCATAAAACTGGCGACAAAACGAAAATAAGTAATTACAGACCTATTAGCACAATAAACATTTTTAGCAAAATCTTTGAAAAATGTCTAAAAAATTGGTTAGTACAATTTTTTGATAAAAATAAAATCATACATAATTACCAATATGATTTTCGTGCTGGTATACCTACTACCGATGCCATGTCATGCAATGTCATCAAAAGTATTACAGAGGAACTTCTTGAAAACAAAAAATGCTTCTACACCTGGCAAAGGCATTTGACACTGTTGATCATGCAATACTTCTGAACGTATTGGAGCGTTATGGTATTCGTGGTGCAGTGTTAGATGTCTTTCGCAGTTACTTAATCGATCGGGAACAATGCGTTAAAATTAATGATACAGTATTGATACAGTACATAATTGGGGTCGCCCAAGGAACTGTACTAGGTCCATTACTTTTTCTAACATATATAAATTCATTACTCGGGTTAAAATTAAAGGCGAGAATTATATCTTACGCTAATGATACAGTGGTTTTCTTTAGTGGAAATACATGGTCGGAAACAAAAAATTATGTGGAGTCAACCATGGAAACAATTAATAAATGGATGTGTAAATATCATCTTTCACTTAACGTTAGTAAGACCCACTATCTAGCCTTCTCTATAACAAAAACAAATACACCCAATTTTTCCAGCATTACAGTTCCTGGTATGACCAAAATTTATGATGGTTGATCATGTTAATTATCTAACAAAAAAGGTGAGGAAATTATAAAATGTCCCGCTTCGTCTCAATTAAAATATGGTCACTTTATACTAGGACTTTGACAAATGTCTTATTGAAACAACTACTTCCCTGGCTAATACCACGCCGGATATTGAATTACACAATAGACAAGTGTATGCTATTACTAGTACTACTAGTTAAATATCATTTGAGATAATTTCTTTCTATGTAATTAAATGACTAGCCATCTGCAGACGCGTTTCTAGATTTATCTCTCATCAGTGCAGCTTTTATTTAATTAACAATTAAAAATTTATATACACTTACCTGATCTTGTATTATGATCTTGAATTAGCAGGCTAGATTTGATTGACAGTTGTATAGAAAGAGTTGCGGTTAGAAACCGATTGACGGTAAATTGATAATTAAAAATATAAGGGACCTATTTGTAATTATTATTTGTAGTTACATTTAAATAAACATAATAAAACGAAATATTTAGCTTGAATAAATTAATATTCAACCCGTTCGTTAATCTACAAAATTGAGTCCTACTAGGACTTTGATAAATGTCTTATTGAAACAACTACATCCCTGGCTTATACCACGCCGGATATTGAATTACACAATGGACATTAGTATATTAAAATTAGATTAACGAACAGATTGAATATTAATTTATTCAAGCTATATATTTCAAATTAGTTATTATGTTTATTTAAACTACAAACAGTGAGATCCCCTTGATTTTTCATATTGAGAGATTTGAGATGATTCGCCTTAAAACGAAAATAAATTCAAAGCATGTTTCACATCTTAACATATTTCAGATTTTAATATTCGTTGATTCAATAACTCATTCACTCGATCAAGATATTATTAAATATTCAATTCTACCTTTCCTTTACTTAAAACTTCCGAATCCGCTTTCCAGACGTTTTTATGTAAGCATTCGCCAAACAATGCTCCACCCAGAAACTCTCTTTTCGCATTTTTCATGCGGATATCTAAAAATATACTACTCAAACACTGATGTGTAAACTAATTCTTTATGTGATTGATTCGATCGACTACACGCATATTTTTTTATTGATGTCGAGAAACACCAATCGTCATTAATCATTTTCGGCTGGCGGAAGGTACAAAATTAAACCTCACTCCGGAAACTTGATAAGGTTATTGTATTGCTCATCATTAATTTAATATCGAGGGCTTTATTTTGTTAGTTTTAGATGGTAATGACGTATTTTTTTCTGAAATTTTGTCGCAATTCGTTTGACGTAACGAGTAACTTTTTATGCGGGTAGAAAACAAACGATTGCGTTTTGAGTTTTTTTAGTGAATACCAATATTTCAGTTTGAACGGCATCAGGTTTCATAAAACAAAGAGGATGAGAATTCTACTATGTTTTGTGCGTGTTTTGTCAGTATTTGCATAAAAATTAACCCAGTGTTTGTTTACATTCATGTGAATAAAAGGAATTGTATATTATCAGCACGTTGCACTTTAAATAACATACAGTTTAATTCTTTTTGAACCCTTTAAATTCGCTTCGTAATTATTCGCAAAGACAACATTAATATTTTAATTTTGAATAAATAAATCTATTTATTTTGCCGAATGTCATTATTTTCAGATTAAATATTGTTTTTATTGTTTCAGACTAAATTTGAAATATATTTTAAATTTCTGCGAAAATGAAAATTATAATTTTCTTTAAAATTCGATATATCCACTGTACATGTTTATTAAGACAATGTCTTACT
Organism: Phosphuga atrata; assembly: GCA_944588485.1. Classification (NCBI taxonomy): domain Eukaryota; kingdom Metazoa; phylum Arthropoda; class Insecta; order Coleoptera; family Silphidae; genus Phosphuga; species Phosphuga atrata. The sequence goes on along the minus strand of OX155892.1, from coordinate 75,544,079 downwards.
AAATTATTGGAGTATATTTACATTTTTGTGACTACATACATTTAACTACATCCATCTTAGATATGTTGTAGTTCAAATACTAAACGATGTGACTAAGTAGTAGATAAAGCTGTTTGTTAGTTAAAAACGCTATGAGGTCCGCGTCGTTTGTGTTGCGAGAACCCAGCAGGTCCGCGTAGTTTCTGCGTGCAGAAAGCCGAAAGAGATATCTAAGCCGATAAGAGATAGATAAGTGCAGAAAGAGATATCAAAATCGCTGACGTCTTTACTCTCAGCCAATATAAAATTTTCTTCACTGTCGTTCATATTCGGATGAATAGAAAGTAAGAACTGTAACAAATTTGTAACCGTTTGGGTTAATCTAACATATGAGAAATCATACGTTCAGCGCCCCCTGTGCTACAAGTCAAACTAACAGAAAGTGACATAAAACCTCCAGTTCCGTGTAAAAAAGGCCATCTTAGCTACAGATTTGAACAAAATGGATGGTTAGAATAGGTTACAATAGGAGCAGATCAATCAAGACCACATATCGCGCGGCATCGCGACCTCTCGATCCGAAATAAGAAAAAAAATCAATAGTTTCACTTCAAATTTATTTTCCCTATGCCTTTCAGTCTTGCCCCAATGGGCATGCGAACAATGCGTACATTGGGTTACCTAAAGTCAGATAAACCCACGGGTTAACGTTTTATTCTGGCGAAACTAAAAACGGCAAGTTAGTTTTGTATAAGTTTTGTCTTTTATGTACGTACTGCAGTGCGATATGACTCGTACCCGTCGTGTGGATTCGGTGAACAGTCGTGAGCAGTTCGGTTAGGCTAAGTTATCAGCGTTAGGTTCAGTCTTATCCCAATGCGCATGCGCACCATGCGTACATTGGGTTGCCTATATCTATGATATCTCTTAAGTCAGATTAACCCACGGGTTAACGTTTTATTTTCGCGAAATCGAAAACGGCAAATTAGTTTTGTATGACTCGTACCCGTCGAATGGATTCGGTGAGCAGTCGTGAGCAGTTCGCTGGGGTTCCCCTCTAACAACAAATAACGGTCCTGCCACTAGACGTAAACATGTCCCCGTTACTGAGACAGCGGATCGCAAAGGGTTAATAGGACTGATAATTAGTTTTATACTTTAATCAGATGAGTGCATTTAGGTATTTCTTGAAACGTCAAAATGGTAAGAAAGGCGATCCGCACACGACTCGTATCGCCAACGTAACGTATGCGACGCAATATACGAGAAGCATGCGATTTGGGTGTCCGAAAAGTTGTTTGAAAGCAATTTGTTCGAAAGAATTTTGTTCGAATGGAATTTTGTTCGAAGGGAATTTTGTTCGAATGGGATTTTGTTCGAATGTGATTTTGTTCGAATGGAAATTTGTTCGAAGGGAAATTTGTTCGAATGAAAATTTGCTGGGGAAAATAGACATTTGATATATCAATTTATTAAATCACTGAAACTACACCACATTTAATATATGCAATATTTTTTTAAATCATTGAAAGAACACTTTAAACCTTCGTCGTATCGAGCGCAATATGTATTATGCACTCTAATTCAGATTCTCTCTGATTCAGGCGGAATGGATCTGGCAGATCCATGACAATTTTGACTCCTCTATCTCTTTCATAGTTAAAACACCCTCTATTAGTTTTGTCAAAAATATTATATATAATGCTGCACTATTTGCTCAAAAGATTTACGATCGGGCGCAATGAATCGCACAGATGTGTTTGTCTAATTCGTACACAGGCAAAGGTCAAATAGTAAACTATCTAGACATCACTAAAGACACAATAGAAACGAACAGCTACTAAAATGGCCAGTCGGCTCGGAATACCTAGTGAGACGGGTGGGATTGATAAGACTGTGTTGGATATCATAGATCCAATGCGCCCGACGTAGGCTTAAACACATTATTTTCTATTATATACTACCCTATTATTAACTACTACAATATTTAAACTTAAAACATACGGAACACAGCCTGAATATATAGTTATATATATAGCCTTTCCGGAGTTCTATAACAATTATTGAGTCTTTTTAAGATTACCAAAACAAATCTCAGTGAAATTTGTAAGTTATTTTATAGCTTTCAGTCCACCTTCGTGGCAATTAAGAAAAACCATAAAAATAACATTGTTTTTAAGACCATGTCTTTCCTTCACATCCTACTACAATATTCTATTAACTACTACAATTTACTATTAATATTTCGGTTAATAATCAGTAAGTAATATTGTGTGCTATTCCACGTAAATAGTTCTTGACCTCAAAGGTTCGAACGAATTAACAATTCGTGTAAGTCTTTCTGTTAAATCTTTATATTGTTTTCTTCCAGCGGGTGTTTCTTGACCACTTATGTACTGTTATATTCAAAGCTCGTTCAAACTTTGTTCTCGTTATATAGCTACAGTAAATTTCTATACATTTGTATAATTGCCACATACTTCTGATAGAAAACCTTTATGCCATCCTTCAATTGAAATGTTGTTTTTTAGCAAACTTTGTTGAACTGCGTTAAAGCTGTTCCACATCTGAAGGGAAAATCGAGGTGGCGTCGATTGGGACGACAATCAACGTTGCTTCAAAATAATCAACCAGTATTTGAGTTTCAGGTGGTAACATATTTTGATCCCAAAGTAGTTCAAAATAACGTATTATTTGTTGTGTAGGAACACAGGCTAATGCCGATAACATTCGTATGCTTAATGCAAACTCAGGGTCAGCGTCGTAATATAGCTTTAAACCATTTGCTTGTAAATTTCGGCAAATACACTGGCAGAAGTGAAAAAACATCTTCTTGAATTACTTGCGAGAAATCAACAGTTATAGCTTTTGCCATTTCAAGCTCAAAATCTATGAGAATACTCTGAGTATTACAGGCTGGCTCCAAGTCTTTAATAGCTGTTAATAGTTGAATTGCAAATATTAGATTTGAAAGACAAACTATAAATTTGGAAATAACATGTCATGAAACAATTTAATGGCAACTGACCTGATAGTTGTGATTTAGACCACTGCAATGGGAACGGCCCTGTAATTCTGAATAACGAGGTGAAACATGCCATAAGGATCACCAAAACAGGCAATGCTGTGGGACTAGATGGAATCTATAGCGAGATGCTCAAGCTGGTTGATGACGATAAAATCAACATTCTAACCGAGCTAATGAACACAATCTACAAAACGGGCCTTTTTAGCGTCAACTTTCGTCACCATACCAAAGAAACCTCATGCATTCGACTGTAATGAACATCGTATGATAATCCTGATGAATCACGTACTGAAGGTGTTCCTTACAATCATTCATTCAAGAAGCTATCGAAAATGTGAGTCGGAAATAAGTGATACACAATTTCGTTTCCGCAACGGCTTTGGTACTAGGCAAGCGCTACATGCATTTGGGATATTGGTTCAGCGGTGCCGAGATGTCAATAAAGACGTATATGCTTGTTTTATTGACTATAGCAAGGCTTTCGACCATATCAGACATGATAAGCTAATGAACATCTTGGCTAATATGTATATCGACCGCCGCGATAAACAGATTGTGTCGAATTTATACTGGGGTCAGACAGCTAAAGTCAGAATTGAAACCGCACTGACAGAGGACATACAAATTCGAAAGGGTGTGAGGCAAGGATGTGTTGTTTCCCCTATGGTGTTCAACATATACTCCGAAGTTATATTCAGAGAGTCGCTTGCCAAGGAATCTGTGGGAATAATAGTAAACGGCAGAGCAATTAACAACATCAGATAGGCGGACGACAGAATCATGCTGGCGGACAATATTGAAGACCTCACACGCATTATGACCAACATATCAGCAAAAAGTAGAGAATACGGTCTGGAACTGAACACGTCAAAGACAAAGGCCATGCTGATTTCAAAAAGCGAAGAGCAGATCCAACTGCAAGCCGACAGGGAACACATAGAACAGGTCCCCAAATACAAATACCTTGGAACCTGGATAACTTACGGGTGGACAAATCGCCATAAGGTCTTAGCACGCACCGAACAGGCAAGAGCAGCATTTATTAAAATCTAAAAGATGTTGACCTCTCCGGGTCTGAGCATAAAACTGAGGATAAGAATGACCCGCTGCTACGTCTCCCCGATTCTGCTATACGGGATGGAAGATTGGACCTTGACCGAGGAAATAACAAAAAGAATAATGGCCTTCGAAATGTAGGTCTACCGTCATATGCTGCGAATACCGTGGGTGGACAAAGTAACGAACATAGAGAACATACTTCGCAGAATGAACAAAAAACTGAGATACTCTTCACCATAAAGAAGCAAAAGTTACAATACTTAGGCCACATTTGCAGAAACGAAAAATAATGATTGCAACAGCTCATAATCCAAGGAAAGATCCAAGCCAAGCGAAGTGCTGGTCGACGCCGCATATCTTGGCTGCGAAGCTTGAGAGATTGGTTTAGAGTGTCATCGGCAAAACTGTTTCGTTCTTCGTTGTCAAAAATAAAAATTGCCATAATAATCAGCAACCTCCAAAGGAGAAGCTGAACCAACAAGAAATAATTGAATATAACATTGCTCAGTTTGGAAAGAGTGCATATACTAATAGGAGCGGTGTGTTCACGCAAGCCATGCATTGGATACAATTGTTCAAACAAGGTTGGTACAGTTTTAAATGTACCATCTGCATACCAGTGCTGTGACTTTGCAAGTAATTGTAAACTGCGTCTTGTAGAAAATATCAAAATCCTGTCTTCTGCTCGTCCAGAATAAAGTAACCAAAAATCTTCTCCACTCTCAGTATTCGTTTATTTTTTTATAAATATTATATCTCGTCTATAACTAGGAATTGTTGGGCCCAGATTTTTCTTTCGAATAGAGTTTAGCTATCACCGCTTGACTTATATTTATTTATTGTAGCATGTGACACAATATAATTAGGAGAGACACGTGTATTTATAGCATCACTTTGGTTCATATTTTTTTCTATTTTGCGCCTATTATGAAGTCATTAAAGCACTCATATTGGTTCGTTAATCAGTGTTGGGCATAATTCAATAATTTTTTTAATTGTAGAATCAAACAATTACAATTTTAATTGCAACTAAATCAATTGCAATTAATTTAATTCAATTAAGTGTTTAATTATGAGATGCAATTGAAATCAATTGCAATTAAATCCATCAATTGTGGTTTACAATTAATTTAATTGCAATTAAAATTTTAATTGTTAATTACAATTAACTTAATCATCAATTGTTTATTATAACAATCAATACTATTTGATGAATGAAAAAACTTTTCCCTCATTGTAATCGTACTTTTCCGCATTGTGCCAAATAAAATAATTTCCAATATTGTAAATAATCTAAATAGTTAGGAAAGATGGTTCGTTCTGAACTCTCCACCTACACTTCCGCCCCCCACTTCCAGTTCTCACCTCCACTTCCGGTTCACCCTCACACTTCCGGTTCCCACTTACACTTCCGGTTACCACCCCACTTCCGGTTCTGGAACCGGAAGTGGGAACCAGAAGTTTGAACATTTTTGGAACCGGATATGGGGGGGGGGTATTGTCCAAATTTTTGGAACCGGAAGTGGAGGTGGGAACCGGAAGTGGGGTGGGAAACAGAAGTTGGAGTGGAAACCGGAAGTGGGTGGGAACAGGAAGTGGGGGCGGGGGTGGGAGCCGGAAGTAGGGTGCGAAACTGAAGTTGACGTGGAAACCGGAAGTAGGTGGGTTGAGGTGGAGGGTTTATTTGTTTCTAAACTAATAATTCTCGGCCAAAAAAATTATACAAATTTCGTGCGGAAATGATTTTACAACGCGACAGCTCCTTTGGGAAACAAGCCCGAAGGGCGAGTTCCCCATTAGCTGGAGCGCTATCCACACTCTAATGTAAATAACTATTTCAGTTACGCATTATGGCAAGTGATACATTGGAGTATAATACACATCTTCTAACCGATATTTATAAATTGTTAATTGTAATTGTAAAAGTGCATCAATCAATTAACAATTAATTAATTGTTAATTGTGATATCTTGTTTTCACAATTAATTTTTGCCCAACTAGGTCGTTAATGGCTCGCCGAGTGCGATACAATTTTCTCAATATGTATCGCCGATCTTTATATTTAGAAATGACATAAAACGGCGCAAAACAGGAAAAGTAGTATAAAAAACTCGTTCCTAATGCCCGGCATACACGTTACGGTCTACCGTACTGGTTACATGCGCAGGTTTGCCTGCGCAGGTGAACCGTACACAAGAAACTGCACAGGTCTATTCCCACACACGCTCCCGTCTACCTGCGCAGGTAAACCTGCACAGGTAGACCTGTCATGTGGACCGTTGTGTGTATGGCGGGCATTAAGGCATTTTTCGCACTTGTCCATTAGAAAACTCTACGCAACGCTCTTCGTTTTTTAAACATGGACGCGTGCTGAAAAATCGCGCTTATTGAATTTGTTCTTTAATGTACTATTATTCACTTTAATGTTTGCACTTCGCACCGGCGTGATTAGGTTCTCGGTTTACTTTAGCTTCTGCATCATTACGAGTTACAATTCTACATGGGCACAAAAGTTTTTTGATTTTGAAAGTTTTTCTCTGAGATACATACAGCCATCAACTATAAGTTTTAATTTACCTTTTGAACTTTTCACGAATTGTAAGTCCATTTTAAAATATTTAGGTTATTAAGAATGGAAACACAACGAACTTTTCTTCAAAAACTAATTTTTACAAAAGAGGAACTAAGATTATATATCTTAACTTACAATTAAGTGGGGATATTTCGGGTTGTTTTAATTATTTCTTAGGAACCCAAAAAAAAACAAAAAATTATTCGGTTAATTTTTATAATCGATAGAATTATATATATTTTATGTATTAAATATTACATTTTCCTAATTATTGGAACAATGGAAAAAGGAACGTACGAAGGAATAGTCCAACAAAAGTGTTTCTGTATTTTCATTCGAACAAATTTCCATTCTAATAAATTTTCATTCGAACAAATTTCCTTTCCAATAAATTTCCATTCGAATAAATTTCTATTCGAACAAAATTCCATTCGAACATTTTTCTCTCGAACAAATTGCCTACTTTCGAACAAAACACTTTCGAACAATTTTCCTGAAACTACGATTGGTTGTCGCACACTTATGTGTAAATTGACAACCGCACAAGAGTCGTCCGCCACGTTTACTCGTTGCAGCATGCATACTGTATGACGCCTATCGTACAACAGTGTCGGTCGCTTGTGGTCAAGTACGAGAGTACAATTGGATTTGTTTACATATATTAATGCGATAATATGTATTCTAGACCAAAAATGTCGATTGAAATTTTTATATTCGTGCAATTGGTAGAATATCACGCGTGTTTATACAAAAATATACCAACAAGAATATTAAAACAAAGATATTATTGAAAGAGCTTCGACCGAAATTGCTCAACAGATATTTCTTTCCTCTAGAACAAGGGTGGGCAAATCTTTTGGCTGTAGGGCCACATCATGTATGAAAATTTGACCGCGGGCCGCATTAAACATTTTTTTCTACTGATATATGTGAAAATGGCTTTTTCCACGGCTTTCCCTACATGAAAGTGACATTTTTTGATTCTAGAGATGAAAATGAGCATTTTTAATTTATGATTTTCTCGATTAAAACACTAAACTAACCAAATTTGCATGGACTTTCTTATTAATTACATCAATTTCAATGAAATATTTTATGTACAAACGTAAAACGAGCCTGAAACTATTTAAAAAACCGATAGAAAACCGATGTTACGATAGAAACGACCAAACCAACAATTAAATTTGTATTGACAGTTCTGGCAGTTCGCTTCGAATTAGCTTTATTAAAGTCGAATTATGGATTCTGCAACCGAAATCAGTAAAAAAAATAGATTTTTTTTTGTTCGGTGTGATTGGTAACTCGCCGGCGCTCGTGAGCAAACTCCCACCTCAGCAAAAAAACGCCACTTTCATCTCTTGCTGTAAAATATACTATTCTTTTTCAATAGTTTTTGTATACCACGACCGTTGCATATATACTCGCCTAGACAGAACAATATTGTTAGGTTTTCTCATAGTGGACAATATATACTGTTTGTAAAAAGATATGTTTTTAGAGAACACAATAGATAATAAAGTAAACATCAGGCCGGGCAAACATGTCATACCAAGCTTTAGGGATTCTTCGTAACTCTATTTCTATAGGAAAACCAATTAAGATCATTAATTGTAGATGCAATGTATAACTAAATTTGTAATTACTTTCTTAGTGAAGTAATATTTTGGTAGGACACAATCACAAAACTAACATATTTTTTTTGGTTTTTATTATAAGTAGATGTTATTGTAGTTAAACTAATTTATGAATTGCTTCGCGGGCTGCATAAAATGTCGACGCGGGCTTCCATTTGCCCAGGCCTGCTCTGGACTAATGCATTCACGAATGTTAGTACTTTGATTTTGAATGGGAGGCTTCACAAATACCACCAGCTCTTTCAAAGTATTTTTAGAAATTCCGTAAAATATCTGAAATTTGGAATAATTTTCCGCTAACTCCTCTGTGGTAATAAATAATCTTCTAGTTGAGTTTTTTTAAACATATGAGTGCACTCAATGCTCTTTTTTCTTTTATTTTCATTTCGGCGGCTAAGAAATATTAATAAAACAAATTCGTCTTTATAGCTCGACATCTTTACACTATAAATTAACGTTCGAAAATTGCTTCGTATGCGGATCAACGGCGTATGGTCATTGTCGCCGCATGACAAATCCACGATGCGACGATGAATATACGAATCGTGTGCGAATGGCCCAAGTCAGAATTTTTAATCTCAGTTAAATATTCATACACTACATCCACTACAATCCACTACATCCATTACCGGAAGATCACGCAATGCTTATAAACAATCTGACGGATTTCACTATGTGAACGATACGACTTTGCTACATTGTTCTTGGAAGATTTACGTATGCTATAAACTGCTTTATTTTAAACAAAATAGAACAAAAAAGTACAAATTAAGATGAAAAAAATGTATATTTATGTTTGTGAGAATCAAAAATAAAGTAGAAAAGTTATCTTGCCATTAATATTTTTCACTATTTTATTAGATAATTCAAAAATTATTATGTTAACATTAATAAATTCATTTGCTGTTTGTATTAAAATTGCATAAATATTTTCATAAATTGAAATATAAATTAAGGTTTTTTGTTATTTCTTTTTTAATCTTATGTAAACATTATAGTATGTGGTTACTTCACGTAAATAATTACCTGCTAAGTAAATAATTGCTTCGGGAATAATATTTACATTTGGCTTTGCACGTACGCTGAGAGAAAGTGGCTGAAAACAGGTTAGTTCCGCTCAATCTTGCATTCACGTTGTAGAGGATGGTTTAATTAAATTTTTGCACTCCATGTCGTTTACATTGCGAATTCAAATGTCATATTAAAGGAAAACACGCAATTATGTCTTTGTTTAATTTGTAAGGAAAAAACATAAGATGTTTTGCTGAGAAAGGTTGTATAATTAAAATGAGCTTGTATAACAAGGAAAGAAATATTGTGTAGGTTTACAAAGACTAGAATTGTCGAGAAAAAAATCAGAAGTTAGTTAAAACTTGGAAACTTTTGAAATTATCCTTTTGATGAGCCAAGAAGCGCTTCATGGAAAGAAAAATCTGATCGTGATTCCATTAATTTCGGGAAATGTTACACCGCAAGAAGTTGAAATTAAATTACTCTCCCAGGGAAAAGAACAAAAACCTTTTTTTCCTTAGTTTTATTACAAAATCAAAAATCCGAATTATAGATTTCCATTAGACATAACTTTTACTTTACCCGGAACGACAGGTTCCGAATTGCACTGCAGAATTATTCACTGATCTGAATATTAATGCAAGATTGCTGATTCTACTAACTTTTCTCATAAGAAAAAATAGAATTTCTTATTCGGTTTTTATTCAAAACAAAATAATAGATGTTAGTTACTTTTTTTTGTTACATTACATTTAGTTATTGTACGTTGTATGTATTAGCAAATTGTAATTTATAATTTATTTACGAATAGGATGGTTGCGACTGTTACTACGTGGTAATTCATACTTACATCGAAAATGTAAAATTTTAAGTAAAGTTCAATGTAACAATTATTTATTACAGATTTAGTTTTTTTTTTTTAATAATAGCTAACTCTTTTGTTGTATCAACTGTTAGTTTAGTAAACAAATAAATAAAATCTGTTCAGATTTTAGTGAGATAAGTTAATTATAATTATAATATACTTTATTAGCAGATGCTATACATACACAAGAATAAAATATACTCTATATATACTCATACACAATCCAAATAAGGAACTCGAACTTAGTCGAGCATTGTTTAAGTGTTTGTCAGTAATAACAAATAATTAATATTAAACTAACATAGGTGTAATTGTTAGCAAAGATAATTCCTTAGTAGGGGAAAAGTGGCATGAAAGAGCCATGTTTTGAAAGAGCCCTTAGCATTTACTCCGAAGTTTTCGAACAATTAACGCAAAAATTGAAATTTTGAAATAGCAACATTCGCCAGCTATCACCCACAGATTGACTGTTCACCGAAAAAAAATTGCGCCGGTGTAAAGACTTGAAGATTTCGTGCATAGAAAATAAGTTTTTGGGTTCATTATATTTGTTTTCTGATATCTACACGTACAAAACTAACATCGATATGGTTATACTATAATTGTATAAATATATTTGGCCTTCCAATTACATACATATTTTGCAGGCGAAGCTTTAACTTCGTACTAGTTTTCGAGATTATATTTCTTGAGAGGATATGCTATAAAAGAGCCGGGGTACGGTGTAATGAAAAAGCCGGCTCTTTCAAGGCATATTTTTGAATATCATTCAAGCCCAGTAATAATTCATTATATGAACAATTAAAGTATTTTATTTGAATAATTGATAAAATTAGACTGTTTTTTTTGCTTTAGAAAACAATGTAACATGAAAAAGCGAAATCAAAGATGCGTAAAAGACCCGCAGCATCTACAATAGAAAAGCTGTTTTTAAGCTGTGAAGTAATCAAGAAAGACCAGTCTATAAATAAAACAGCCCTCTCTCTTAATGCTTCAAGAGCTTACTTAGCTAAAATAGTCAAGAAGGTAAAATCTTCAGGTGAATCATATGACATACTCCTACTATAGGTAGGAGTACAAATTTTTGTACTAGAACATTTACAAGAATTTTTGAACAAGAGGGTTTGCTAGCAAATTATTTAAAAGCTGCATCTAAAATTTCCTATGGGCTTACAAAACAACAAACCAAAAAAACTGAGATTTATTATGCAGAAACTAATTCTGCTTGTCCAAATAAGTAAGAGGACTCTCAAGGTGCAAGCGATGATTGGTTGAAACGTTTTATGAGCAGACCCAAAGTGTTAGCCGTTTTAAAACTAGTTTTAAAAAAACGAACGCAAGCACGTTTTTTGAAAAACTTACTGATGTTTACACCAGATATAGTATTCCCCTGCACATGATAATTAACGCAGATGAAACAGGCGGCAGCACTTTAACCAATCCTCCTAAATTTATTGCTGAAAGAAGAGCAAAACCAATAGGACAAGTTCATCGGCTGAACGATGAACTTTGGTGACAACTTTGTTTTTCAATAATGTTGCTGATGGTTTTTAACCGGTTATCTAATGGTCCACCAGGAGCTCTTGGATTGGCCAATATTTCTGGATGGATGATTGAAGAATGTTTCATTAAAGCTCTGGAACATTTTGTACTGCATGTGAAATTCTCCTCCAAAGAAAGTTCGGCATGGATCATAATGGACAATTATAGCTCACATGTTAACCTCCGAGTAGTTCAATTTGTTAGAGAAAACTCTATTGTAATAGTCACTTTTCCACCAATCTGTAGCCATAAGCTACCTTCAAAATTAGGTATAGGATTGCTATGAATGAGAGGATGTTCTCAAATCCCGGTAAAACAGTGACCATTAGGTTTCCTCTATATTCGACTGCTTCTGCACCAATAGTATCAGTAGTGACTACATTAAAGCAACCAGTTATATCAACACAATAGATCGTTTTTAAAGGCAGATCCCAGAAAAAAAAAACGGTTCGTAAAAGTCGGAAAGTGTCATCTGTCGTTTAGCGGTCACTCCTGAGAAAAACAAGATAGAAGAAAAGGACTCAAGATATACTGAGATATCTAAAACAGATTTAGATACTCATATAAATAAAAGAGGAAGAGAACAAGATAATTGTAGCGTATGCAATGATAATTACAGTATCAGCAATCAAGAGTGGTACCAGTGCAAAAATTGTTCCGGTTGGGCACATGAATCCTGTGGTGCCAAAAGGAGATTGAATTTTTTTCATTTCATAGATTTAAGTACTGTATTTAGAGTTTGCGTTATATAAATCATTTTATATAATAATTAATATATTCAATGATATCTTTTGCTAATTTACAGTTCACAAGTCCCTGTACTACGAACTTGGCTCTTTCAATGCTTATGTGTTATGAAAGAGTCGAATCTCATTCTTGTTATAAATGTTTAGAAGTCTAAGTAAATTATTGCTTTTGGAAAATGTTTGATTACATTACCTACATAAGGATATAAACAACAACTTATGATATAAATTTTACTTTATTTTCTTTTGTATTTTCCCCCTCTCTTTCAAAACTGGCTCTTTCATGCCACTGCTCCTATACCTAAATATTTAATGTTGTTTAGTTTATTACAATGTTTTACTTCAGCAGACAACATATTGTATTGAATTATCTGCTTAGGACAGAGTTGAATCTCCTAGGTGTAGAAGATTTTGCAACACAGAAGTCATCTAGATGTCACCCCTGTCAGGGGAGGCTAATTTCTTTACATATATGATCGACTATTTTTCTTAAAAAAAGTGTCACGATCTACCTACTAAAATCTTTACATTTAACACATTCTAACTAGCGGTGTACTGGTGTACTAATGAGTGATAAGAGTGGAGGAGGGGTATTAAACCAACATGCTATTTAAATAATAATATTTATTAATTGAAAAGTAATCACAAAAAATCGGTTATGAGCACCAAAGAACCGTGCAATAAAATTAAATTGTATTTTCTAATCTTACTATTGATGAAAAATCTGCATCGACATGTCTCCAGCCAAGCGTTCATAATCTGGGGTGTATCTTCACAAAGATAATTCTAATGTGTCTTAATCTCGTAAAGGACGATGTTAGGACGTAGTCTGTCTTTGTGAACATTAAATATCAGAAAGGCGATTTACATAAGTATGTGGCTCCAAAACAAGAGTAGATTAGATGCATTTGTTAATATTGTGATACTTTTCTTGATTGGCGTATTTCCAAAAATCTTCCTTAAATTCTTTGGCTTGTAAGATTAGGTCAGTTTGTCATTTATCAAAATGAAATGTGTCAGCACAATAACTTTTTTGGCCTCTTGAATTGCAAAGCTTGCTTTGGCATCGTGCATACGGCCAGCGAAACTAGATTTTTACAGAAAATGTTGCAATGTACGACTACGATGCGGTAAAGTAACCAGTAATTTTAACCTTTCAAGGATACTTACAAAATAAATTAAGTATAAGACAATAAAATCTAATGTAGAATAAGATACTCTACAACATATTTGACATGATAATAATAATTGTTGGCCAAAAAATCTTGCGGAAATGATTTTACAACGCTCCAGCTAATGCCCGACCTACACACAACGGTCAATCAGAGAGGCCTACAATTCATGAAATAGCCTAGAATTTGTCAAATCAGTATAACTTAATAATATCAATATTTCAAGCCTACTCTGTTGCTCAGCTGGCCGTTTTTATTCGCGGCTGCGATGTTGAGAGTAAGTGAAGAACTTTTGGAAGTCATTCCTAACATAATATAACTATCTGAGCTGATATTTCTGATGCGCTTATGGAAATTTTGAAGAATAAGTTACCATTGGAAAAGTTCGTATGTTTTGCAACTGATGGGGTATCAAGGTATACCATATGGTATACCATGATCGGTATTACTAATGGAGTTTTTGCGAGTTTAAAAGAAGCATGTGAACAGAATGGAACTAATAATTTTTAACATTTCCATTGTTTCATTCACCAGAAAGTACACCGCTATTTGGTTACAACACTATTTGATAATATTAACAATTTAAAACAAAAATTATTACCTACTTTGGCGAGAACAAATAGAATATGAAAACTTATCTTCCTTTGAAAAGTGGCAATTTCTATTGTTTAAATCACCTAAATTAATAAATAAATCCAAACTTTCTTGTCGGAATCGGAAATCGATCGAAGATTTTTTGATTTTAAAAGCTAGTACAATTTCGTCTTTTTACAACACCTCTATCTACACATATTGAAAATGTTAATGAAAAATTCAAATGGAATTAATTTATATCTTCAATGCGATTCTTTGCTAAAGAAAAAATGTATGCAAGTTGGAATTCCAGAATTTTATACATATTTATCTGTAGATCGGTTTCCTAAAATGTTTCTTATGCGTCACTCTTACGTATTTAATATTTTCGGAAGCACTTATTTGTGCGAGCATCTATTTTCTTTAATGAAAAATAACAAAAATTTAGAAAGGTCAAGATTAACCTATCGACATATATCATCAAATTTAAAAATATCATCAGCTCAAGATATTCAACAAAATATTGATGACTTGCTTTCCAACAAAAACGATGTCAAATATCTTCTAAAAAGTAATTTATAGTTTCAGTGTACAAATGTAAAAAATAACATGAAATATAAAATGTCTATGTATGTCTATGATCCACAAAAAATTGCTTATGAATTTGTAGATTTTTTCAGCAATATTGGGGTAAAGCTCGCTGAAAAAATAGGAAACAAAAATTATAGTCAAAGTAATATCAACATAAATCAAAATTCTAACTCTATTTTGCTTAAATCCAACAAATTGTAGTGAAATAGAAGAAATTATAACAAACCTAAAAGACAAAGCAGGAGGGACAGATGGCATAAATTCTAAAGCACTGAAAGTTATTAATCATTATATTAGTAAACCGCTTGAGTATATATTAAATAACTGTATGTTAAGGGGTATCTGGCCTAATGCATTATGTGCGGATGTGATAGACATCAGGCACACAAACTATCGTCCTATCTCCCTTATATCTAACATCGCGAAAGTTTTCCAAAAAGTCATTCATAAAAGGCTCTATGATTTTATTACTAAATATAAAATCATTGCACAGGAACAATTTGGTTTTCTCAAAAACAGGGGCACAAAGGATGCATCTATGCATCTATTTCGGAGTTTATTTATAGGAATATGGATAAGAACAACCCTACAGTAGTCGCTTTTTTAGACTTAGCTAAGGCCTTTGACACGGTGGACCATAAAATATTAATACAGAAATTGTATAAGTACGGAAATAGAGGTGTTGCTTCTGATTTTTTGTTTAATTATTTAACCAATAGACTACAGGTTGTAGGAATTAATAAAATTAAGAGTGTGAAAAGAAAGGTAAAAATTGGTGTTCCGCAGGGAATAATCCTAATTCCATTACTGTTCATTCTACATTTAAATAATATTTTTAAAATTTTAGAAGCAAACTCAATAGCTGCTTATGCTGACGACACTGTTGTAAAGTGTATTGGTAATTCATGGCCTGACGTTCAACGCAAAATTAACGGTTATTTAGATAAATTAGGGAAATGTTTTTTTGATAATTATCTGTCAATAAATATAGATAAAACTACATTTATAACTTTTGGATCTTATAGCGATATTATTCCAGCAAATTTGGAAATTTTTATTTATAATCAGAAAAAAAAAGAGTTAACAGTTGTAAATATCTAGGCATAAAGTTTGACTGTAATATGAGATATGACCAGCATATAAAAGATTTAATAAATAAAACTAAATTTTTCCTATTTATCTTCTATAAACTGAAGAGGAGTGTAAACAAAAATTCACTTAAAATAATCTACCATACACTATTTAAAACTATAGATAATTATGGGATAATTGCATGGGGAGGATGCTATAAAAATAGTATGAAAAAATTAACTAGTACTCAAAATAAACTCATATGCTCATATGCTCCCTGACAATCTGAAATTTCTAAATGTTAATAAAAAAATAATAAGGAAAAAACTTACTGTCTAATAACTGGAGTATAAATAAAAAGTTTCTTTTTAAATGTATATATAAAAATGTTTAGGTTTATTTCATTCTGGTCATAGTCTATAATTAGTCGTTATAAGTTTATAATAAGTTTATAATAAAGTTTCTTTTGTAAAAACCAACCAGCTCATGTACAGGTAACTAGTTTACCTCTATGGGATACGGTCTATATAAATAACTGTATAATCTTATTCTGGTTAAATAAATAAATAAATAAATAAATAAATAAATAAATAAATAAATAAATAAATAAATAAATAAATAAATAAATAAATAAATAAATAAATAAATAAATAAATAAATAAATAAATAAATAAATAATTAAATAAATAAATAAATAAATAAATAAATAAATAAATAAACAATAATATACAATAAAATGTAAAATATTTTAGTTCATTAAAAAAACATTGAGTCTAACAAATACATAATATAATCATTCTAAAAATCGTATTTTATTAATTTTGTGTACTGTAAAAATATGCGGCCCTCAACTTACAATTAGTACAAAAAAGATCTAGTGATCCGCAATATAATATGAGTTTGACATGCGTGCTAATCCTTTCCTTCAAATAAATCATTCTCAACAATTCTTCCTAAGATGTATAATTTTTAAAAACCATGCGAATAAAAACAAGCAGTTGAGCTGTGTCACGTATTTCTGTCGATTCATCAAATTGGAGGAAAAAAGAGAACTGAAAATGAGCGAAAATATAATAGATATAGAATAAGATAATAAAGAGAATAGAACAGTTATATTAACAGTTATAACGACATTAATAGATGTATTAATGTCGTTATATAACTGTTTTCTTATATTTTCACTCATTTTCTTAGTCCGCCGCACCACAGAATTTCGAGACAATTGTAAATCTTATTCTTAAAATCATTAGAATGTGAATCTGACATTTCCCAGAAAGTTTTAATTTTTTTTTTTTATAAATCCCCTGTCAGAAAATGGTTTACATTTGTTTGCTTTTATATGGTTTACTTGGAATGATGCAACAATGTCAGTCACTTCTCGTGATTTCAACATGGGGCTTTAAAAAGAAATTTGTTGGGCTCTTGAGCCTTCAGTTCCCTAATTTATTTTTTTCTCAAGTCAGTATTTTGTTTATAATCTGTTTGATATTTGTTATGTGAAGTTAAAAAATTTCTTTCCAGTTTACTATTTTTGGTAAAAGCTAAGTAGGTCATCATCATGGTGAAAAAGGAATCAATTTCATTTTAATGGGTACTAAAATGCAAACAAATATATAATTAGATAAACTTTAAACTTTTACAAAGCAACTTACTTAAAATATAAAGCAACGGCAGTGGCGTAGGCTACATATTCATATTTCAATATTTGAATGAAATGTAGATGCTAGGTATGATTCTAATTTAGCAAATGACGTGCTTTAACATGAATTAAGTGACTATTAGGTTAGGTTACTCGAGGACGAACTTATTACGGAAACTGTGCTGTAATATATATATATATATATATATATATATATATATATATATATATATATATATATATATATAAATATATAGAGTAAATTTTTTTAAATTACTACACAAACGGTACAATTCGGGTAATACGATTAACAAAAACAACTCAAAACACATTTCCAAGAAGAGTCTCTTAAATTGACGTGGCTCCCTTGCAAGGACTTTTAAGTCATCGTAATTAACCCTATGGTCCTTATCATTAAATGGTTTAATTACGATGATCTAAAAGTTCTTGCAAGGGAGCCACGTCTATCTAAGAGACCCTTCTTGGAAATGTGTTTCATTCATAACGCCGGTGCAGCCATGAACTCAAGGAAGGACATGGACAGGTTGAGCAATATTTACGCTTAGCTTATGACTTGGGCGACGTGTAGACACGTCGTCCACACAGTTAACTGGATGGCTGGTTTCTGTTTTGCTATTTATTTTCTATGTTTGCTGCGGTTTCGTATTCTCTAGTGGTTCTACCGGTTACACAATTTTCTTAGATGCGTGTTGTTGAGCTCCTTGTTTCTAGGAAGATCTGGGGATCTTCCATATTACCTTGGTTTCTGAGAAACTACTACGTAGTGGTTGATTCAATTTTCGACTTGTACGTCTGTAAATATTCTTTAAATATTCTTTTTCCTGTGTGCTTGTGGCTTCGGTGTCCTTCTAATTTCACTGACGTCACGTTTGTTCCCAATGCGCACCTTCGCAGTTTTTTTTTCAACTTTAATTTATTTCAATGGAACGAAAACTTTTGTTGGTTTCCTCGTGCTGTGCCGATCGGTTTGGTGTCCGACATTTTGCAAAGCTAATAATAATTTTTAAGCACCGTAATTAAATTGAACATGGCACGCTTTACAATAGCGATTATGTAATCTACAACTTTTTGTCAAGTTATATGATGTTAACCGTCTTAATTAATTGTTCATTACCTTCTTTGTAAGTAATTAAAAACATCTTTTACTTTGTTTTTTGTAATTTTCTACAACAATTTTGTTCAATGAGATCAATAAACCGAAACGTCGAATAAGAAGAATCTGAGCTGTTTTTGTTAATCGTATTATCCGAATTATACCGTTTGTGTAGTAATTAAAAAAAAACTCTTTATTGGCCTATGATCACTTTTAAATTGAACACCCGATATATTCTTTTATTTCTTTTTTAATTTCTAATGACACTAGGAGCTTAAGTGTCGGGCCTTTATTGCAATTATGCAAGATTTTTAGATTATCTATTTCTGGGAATTTATGATTACATTCAAGAGAATGATTTGAAAAACAAACTATTGTCTTTTTTTAGACGAAAAGCGCGAGAATGTTATGAAAAGCTTGTTAAAAAACTTCGTCCTGTCTGACCTATGTACACGCTATTGCATTCGGAACAATGAATTTCGTATACTCCGGATTTTTTAGTTTTTATTAATTTTAAAAATGTTACAAACTCCTTTTTAAATTATCTTTTTTTTAGAAAATTAAGACTAAGGCTGAATTGAAAAATTCAATATGTTTTTACCACACTTATAATATGTAAAAATGATGTATAACTTATTATTCACAGTTATATATATTTCTACATTTTTCACGACTCGAGTTCCGAGTGTTAAAGGTCATTTTCAAATGATGACAAATTGATGATTGATTGTACTTATATTACGGATTTTGGTGCGGGGGGAGGTGGCTTTTTGTAATTTGGGAATTACCTGGAGGTGATCTTGTGCAAAATTAAAAAGTTGTGAAAAGATTAGCTCGGTTTGATCCACAAGTTGTCAAGTTGTCCCACATATTGTTTAATGCCAAAGACAAAATCGACCCATTAAAAAAATCCGGAGTATAAGAAATACATTGTTCGGAATGCAATAGCGTGTAGGGGGAGGTGGGGTACAATAATACAAGGTGCACCTAGATACACAAGCATTATTTAATAATCTATTGAATTTGTTTCCAAGATCGTCTCTGCCACGATTATCGTCTCTATTAAGATCCATATATACCAAAGGTAAGTTATGGCATCAAGTATTAAGGATTTAGTGCATTTTTTGAAATAAATGAGTTAGTTTCATCAGTATTTTTTGCATTTAAAAAAAATGTTAGGGGCACTTAGATACAAGAAAGTACGGGCCACAATGATACATATAATTGTGCCCCGTGCTCATATCAAAGTGCCCCAATAAAATTTACACAATATAAATTTGTTCTTAAATAATATAAAATATGTTAAAATTATATATTCTGTTGTTGCCATCAGAAAATGATGATCAGAAAATAAACGCGCCGGGGAAGATTGGGCAGCAGGATTTAGAAAGAGAAATCTGAAGCGTAACCTAAGTAGGTCTGAAAACACAAACGCCGCAAGAAGTATTGTATTTACTGCGGTCTTACAGTGGCTGAATTTTTTGATAATTTTGAGCGTGTAATGTTACGCTATACATAAGCGTCTCACATAACCGTATATTAAATTTGGACGAAACAGGCATCAACACGGTCTTACAAACGCCTAAAGTTTTGGCTGAAAAGACACAGAAGCAAGTAGGACAAATTGTGTCAGCTGAACGCGGAGAACTCGTAACTTTTTGTGGAATAGTAACAGCAACATATGCTGCTCTTCCTCCCGTTTATGTTTTTCCTCGTGTCCATTTCAAAGATCCATTTTTAAATGGGGCTCTTCAATCTTGGTTTGGAAAACTGTTAACCCAATTCTTATTATTTGTGACAACCACGAATCACATATTTCTACTAAAGCCGTTAACTATTGTCGTGATAATGGGATTATCTAAATCCATTTTTTACAAAATACGTAATTTTCCTTTCCAATAACAACTTAAACAATTTTTATCCTTGACATTAGAATATGTATACATTTAGCTAAACGTTGTAAATAAATAAAAAGTTGAAAATAAATAAAAATTATTACGTTAATACCTATATTACTTGATTTTCAATTTTTATTAATCAATCTGCCCCACCTCCCCCTACATAGGTCAGAGAGGACGAAGTTTTCCAACTCGGTTTTCAGAACATTCTCGCGCTTTTCGTCTGAAAAAATACACTAGTTCCTTTTCAAACCATTGTCTTGAATGTAATCATAAATTCCCAGAAATAATCTAAAAATCTTGCATAATTGCAATAAAGGCCCGACACTTAATCTCCTAGTGTCATCAGAAATTTTTAAACAAAGCCGTAAGCAATCCCTAAATCTCCTTAATGAGCAAACCGAAATAATATTTTCACAACTTTTTAATCTTGCTCAATCGCCTCCAGGTAATGACCTAATTGCGAAAAGTCACATTCCTACGCCCCAGAATCCGTAGTATAAATACATTACTTCATCAATTTGTCATCACTTGAAAATGACCTTTAACAGTCGAAACTCGACCCGTGAAAAATGTAGAAATTTATATAACTGTGCTGTGCTGTATGAGATAGATCTCGAAACGCGTCCACAGATGGCTATCCACTTGAGGTATTGGAAAGACATGATCTAAACAATGTTATTTTTATGGTTTTTATTGAGTGCCACGAAGGTGAACTGGAAGCTATAAAATAACTTGCAAATTTCACTGAGATTTGTTTTGGTAGTCCTAAAAAGTCGCAATAATTGTTATAGAGTTCCGAAAAGGCTGAATATATTTTTATATTCAGGCTGTGTTCCGATTGTTTTAAGTTTTTATGATTATCTATAAAATGGGATGGTTTCACCAATCTCTATTTTAGGTATATAAGATTTTTACATATTATAAGTGTGGTAAATATTTTTTAACTTTTTTAAACCACGTAGTAACCTATTCATAATACTGAGGCTTCCTTGAAAAATCCTCGAATTCAGCGCCTACGAATCCCATGAGTACACTCGGATTCACCGGCAGGGATTTCTCATTTCTACAGGTTTTGAAATAAAATGTAAAATATATGTTGTATATATTTTGAAATCAATTATTTATTATATATTTTATAAAAAATCTGTGATCAGCTGTGATCGACCTGTTGACCACTGCTGATCTACATTTCTTAAGTTATAGTTAGTTTTCTGATTGCTAAATACTTTGCTACATGATTATTTCTAATTGTGTATAAAAGTATCATGGTGTATTATTTTCTATTCGGTGTTCAATTTACATAAGTACTGTAGGCACCCAGGCACTGTAACATAGAATTTACAGGTTTTTTTGCAAACACATTTGATTATTTCACGTATGCATCTGTTTCATATATTGGCCATTTCGAGCCTTTTTATCAAATACCTGAAGCTTGAAACACAGGTGAATCGAAATTAGCATGCGTTGGTATCAATGGTTTGTAGGCTAATAATATAGTTTGTAAGATCAGTCTTTTGCCAACCAAATTTAATAAATATGATTTCTTTGACATTTTATTGATAACAAAAGCTGCATTTCGAATGAATTTGATTCCACTATCATTAATAACACCTACATACTTGCCCTCGGATACCTCTTCAAGGGGAACATTATCGACAAGAACTTTCGAACCATTGGTCAATGCAGGCAACTGGAATGTATTGTTTATTATCATATATTTAGATTTATTGACATTTATTTCTTAATATCAATAATCAATCACTTGATCAATAAGTACTAAGTTATAACACAGCTAAAGGATTGTTTGAGCAAGTCAGGATTAACTTGCTCAAACAATTCTTCAGCTGTGTTTTCATAGTGTTACTATACATTTGATAATAATAACTAATAACATTTTTGTAAATTTGAAGAAAACTGCAAAGTCAATTATAGGTACGACAATACAGACACATTTACAAAAGAGAATGTTTAGTAAAAAAAAACAAAGAACAATTTGTTTTGAAAGATTTGAAAGATTAACAGATAAAAATATATATAGCTGTCTTTGCGGCTATATTTAAAGAGACCGCACTTCAAAAAATAACTACAAATATCGGAGAATAAACAAAAAAACAGTTTGGAATATAATAAACCAGGAAACCCGGATGAAAGAAGAAATCCGTTTAAACCAAATAGCTCCATCAGTGAGGATCCGGAAAGAATAGTAACCCTGTTCAAGTTCTTCCAACAAGCTCCTGCGTTAATAGCACAAAGAAAGAATGAATCTGAAGAATCTTAGAATGAAATAGTCTCTCTCATTAAAGGGAAACTAATAACAAAACCACATGTGGACTAGATTCAATCCCCTGTAACATCCTGAAGCACCATAGCGATGTTCTAGCCAGACCTATAAACCTCTTATTCGAACTAGAAAAGTTTCCGGAGATTTAAAAAACCGCTAAAATCGTGCCAATATATGAAATAGGGGGGAAACACCACTGAACAGCTATAGACCGATTGCGCAATTATCAGTGATATCCAAAGTGTTGGAATACTGCCTGCTCGGCATTTACTTACCAGCTTTTACCATTTGTTGAAAAACATCAATTAATTCCGAAACACGGTTTTTGCAGAGGACAATCTACATCAACGGCTATAATTGAATTCTACATGAAAGTTCTAGAAGAAGTTGACAATGGCAAACATCGAATCGGTATATTTTGTGATCTCTCAAAAGCTTTTGACTGCGTCTCTACTACTCAGCAACTAATAAACAGAATATATTTATTTGGATTTCGTGGTACATCGGGAAATTGAAAATTATTTTTAAAAAACAGAAAACAATGTGTGGAAATTACATCTAAAAATAAATCCTTCACATACAACCGATAAACATAAATATCTGCGAGACATAAGTGACCCGCATAGTAGTGTACTTACCCCTATACCAGTGATGGCGAACCTATGACCCGCGGGTCAGACACTGACCCGCGGGACACTGAGACACAAGTATGAATATTAATTACCCTATTTACTAATTACCCTATAATACGGCTGCGGTATAAAGAAAAACAAACGATACATATCCCAGATCACAACAAACAGTATGGTTTGATAAATATTGTGTGATTGAAGAGAATAAAAGGACTATGTGCGTAATTTGTTACGAAAAAGTTACTTCACGTATGTAAAAAGACATTTTGAAAAGTTGCATCCTAATCTTAGCTTTTCCATGAAGAAAGAAAAGTTTTTAGACTTAAAAGACTTTAAAGAAAGAAGAAAATCATTATGTGTTTTAAAAGCAATTTTGATTCCAAAATAGTAGTTTATGATACAAGTTTGTGAAGAAAGACTCATTGCGATTAAAAAAACTTTGCAAGGCACAAACAACACCCTTTCACACACGTGTACCAGACATTATTTTATGTTAATTTTTTTATGTTTTATGCATAACATGTTCAAATACTGTTGAATCTAAAAACAATAATTCTTTCTTACCAATAATTAAAAAAAATTGTAATTTTGAGACACATTAAGATTAGAACGTCAACGTCTCCGTGGCAAAAATTGCTACTAGTAAAAACGCACAGTGACTGGAACCCTCTTTGGTCGTTGTCGATGTTATCTAGGCTAACCTAGATTTAATCTAGATTAGGTTATGGTTAGGTTAAGTTAACTCCGGACTGAGAGGCCAAAACTTCTTGATTCAAAATAAGAAACACTAATTCATTTTTAATACACGTCAGTTATTTTCACTTCGTCTATGTTTTTTATTTAGTGACGTGAGTTGTTTCCATAGTAATAACAAATAGAAATCGTTTAATATTGAAAGTCCATTTGATTTACATTGGACTCTTACGCACAATTTTGATACTTTTACACTCGATTATAATATTGGCAACTTTCACATACAATAATTTACTTATTAATGTGTTTATTTGGTGAGCCAAAGATAAACTACCATTACAGCTGCTAGTTTTCAAGTTACCCATTGCATTGCTCGCCACCAGAAACTTCTTTCAGAAAGAGACTTTGTAAAACAAGCGTTTTTAGAGTGCAGATTTGCAGATTTTAAAGACATAAACTTGATTAAGAAGCGTATAAGAATTGAAAAAGGAAGCAACCGAGGCTCTAAAGGAGTGGAAAAGGACGGAAGCAAGTAAGAGTGGCTTTATAGAAATTAAGAGAAGATACATAGAAAGATGCAGAGAAAAGAAGAAATAGAAGCCAGAAGAAGAGAGAGATATAAAAGCAATAAAATCAGAGAAAGAGGTGTGGAAATACATAAACAGGAAGAGAAAGAAACATTGAGCGAGGAGATAAAGATGAGAGAGTAGGAAGAACATTTCATGAGACTCCTGGATGGTAGAAAGGAAGACGAGGAAGCAGAAACAGCAATGGGGAAGACGTAGACAGCTCCAGAGGATACATAAATAACATTAGAAGAGGTAGAGAAGCAGGCCAAGAAAAAGGAAAAAGCGCCGGGGAGAAATGAAATTCAGAACGAAGTATGGATGTATGGCATGAAGGGAATGATAGAAAGGCTGGTGGAGCTAATGATTGGGGTGTGTAGAGTTGACGGATTCCGGGCAGACTGGAGAGAAGGTAATATGCCCAATTTACAAAAAAAGGAGAGAGAACGAAAGTAGAAAACTACCGGAGAATAACTCTGCACAACACAGGGTACAAGTTGTATGCAGCATTTTTGAGAATGATTTGAGATTATTTAATATTGAGCAATTTTGATAATGATTTGAGTAAGATATATTTTGCAGATATGGAAATAATGTTTAAGAGGGAGCAAGCGGGAGGGTGTGTAATGGTAGGGAGGTATGGTGTGGTGGTAGGGAGAAAGTATGGAGTCTGGCGTTCGTGGATGATATGGTAGTGGTGTGAAAGAGCGATAAGGAGATGAAATAAATGACGTAAAGTCAGGGAGCTAGGAAACCTCAATTTTGTAAAAGCCTTAAGTTATTTTCAAAAAAATAACAAGTTTGCTTGCATGTGAATGATTCTGACTGATACCAGTCATTTTTATTCGTACGTTTTTTTACATACTTTCCATTAAATATGCATAAAAGTTACCTTTGTTAAGAATGGACTGACGTTGTATGCAAGAAATCGTAATACTCGAAGTCCGCTAAAATTTGTAACTTTAAGACCTCGTAAATAAAATTCGTTTTCTTTGTTTTCGAGTGAATCACATTCAAATCCAAAGGCGCAAGTAGCAATAACATCGTTGGTGAATCTTGAGAAAACATCTTTCATTTCTATTGTAACTACGTCCTTGTTTTGCTTCAGAAAGTGCTTTGTAAATTGCTCGGAACAGCAATTATTTTCAAAAAAAAAGTGAGAACAAAAAAGTAGTCTTTACAAAGATTACTCCTCCCTCCTCTTTTCCAAATGATGCCACTGACATGGTGACCCACGAACTAGTACCAAAAATATAATGAACAAAATTTGACCCACTACTCAAAAAAGTTCGCCATCACTGCGCTATACTATTACTATTCTACCTGGCTGACATACCATGCTACACATAAATAGTAACCATTGGACATTATATACTGATGACTCTAATGTCCATGTGTCGGAAACCTCAAGAAATAAAAATGAATCAACAGCAAATCAACTTCTATCTAAAATTGTTAAATGGTTCTCAAGTAACAATCTATTTTTAAACAGCACAAAAACGGAACATGCAATCTTCCAAACTCAGAGAAGCTATCATGCCAAAACCTAAACTTGGGAATAGAAAACTTCCTAAAAAATCGAACAAACTTTACAAAGTTCCTAGGACTGCAAATTGAATGTTTAAGTTGGAATTTACATACTAGGTGGGCCATTGAAAACGAAACAGATGGATTTTCGGATAGTTAAGAACGAATTCTTAAAAAACGCTCGGACACGTCAACTTTGTTTGTGAGGGCATCAAAACCATGTGAGGGCACCTTTTACAAGAAAATTTGTAGCCAAATCACAGCCCTTCGCGCTGGTACCACAACCCCTAAAATTTTAAATGTCACGGTGGCGTAAGTTGCACCTCATTTGAAAGCCCTTTTTGCCCTGAATACTAAACGTTCCACATTTTCCAAATTTATCGATTTGTTGTCGCGATTATTTAATCAAGTTACAAACGCGTTCTTCGTTTATGTCGTTGAAAAGAAGTCCAATTGTTCAATCTGTCCTTACAAAAAATGCAAAAGTGAAGGGAAAAAACACAATTCTATGCCATAAAAGAGTTTTATTAGTTTAACAAATGCTCAAAATTGTGCGCCACCGAATTCCATACAAAAATACATATTCCGCTCGAAACTAAAATTCTACTCTTTAGATGGCCCCACAAGAAAAAGTCCAGAGTACTTAAATCATGTGAGCGGGCCGGTCTCTGGAATGACCTCTTCATCCAATCCATTGCTCTGGGAAAATTCTGTCTAGAAACTCCCTCTTTGTCCAAAACAACCTGCGTATAATGTGGTGCCGCTCCATCTTCTTTAAAAGTCAAATGGTCTACTAATTAACGATCACCATTTTCTTTCAACCACATATACGAGAAACGCGTTCATAACTAGAAATGAAATAATCTCGAAAACAAATCGATGGATTTAGAAAATGTTAGCCGTTTAGTATTCACACCTAAGCGGGCTTTCAAATGAGGTATAACTTACCTCACCGTGCCTTTTAAAATTTTAAGGGTTGTAGTCCCAGCGCGAAGGGGTTACGTTATTTGGCCACAAATTTCCTTGTAAAAGATGTCCCCTTCACAAACAAAGTTGACGAGTCCGAGCGTTTTTTGAGAATTCATCTTAAAATATCAGAAAATCCCTTCGTTTCGTTTTCAATGGCCCACCTGGTATAGAGAAAATATGCAAACAACTGACTTAACTTCTCAATACGAAGATTTCGTCAGAAATTAGACAAAATCGATCCATTAAACTTTTATTTTGCCGAAGTGCAGTCTATTAATCTCCTACGGTATCTTAGTATGGGGAGCCTCCACAAATACTGAAATGCTTTTAAAAGCACACAAAAATGTTATCCGCTCAATAATTGGTATTCCTAGGAGAGTTTAGTGTGGGCAGTACATCAGAGAATTAGGAATTTTAACTATCTCAAGTCTATACGTTTTAGAAGTTTCTTGCTTCATTCGCAAAAAACAAAGCGAGCATGGAAAGAAATATGGACAAACAGCATTACAACACAAGAGTATACCAAAAATTATATCTCGCCAAAAGCAACTCACGATTTGCAGCAAATCACCTGCAATGTATGGAACTTTCATATAATAAGTAGGCCTGCTAGCATCACTGAAGAAAAATCTTTTAAAGCTTTTACAAAAAAACTTAGATTATCCCTGTTAAAGGAAACAGTTTACAGTTTCCTTGATTTTCTAAACTTCTTTTAGGTGACTAGAGAAGTTAAATTGTTTATTATGCAATTTTTAATATTACTTCTTTTTTTTCTTATTTTGACAATACATATATGTATTATACATTTTGGTAAATAAAAATTTCGGATTCTCATTCTGAATTTCTAATATTGTTAATAATTAAATCTTCATTTTATAAATTATTAAATACATACTATTTACAAACATAATAGTATCACAAAATTCCTTATTCGTAATAATACTAGGAAACTAGTAACTTGGGAAGATATTTGGTGAACAAGAATCTCTGTGTGGTCTTAAAACTATGTGACACCTTAAATATGGACAACTTGTATATGGTTTAGATGAGGTTACAGGTTACTCAAATATCGATGAAAATATTAAGTTAGGAAACTAGTAAGTTGGCGAGACATTCGCTGAACAAAAATCTCTGTGTACACTTAAAACTTTGTGACAGCTTATACAAAGAAAGCTTGTATCTTCTAGAAGAGGTTTCGTGTTACTCAAATATCTATTAAAATGGCTCTCTAAACATCGTCAGATCTTTTCCATTATCTTAAGCTGGAAATAATTAGCGCACGAATACACAATAACTCCAATATTAACAATAGGCTTTATTGCTTCAAGAAATATCTACGAGAATTTATTCAGTATAGGTGTTACAATAAGAAGTATGCGCGGGCGAACATTATTTGCTCTCAATATGCTGTAAGATAATTTGAAACATGAAAGCATAACACAGTGCCTGTAAAATCGTTTCATGTTTCCGAAATCAAATCAGATTCAATATTATGATATGGAATGATATAACATGTGCATGTGCATTTAGAATTTGATTAATAATTATTTGAAATCATGTGTTTAATTCCTGTTAGTGATTTGTGGAAATAGCTTTTTTTATTTTTTTATTTGTACAAAATAAATATAGTAACAATATACTTAAATTATATTACACATTACAAGCCAGAATAGGAAAACCTGTGGTGTGGCTCGGGCTTCTTAAAATTGTTGCTACATAATCTTTGTTTACTAAAAATATAATAGGAAATAATAAAAATATATAAAAATTTCGCTGTTATAAATAAATATAATAATATAAAATAAAAGGGCACTAGTGTTTTACGTATTTTTCTAATTTTATTGTAAGTATATCTTTGTTTTTTCTTTGCGGTAATAACTTTCTATGTGAATTTCAAGTTGATAGGTGTATTTAATATTAATTATGGATATAGTTCAATTAAGAATATATTGAAGCGATCATGTGGTCAAACTGAGTGGGAGACAGAGTCTATAGCCAGTTGTTTATAAGTTTTGAATATGACGATTTGGATAAAGTCGATGAGTATATGAGGTTTAAGTATGGTGGCATGTTGGATAAAATGTATATGAGGGTAAAGTAAGCCTGTCGGGTGCTCCAAGTAAAATGTGTGCGTATAAGAAAGGCTATGGTGTGTCTATTTACCCTAATCAATGATAAAATTGATCCTTGTTTTCATTGTAAAAGCTTAGTAAGCTACGTACATATACACCTCTTATTGGCAAGACACCCATCAAAGTATAAATTCCTTCTGTCGAAAACTGGAATCGAGGGTCTTTTCTCAGGATTATTTTAATAAGAGACCTCTGGACAACATCCAGAGGTTCTATAATGGTCGGGTAAGCACCGCCCCAACAAACGATGCCATACTTAATAATGGAACCAGCGTGAGCAAACAACCCTCAAGTACTCACGGTGGAGCACCCTCCTGACATGGATAAATGCATAGAACAAGGATCTTACCCTGGAGACCATCGCCTCAATTATTATTATATAATATATTATTAATTTGTTTCATTTGTTCTATAGCTGGGCATTCACAATATAGTATCGTTTTTTATAATGTACAAGTGAAACAAATTAAATATCTTGGATTCATTATTGCCTCCTATAATATAAAAAATAATATAAAAAAAAAATTAAATTAGAAACAAATTATGGTGTTAATAAAAAAAATATATTATCTATTATAACTTATTTATTTTTAATTTATTTATTTATATTAAATAATATTTAAATTAAATAATTTATTGACGAAAGGTCACGGTATTCAACGATCGAATTCTAATCATACTAATTGTGTCTCCTCGGATTATAAATTGTTTTCAATTAAATCCTTAAAGTTCTATTCAGAGAGACGCAGAAGCTCTTATTCTAATGAGCAAATATAGTGCATCTTTGCATTGTTACGGTTGAATTTCAAGAATGACAATTGAGTTTGCCCCAGGGAGCAGTGATCCTAGATTTACTTCGCCGGTATTAAGAGATTGCGGCGATATTTTGATTATTGGCACATTTTTTCTTCTGTTGACCAACGTAGGATCTGCAAATACCACATTATGTGTAATGCATTTGTTAATAATAAGATACTGTTATTATTACCAAATCTATTAGACATAATGTGGTATCCCCCGCAAATTATCCTACGCTGATCAAGAGAAAAAAATATGTGCCAATAATCAAAATGCGTATTCATTTTATTTTATATCTACGGATGGGATTAAAATAAAAACTGAACTTCTATTTCGTCTGGCTTGATATAAAGGGCGACAATTTAAGAGTGTCCTGATTTTAAACTGCCATTAAGAAAAAAAGTTGCTCACTAAATTTTCCGATGACCATTGTATAGTTAAATCTAATAACAAGTTAAATGCTTAATCCTAAATTAATAATTAATACTACAATTAATTACATCGATTAGTACCTCCGTTTGCTTTAATCCATGACTGAGATCGATGAAACAATGAACGCATTGCACGCGGGCACATTTGCTGGAAAAATCTCACTGCAAAAATAGCACTCTAATGTTTGATTTTAAGACTTCCAGGGTTTCAAGTCATTTCTGATAAACTTTAAATTTAAACATGACCACATAAGAAATAATCCAACGCTGACAAATCCGGAGAGCGAGGGGGCTACAACTGATACCCAAACTGGGAAAACAAACGACACTGAAATAACCCTCGTAACACTCCCATAGACATGTTGGATACATGAGGCCTTGAACTATTTTGCTTATACCAAATATCTTTTATTAGTAATCTCCGCATAACGTTCACTATTGACTACTACTATCTTTCACATTCCATCTTCAAAAAATACAGTCCTAATACTCCAACTGAACATATTTCACACAATACAGTTACCTTTTGAGAATGCAGCTCTGTTTCGAATATAACTTGTCAGGAGACCAGTCACAGTTGTTTATTCATCTCCCTTGCAAATGTGCATATCATAATTATTGTGGTTATTAATGTTTAACTCGCGAATTTAACAATCCGTTCGTTAAAACTTAATTTTATATGCTTGCATAATAAATAATTGTTGTAATTATGTTTTAATTATTTTTATTTGTAAATACATTACAACCGCATAATAGTATATTACGTATTGAGAGTTGTAAGAAACATATTACGTACGAGCGGAACAGTTGCGCGCGATCCGCGTAGCAGGGACTGCGTAATTCCTCGAGTACGTAATTGCCTTACAACTCGAATTATGTACTATACTTTATCTACGACCACACTAATATGTTTGTTTTTAAGAAAAATATGTGTGATGTAACACCATCGACCTTACTCAACTTGATAGAAATAGAAAGAATCAAACATCCATAACATCCGTTTTATGTAGTACTTATTTGTAGTTTTCGTTAGATTTAAACGTGAAAAAACGAAATGAGTGACAGTTTCTATGTGAATAATGTGACGTTTAATGATTGTTTGGAAATCACGGAGTAATATATTAGTAAAAATAGTACCAAGGTGGCTCTCAACCAATCAACGAATCGTAACCCAAACAAGCAAGTTTGATTTTGAATTAATACATAACATTAATCGCGGATTGTTACATATGTGTGTGATGTAATTACATAGTCCACGAACTGCACAATAATGGGCATCTACAATTATTGTAGTCGTAGATAAATTTATATTTCGGCCTATACCCGTTCACTTTTCAAATTGATGCCTATTAGCACAGTGGGCTGAATAGCCTAAAAAGTGGACAAAAACATAATGTCTCCACCTATATATCTGAAATTCTGGTTACATGGGTTATTTTTGTCGCTGATAACGAAAATTTTATCAAAAATTTCAAAAACAAAATGGCGAATGTTTCTTCGAAATAATCATTTAATTTTTGCAAAATGGCGAATATAGGACTTTTCGCTGCCATTTGTTCGTTGAAGTGTTTGATATCATCTCTGCTTATTGTTGTCTGCTGATGTTTTGACTTGAATGTTTTGACATTATTAAATATCAGTTTATGCTTATTCAAGAAAAGGACTGCCTATTGCGAGGGAAAACTATTTTCTAAATACTGTATAGACACAAAACTGTAAAAATCATGAATCGCCCAATACATCCCGGGCTAGTTTCATGTTTATTGCGTAGGTAATAATGTATGAATTCAGAATTCTAACGAATTGCATACCGCAACCTGACTATGCTTATTTGGTACAGTGTGAATAACCCTTAATGCCCAAGTTTTTTAAAAATTTGTGCGCCAGATTGGCCCGCCATTTTATTTTTTGGAATCCAGATAATTGATCCCTGATCAGCGACATGAAATATTAAATACGCGATTTCAATAAGATTTCGATATAAAAAAAAAAAAACTCAATCCGTAAAACTCGCTTCACAAAACACGTCCGCTCCGCTCAACCGCTCGAATTGGACTCCCTCGAGGAGATTTCGATATATTATCCACCATATTTGACCATATTTGTAAAAATTGGATTAGTTTTTCGAAAAATTGGCTGCCATATTAAATCCGCCATTTTTTTTGTATCATTTTAGTAACAGATTCGTAATCAGCGACGTAAACAACGCTTAAAGCAAAATATAATTGGTGAAACTATCCTACGTTAATCATACACACTAAAAACAAACGGAACACAGCCTGAATGTATAAATATATTCAGCCTTTCCGGAGCTCTATAACAATTATTGAGTCTTTTTAGGACTACCAAAACAAATCACATATGAAAACGAAGGTGGACTGAAAGCTGTAAAATAACTTACAAATTTCATGTGAGATTTGTTTTGGTAGTCCTAAAAAGACTCAATAATTGTTATGGAGCTCCGGAAAGGCTGAATATATTTATATATTCAGGCTGTGTTCCGTTTGTTTTAAGCCTAAAGCAAAGTTTCAAATATATATGTAAAGACATTCTATTTTTGTTCACCTTTTCGACAATCCAGCCCACTGTGCGTATATTCCATGGAACTATAAATGATACGGTAAAAGTACGTAGTTTGGTAAATGTACACATTTACCGGTATATGTACACATTTACCGGTATATGTACACATTTACCTCCTAGGTTCTTAAATGTGTGTACAACATTAGAGGTTTACATTATACAAGTAGTTATATAAAGTTGATCATAAAGATTTAAACTCACATTTACCTATCAAATTGGTAGATGTGTACATATACCGGTAAATGTTTACATTAGCCAATTTCGTACTTTTACCGTAACATATATATATTACGTGCATAATAATATTGTGGAAGCAACTGATAACGAATGAAGTAAACTTTACGATTAACGGCAACGGCCTAGTAGTACTTCATTGACAATCTGTGAAATAATATCGACTGAAACATCTTCCGACTCCGCGTGCAGTGGTCACTGGGTGAATTGGGTAGCTCAGTAGACGCTGTTGCCGGCCCCACGCCCGGCTAAAGGAGGAGGATTGAGCATGGGGCTAACAACTCCACCCTGTAAAAACCGAACCGTTACGATAACCCTACCCAAGCCTCGGACAGAACCAGGACGCATATTAAAAAGACGAAATCGGCGAGGAAAGGACATGATTATAGGAACTTGGAACATAAGAACCTTATACCAACCAGGGGCCCTAGACGAATTAACTCACCAAATAGAAAAATACAAGGTGGATATGACCGCAGTACAAGAGGAAGACTTAGTAGGAAAGAACACCACATATACTACAGTGGAGCAAACAATGACAGGCATGAATTTGGAACAGGATTCATAATAGGGAAGCGGCTAATGGACAAAATTATAAAATACAATCCAATTAACGAAAGAATATGCTACATCAGAGTAAGTAAATATGAAATTTTTAACCTATCAGTATTCTCGGTAAACGCAAAAACCGAAGAAAATGATGACACAACGAAAGAATTCTACACAAAAATAGAAAGTGAATTGTATGAAACACCCGGGAACGATACCAAAATAATAATGGGAGACCTAAACGATGAAATAGGCTAGGAAATAACATACGTGGTCTGTTAGAAAAGTATCCGACCTTTAGCCGGTAAAAAAAACTGGCATACCTGGAGCGTTGGAAACCTAATCACCCTCAAAGTTGTCTCCTTGGGACTCACACACTTCTGCCAGCGGTGCCGCCATTGTAGGAAGCATTCTGAAATAGCCTCTTTCGGAATCGACTTTAGCTCGGCTATCGTTGCAGCCATACTGTTCTCTCTTGAAATCGCGTTCCTTTCAATGGCCTCTTGACTTTGGGGAATAGCCATAAGTGGCAGGGGGCCATATCAGGAGAGTGAGAGCCTGTCGAATCAGAGGAGTCTGGTTTTTCGCCAAAAAAATGTGAACCAAGTGCAAAGAATGTGCTGGAGCATTGTTGTGATGGACTCGCCAATTTCCTGATGGCCACACCTCCAGCCGCTTGCGCCGCACAGCATCACATAGGCGACGTAGGACATTCCTATAGTACCCCCTATAGTCATTCCGTCATTTTACTTGCATTGAAAAACCGACGAGGGCACTACACACTACGTAACTCGAACACTGTTTGACAGCAACTGACGCTATCTACAGGCGGGAAAAAATTCACGCATGCGCACGAAGGTTCTAGGTCGGTTCATGCAAGCGCGCTTGATTGAAATCCATCAGGTTTTCAAAATAAAAAATAAGGTCGGATACTTTTCTAACAGACCACGTATACTCCATCATAGGTCAACATAGTCTCCATGAACGAGCCTCAGACAATGGAGAGAGACTTATCGAGTTTGCCACTGCAAAAGGAATAGTAAGTAAAAGCACGATGTTCCCTCAGAAACAAATCCATAAAGCAACATGGATATCGCCGGACGGGGGAGCAATTAATCAAATCGACCACATTCTAGTGACAGCCAGATTTAGCTGAAATATAATAAGCAGTAGAACAATAAGAGAATAGGGCAATATCAGAGTCCGATCACATTTTAGTCAAGGCAACACTGAGGGAAAAATCGTCAAAGCAAGATCAATACCCACGAAAAGAACAAGACATTTCCACACGGACAAATTAAAAGACGAGAAAATGAAAGGGAGATACCGACAAAGGATCAAGGAACGTATGAAGCTAGAGACGACTGAAACCAATACAACAGTAGAATAAAGGTGAGAAACAATAAGAGAAGGTATCACAAAAACAGCAGAAACAGAAGTTGGATATACATAGAACGAAAAAGTCAAAGGTAGCATGGTGGGATGAGGAATGCAGAAAAGCAGTAGAGAAAAAAAAATGAATCCAGAAATAAAGTTTTCCAAAAGCCAACAAGAAATAGAAGAGAAGAATACGAGGAAATAAGAAGGAAAACCAAGAAATCGATGAGAAAAAAGAAGAGAGCACTACTGGATTCTCAAATACAAGAACTAGAAGAATGGCATAAAAGGAATGAAGTCAAGAGGATATATAATATTTGAAGAAACACCAGACAAGACTTGCACCCAATGCCATTTATTTGTACAAAAGAAGTTATGGAAATATGGCGAAACATTTTGCGAACCTATTGGATTGAGCAGAGAACGAAAATGACAATTACGAACAGGAAGAAAGACTAACGGTACAACCTCTAATAACAGAACCCACTTACGAAGAAGGCAGGTTTCAGGGAAGGACGATCAATTATTGACTAGATCTTCACCACCCAACAAATACTAGAAAAATCATGGTAGTATGATGTACCAATATATGAGCTATTCATTGACTCCAAGGAAGCCTACGACAGTATATACAGGAACAGGCTATATGATATAGTGGAAGCTTTAGACATACCAAGCAATAAGATTAACCAGAACAACAGTGATAGACTCAAAATCTGTAATGAGAATTCAAGACCAATGGACAGGCAGACTCTCAACCACTAAAGGAGTGCGGCAGGGAGATGGACTTGCACCTATGCAGACGATATTATACGATACGATACGATATGATACGATATTATACGATACGATAGTGACCAGAACAGAACGAGAAATCAATGAAATAATCAGCAAACTGGAAACACAGGCTAGTAAAATAGGACTGAAGGCCAATGATATAAAGACCAAACTACTGCATATGAAACCACGATGAAGACTTGGGCATAGTTACACAGTAGGAGATAACAATTTCGAAGTAGTGCAACAATTCTAGGATCCCAAGCAACAGTGAAAATGATATCAAACAGGAAATACAACAACGCATACAAGCTGGAAACAGAGCCTACTTCTCACTTTCACATATATTTAAGTCCAAATCAGTCCCAAGAAAAACAAAAATCACAATTTACAAAGCCCTTATGAGACCAGTGGGTGACATATGGAAGTGAGACATGGACAATCACCAAGTATTCAGAGGAAATATTAGCAAGATGGGAACGACGAATCCTATGGAAAATATATGGACCGGTAGTAGAGAATGGGGAATGGTGAATCCCATATAATATCGAATTAAAACAGAAATATAACCAGACAGACATTGTCGGATTTATAAAATTACAAAGATTAATATGGGCGGGACACTTGGAGATAATGGGTGAGGACCGTACACCAAAGAAAGAATATAACGGGCGGATGGAGCGTGCAAGTGGAAGAAGAAGACCAAGGCAGAGATGGATAAACAACATTGAAGTGGACGCCAAACAAATATTGAAAGTTCGTAATTGGAAAACAGCAAGGCAACGAGACGACTGGAGGCTGAAAATACGGGAGGCCCAGGTCCAAATGGGACTGTAGCGCCACGAAGAAGAAGAAGAAGAAACATCTGGCGTAACTGTATTGCAATATTTTGATTCTAAACAATTTATTCTTATACGGAACATAGCCAGAATATGTAATATTAATATCTTTCCGAAGCTATATAATATTATTCTTTAGTCTCTTTAGGTCTACCAAAGCAAATCTGATATGAAATTTGCTAGTTATTTACTAGATATTAATTCACTCTCGTGGCACTAACAAAGATATGCTCTTAAGTTATTTTTCTGCTTCTTTTTAAGTGCCACCAGAGCAGATGAGATCTAGTAAACAACTGACAAATTTCACATGAGATTTGTTTTGGTAGTCCTAAAAAGGCTCTATTTATAGGTCTATATATATATATATATATATATATATATATATATATATATATATATATTATTATTATAAGGCTAAATTTATATATTCAGGCTGTATTCCGTCTGTATTAAGTATATACGATTATCTATAATGTAATATGGTTCTACCAATAGTAAATTTATTTTTATTTTTATTTTTACTTGCATTATCAGTTCATGGCGCATGCACACAGTACAGTATCATTGCTTATTATTAGATTACCTATGGTCATTTAACATGCTAAATGAAACGCGCGACAATGTGGATTTAAGTCCCAGTTGATTTTAACTAACTGCATTTCGTTGCATAGAATGTGGAAGAGATACGAAAATATATTCCATTTCCTTAAATAATCACATTGTGTGTAATAATGTAATACAATAAACGAGTTTAACGGCTTACAAAAGATGATTTTAATGGTATTCATCCTGGTTGCTTAAAAGCATGTTTTAGCATCATACGTGATAAAATTAAAGTTCTAAAATTACACGAGAACAGAATTACACATGGAATACATTTCAATAAACATTTCAATTACCATTTAAAAAACTGGTTAAATTATTTTGTTGTCATGTGAAATACATCATTTGTCTGTTAATTGCAAACATTTTCGCTTAAGAAACTACAGATAAAATTAAGTGTGTTTGAAATAAAGACACATTTTTAATAAAACCAACAATATTGATATAATTTTAAATTTTAATGATGGTTAAGATAAAAAGTAGATCGCTCGATTATTTAAGGAAAATGACTCAAAGCGTCCATCCGGAACTGAGATGCTTATTTTGAGACGAAAGTGCCCTCCTTGGCTCAAAATTAGCCATCTCCAGTGCCGGATTCTCAGAGAAATAAATATTTATATGCCGGCGAAACCGGATTAGTAATAGTAATTGTTCATTATTTGTTGAAAGGCTTATAGGAGCAGCCGGTATAAAATAAAATAAGAACTAAAATAAAACAAGAACAGATTAGTGACTTTAGAAATGTAAAAGTGTCAATGTCAGAAAATATCTTGAGACAACCACTAATACATCAATACCTTAGTTGTAACATTAAGATTACCTACATGTGATCTCCACACTACGTTCAACTAATTAGCATGAAGCCAACTGGGAGTTGGAATCCAACAAGACATCTAGCTCGGGCCCTAGCAAATACGCTAGACAATCTGTCATCGGATTCTGCGGGACCGATAATATCATGCGGGAATGTGTCGGAGCTTCCCAAATCTCTTCGGCCAGGACGCAAACCACACTTAGGTACGTTGAACATCAACACGTTACTTCGAACTGGCAAACTAAAACAGCTAATGGGCGTAGGTACTAGATAAATTTGACATTAAAATTTTAGCTTTGCAAGAAACTCGATACAAAGAAAAAAATCATTTTGAATCTGGAAACTATAGAATATATAAAGGTAAGCCAAAAAATCTACACCAAATCAACCACCACAATTTGGAACTGCCGTCAAGAAAACCATCATCAATTCAGTAATAAATTTCACGTCAACTTAACGAATTCACAACGAAAGATTCACGTCAAAAGACATAAAACACAAAGAGTTTCACTTTCAGTCAAATCAGCTAACAAAGCATATACGTTTATTAACGCACATGATCCAACCAACAATTACAATAGGAAAAACCCACAGATACATATACAGGTACCCACAGATACATATACAGGTACCCACAGATACATATACAGGTATCCATAGATACAGGTAGATGATTTTTGGGAATTATAGGAAGAAGTAACAAATAAAATTCAAACAACATGTAAAAATACTGCTAGGAGATTTGAATCCTCAAAAAGGCAGGGAAATGAAATTTAGGAAAACTGTAAGATGGAGAAAGAAGAACAAAAATGGAGAAAGATTGACAGAGTACTGCCAAATCTGTAACTTAAAATTATTGTCAACGCAATTTATGGACATTCCCAGCAAGAAAAAGTACTGGAGAACCCTAAATCAATACATAGGAGAATTTCTGAATGATCAAGTTGCAATCACTAAACAAAACCAGAGAGAGATCATGAATGTTGAAGTAAAGAAAGCAATCATAGATTTGGATCATCACTTGTCTCTCGTGAAAATAAAGTTTTAGCATAATAAGCGAAAACGATCAGAACACCACGAATTGACCCAGAATTTCTTAAGCTAAATTCGGAGATCTTCGTAGCAAATTTACCATCGAAACTTCCACAAGATTTTGATAACCTAAAAACACAATATGCCAGGCATCTCAATCAATCCGTATGCTATCCAGAAAACGAAAACATAGATGGTGAAATGATATATGTGACAAAGCAATAGAACTAAGAACCAACGCCTCGAACTCATGGAACTCTCATAAATCAGAAACTAAATGGCAAAAATTCCTCAAAAGTCGAAAAGAAACATAAAAAATCATCAGAGTAGAGAAACGCAAATTTGAACAAATCAAACTGGTTGAAATTGAACAAGACTTCAAGAGAAACAACACCAGAAACTGCTAGAAGAAATTTAAAGAAGAACTCCAAAACAATCAAGCCCCCAGCCTCTGCTTCAGACGTCCAGATCGAACACTAGCAACAAATAATACTGAAAACTGTGAACTACTTGTAGAGCACTTTAAAGACCTCCTAAATTATATAAATCCTAAGGAACAACTGACTTTTGAGAAAACTACTGACAATCCAAACTTGGAACCTCCTATACTAGAAGAAGTCAAACAACTAATTGGAGGACTGAAAAGCAACAAAGCACCAGGAGAAGACGGAATAATTGCTGAAATGTTAAAATTAGGTGGCAAACAAATTAGCTAGAAGTATTCCAGAAATCGTACAGAGTATTTGGAGTACTGAGAAAATTCCTGAGGAGTGGAAATGTGCATTAATTCACCCACTTCACAAGAAAGGAGATAAAGTAGTTTATAAACTATATTATAAATAATTGCAGAGGAATTTCTTTAATATCAGTCGTCTATAAAATTTTCCCTTCTTAATAGATAGGAAGAACAGACAGACAGCTTAATAGGATAATACCAAGCAGGATTCCGGAAAGGAAGATCTCATGTAGAACAAATCCTAAACTTAAAACTGTTCTACAAATTCAAATAACCTAACAAACAGTAAGTACCTTTGCTGACTTCAAAAAGGCGTATGGCTCCATCGACTGACAAACACTTTTCAACATATTAGAGGAATTTAAAGTCGATAGGAAAACAAGAATATTGAATCAACAAACTCTAACGGACACAAAAGTAAAATTTTTGGAAGAAATTTCTAAACCTTTTGAAATATGAACTGGAATCAGACAAGGTGATGGTTTATCCACAGTATTATTCAACCTAGTTTTGGAAAAGTGATACGTGAATGGAAAGATGAAACTAGAGGAATAAATATTGGCAGACTACGCAAGAATAAAATCAACCTGGACTGTTTAGCGTTTGCAGATGATCTTGCAATCCTTTCCAACAACAGACAAGAATCAATCCAGTACATAGGAAAACTGCATGAAATAGCAACAAAAACGACTCCATAATTCATATGAAAAGACGCGATATATGGAAGGAACAAAATCAAAGATTCGACTACCAACCTTTAATTACCAAATATGGAAATGTTTACCAAATAGACAAATTCAAGTATCTAGGTGAAATTATCCAGCCAGCAGGAATCAATAGGCAAGCCAACAGAGAAAGAACTATAAAGCTACAAAAAGTATACAAAATCACCTGGAACAGATACAATCAAGAATGTATATAATGTAATACAAAATTATATCTCTATAAATCAGTTATCAAACCAGAAGCACTTCATGCATCTGAGTCAATTATCATTGGTGGGCGATCCCAAATAAAGGAAATCGAGAAACAGGAGAAGTAATTTGTCAGGAAGATTTTTGGAACAAATTGTGTAAATGGAATTTGGATGAAAAAGAAACCACAAGAACTGTAGCAGTATGCAGAAAAAAATGCAGAAACATACAGCAACATGCGATTCAAATTCTATGGTCACATATGCAGATTGAGTGATCACAGGCTAACAAAGATAATTTTAAACCTAGCAA
The DNA here is from genome assembly GCA_944588485.1 of Phosphuga atrata. NCBI lineage: Eukaryota > Metazoa > Arthropoda > Insecta > Coleoptera > Silphidae > Phosphuga > Phosphuga atrata. The sequence goes on along the minus strand of OX155892.1, from coordinate 75,502,783 downwards.
TTTCATTGATTAATCACAATAACTGGTTAACAGAAATAAATGAAGACTTACAAGAAATTGGTATCACCCAAGAAATGATTCACAATAGGACAAAATATAAGAATACTATCAACAATCACAAATTCGCAGAAAAACCAAAACCACAAGTTACAGGATGGACAGAAGAACGGAAAAAAAAACACAGTGCTAAATAAATTCAAACGCGCTCCTCAGTAGGGCATAACGAACCAAAAAAACAAGGACAGATTAAAAGAGGAGCTTAGTGATTTCTACCTAGGCGTATTAGTACAAAATGGTTTATACTAATACGCCGAGGTAGTATTTATTTTATTTTATACAGACTTTGTCTACAAGCTTTTTAACAAATTATGAACAATTGCTATTTCTACTTCGGTTTCGTCGGCATATACCTAAATAGTTATTTTACTGAGAATCCGGCACTGAAGATAGCATATTTTAAGCCCAAACCGCTCTGCTTATAATGTTTATTATCCAATAAACTTTACCTATAGTGGGTTTCACTTTATAATTTTAACAAATTTAATGGTTAAGATAGATTTAACAGATAATTAAATTTTGATTGACAATTTTTTACAATTCGTTTTTTACAAATTCTACCATGCGTACAATTTTTTTTGTGTATTTTTGTTGTGTAATTCTGTTCTAACAACGTTTCCGGTTATTAAAATTTAAAAATACGTTTAGAAGCAAAACAAATTAAGCTTTTAATAAAATTAATTTTCTTGCATGTTCGGGTAATTTTTCTATATGATTACAGAGTTTTTCTATTGCTTTTCTCTATTCTTCAAATAAATTTCCCTATTTGTCAAATTATTTATATAATTTAATTATTTAGTATTTGTTAAATTTCACGCGTCAATTTTATATTAAAAGATTTCCCTATTTATCAAATGACTTTCACGATATGTCAACTGCTTTTCCCTCTGTTATATATTTTCGTAATAACGCTGAGAAACGGCAACAACTCAGATTATTATTAATTATTATACATAAAAATAAGGTAATATATATTTTATCTTTTGAGCGATTAATCTCAGAAACTTTTAATTTTCACCATTGGATTCAGAAGTCTGAGATTAGACGGCAAAATATATAATTAAAATATAAAAAAAAACGTTTAAACTCAGATAAACCTGACATAATCATTTCTAATTAATGCGCGTCCTATATGTAGAGCGTTTGTATGTCAGGCGTATCTGGGTTAAAAATCACGTGTTTATTAACCCTTTCGCTACGGAAACCGGATAAAGCCGTAAAATATTTTTGTGTCCCGTGTGCTGGAACCGGATTAATACTTAATATGGGAAATCAACTCATCCACTGTATTATAATTATCATATACACTACCAAATATGTTGTAGACATATCAAAACTTTTTATTTCAGCGTAATCATTTTTTTTTGCCCAAACTACGCAAACCGTACTAATCCGCTTGCATCATACCAATGCAACCTTTCATTTATAATCCTGGGCGTATGTTTTAATACGCCCGTAAAATACGGGCCGTGTAATAATCCCGGGCAGATAAACAAATAAAAGAATTTACCAAAAAAAACTACTTCAAGCTGCGGGAACCGTATTTAAACGCAAAGTGTAAGTACCTAAGTGCGGGAACCGTACGAATCCATACTACCGTCTGCATGCCGTACACAGGACACGACATGCAGAACAGCACGCCGTACTGTAAAGGTTTAAAAATGCACTAAAAAACGAGAAAATAATTTATTTCGTCTAAGTACTATAAACTAGTAATGAGCATAATGGAATGATTTGCGTAATCGAATGATTAGTAATCGAGTAATTTTAATAATCGAATGATCTATCTTCCCTATTCAAAAAAACCTGATTCACACTAATAATTGTTATTATCAATTATTATTGCCTGTACGTGGAATATTACTGTATTATTAATAATATAACGGATTTTAGTGAAGTTCACGCGATAGTTAACGCGTGTATCGAGAATATCGCATTTTTTGCATTATCCTATTACTAATGATTTATAGCTGTAATTGAAAAATATTATAAATGAATTTTATAATTATATTTCTCAAAGCATGTGTTTCAAATTAAGCAATACTTTGTGCTACCACTGATAGAAAGTGTTTAAATTTTCAAATAAGTTATGTGTGTGCCAGCAATCTCAGTATCACCTAAACGGGTATTTTCTAAAGACGAACTAACAAAATATAGAAGGAACAGGCTCAGTAGTCCAACCATAAATCAAATTATATTCCTAAATAATAATATTTAATTTTAATTTTATAGTATATTTTGTAACTAGAGCGGTAAGTTATCAATTTGACGCGAGAGTGAAATTTGGCACATTCGCTCGAGAGGGCAATTGACAATACCGCCCCTGTTAGAAACAATATTTTTATTACTCATGTAAGGGGATGTATCTTACATTATTACAAGTTTGGGATCCAGGGGCCATCCAAAAAAATGCAATAAAAAATGAAGAATTTGCTTTTTCAATTGTCTCCGGTGGTGTGGATTCGTCATAAGAACTCTCCTCAGTCTCCGGTATCACCATAGAATTTACACTCATATTAAAAAGTTTTCTTTAATTTGTATTATTATTTTCCAATGAAAAAAATTCCTGACACTTTCACTTCACTTTTTTATTATTGAGGTCTTGATTGTGTTTATTTTATTTATTTATTTGTTTTTTTTTTATGTAACCTAGCGATATTGAATATTTGCGTGCGTTACCCAGGTTATGTGGAAATACAACGAGAAGTGGCATTTCTCGTATTAAAATACGTGCGTCAAGAAGTAATAAAAAATAAATATTTAGATTTAAGCTTTATTTTGCATCAAGCTAGTTTTTGATAAAACTTATTTTTTGTTAAAAAACTATTTCAACTTTTGAAATACTGTGGCCCTTCAGTACTTTCAACACTTTCAGTTTATTTTTAATAACAACTAGAATTATGTCTCATTCCCAAACAAAAAGCCTTTAACCGATTGACTAATAGTGCCGATAGCTGATTACGATTTTTAAGTCAGAGTGATCATTCAAAGTACTTTTCTCATGTATACGAGTGATAATCGAGCACACGAACGAACTAGGATAATTGAATGATTCATCTCAAGTCCGAGTGATCATTAATCACTTGTTCTCACTAGCAATAATCGAGTACTCGATTGGTTCAAAATAATCAAATGTTTATTCACACTCCATTATGATCATCTCTACTATAAATAAAAATACGGAGTGTAATGAAGATAACGTTAATTTAGTTTAGCGATCCTAGCTACAGTCAAAACGAAATTACTTTCAGTATGCGAAATCGTCAATTATCTGCCGTTTGAAATCACTTCAAATTTAAATATAAACGAAATTACTTATTTTCTCCTTTTCTATTGCATTTTGATGTTGCATTTTGAAGTTTTTTCTTATTTAGTATTTTAGTCTTTTTATGCTAGATCAGCGGTTATCAATTTTTTTTGGCTTGCGTACCCCTTGGCAGTTCATTATCCTAAATTGTACCCCTTACATTCGAAAATTGTTTATAATTCAAATACTCATAGTTGCTTTTAATTTGCAAAGTTGTTTGACACACTAAATAAATAGCAATAACATGTCAAGGAGTATGCCCAGAATGTTTATTGATGAAAACCAAAAGATTTTTATAGATACATATTTTTTTTAAATTTAGTAAGTTAAATATTCGCAATTTTACGTTAATAACTTATTACATTCAGTGAGATCCTCGAGCAGATAGTTTTTTGAAATCAGGTTCGATTGATGCAAGGTATAATCTTAAATCTGGAGCTGGATTCAACTTATTACAGTATTTGTTTCGAACAAAGAGATACGAAGATTCCACGAGCACTCTACTTGTACATGGCTACAAAACGTTAAATGCTTTAGCAGAAAGCTGATCATATTCTGTGCTGATATGTAACCAAAAGTTAATAAGAGAGAAGTTTCTTTAAATTCGACTTTCAAAGTAGGGTCATCTAAAAGTTTAATTAAGTTGTCTTTTTCCTTGATAGGTAATTTAGCTACTCTATAGTATTCTTCATTGATATGATTTTAAATTCAATTGTTTTCATAAGGTTTGTAAAAGTACTTCTCGAAGCTGGATGTTAGTTCTTTTAAGTGTTCAGATGTGTTGTTCCTCTAGAGATTTAAAGTTTATTGTCTGATAGAAAACTTTGCGAAGTTTCAAATAACTCCGATTAACCATTTTCAATACATTTCCTCATAAAATCATTTTATTTAAATGTATAATTCACTTTTATCTGAAACATTGAAGATCGGTATCTAGTTATTTTGAAGTGTTAAATTTAGATTAGATAAATTTTGATTGTTCTTCTGAGCATCTTTTACACTGGGTTAAATTACATTCTCGCAATTTTACCGTATGTAGCAATACAATAACTAATGCGGTAACAAGCTTCAACCGAATTTTCGTAATCTTTATTAGCTGGCAGGATGTACGATGAAAACTGACATCTTGATATTTTGAGCTGCTAAGCGTTTAATAAATTCAAATTCTTTGTTTTTATAATCGGCATGTTTTGTTTGAAGATGACGGAAAAGCAAGGAGGGTTTTATAATTCTATTTGACAGTACAGCCTCACATACTAATCGTTTGGGTTTAGGGTTGTCTTCACCTCCTGTATATGAAAATCCATATATTATGTATTCGACGCAGTATTTTTTCTTTGCAGAACAGAAAATTTCGCCTTTCCTGTGTTTTGTACCAAAAGATTATTACGCAAGAAATACTTCCTAATTGGCCAGTTTCTGGTGTATGTATAATATTTTTACTGTACCGATTTTCAACCACTGATACATAATAATAATAACAATCTTTATTGTACAAAGTACAACTGGCTAATGACCAAGGGTCTTTCTGCCATCACTGATAGATATTAAGCCCTAAATTAATTTATAGTCGGAAATCAAATTGATATTAATTAGTAATAACTAAAAGTCGGGACTTTAGGCATTAACAATTGATAGAATAGGTAGATTATCAAGTTGACAAAACACACAAAATAGATTTTTAATAGGTTCTATAAAGATAAGAAAGATATGGCAGGTTTTCAAAAATGTTCGCTTAAAATAGGTTACATTTTTTAATAAAATTTATAAAACGAATGCAACAGTCCAAAAGTATTTTAATCAAACCTTTATGTGCTTTGCCCATCTATATATTGCACAAATATTAATTACTTAAATTCTATAAAGAATAAAAAAACAATACTATTATAAAATGTAATCAAAACTAAAAATCAATTCTTAATTATTATTCTTTGTTTCGGTGTCATATTTGCTGTTTCAATAAACTACCATTATTTTTTCTAAATTGTCTGGTGTAAGGCTGTGCCTTCAGTCAGATCAGTGTTCTTCAACCGGTGTTCCATGGAACCCTAGGGTAACACTAAAACATCCAAGGGTTCCGCGAATCAATGCTAAAAAAATCTGAACTTTAACCGGCGCGGCATTTACAAATAGAGACGATGCGTAGCGCCGCTTTCTGGAACACGTGTGTCGATTGGAGTTTCATATTGGAAGTATTCATTTCAAGTCTTACAAATGCAAACGGTAGTAAGTTAATTATTTTATAATAAATTGATTTATAAGTTTTGTTTTAACTTATCCTAAAATCCTTTAGAAATATAATGCAGAATTGACTTAAAACGGGAAATTGGAATCAAATCCAAAGAACAAGCTTCTTGCTCTCTTGAAAATTTCACCAGTTTTCCGCCAAAATTGGAGCTGACGGATTATATTGAAGAAGAAAATTAACCAGGATTTACTAGCCGAAAAATACGAAAGTATGTAAGTAGATGAAGTTTATTTGAATTTTGGATTTACCTGGATTGGTGATAAAAATGAGCCATATGGGTTTTGTGTGGTATGTGAGCAATTAAATCCTGCAACGTTAAATCGTCATTTGAAAAATAAACATCCGACTTTAAAAGGTAAGAGCGAATATTTCAAAAGAAAATGTCTTGAACTACAGCAGAAAAAGAATGCATTTGAAAGGTTTTGTTCCTTAATAATAATGATAATAAAAATGTTCTAAAAGCATCCTATTTAGTTAGTTTGCGCGAAGCTCATACGATTGCAGAAAAATTAATTAAAGCTTGTACGAAAGATTTAACAAATGCATTATCGGTGAAAAAATTGCAAACAAAATTGACCTCGTCCCATTGTCTGATACGACGATTTCATGACGAATTAAATATATGTCAGATTACTGCGAAGTGGAACTAGTAAGTCGTTCGAAAAAGCCTAAAGATAGATTCACTCTGCAAATGGACGAATCTACAGATGTGGCTGGATTAGCAATTTTGTTAGTTTTCGGGAGATACATACACGAATCCAATTTTCAGGAAGATATGCTTTTTTGCACAAAGCTCTGCCAACTCAAAGAATAGGAAAAGAAATATTTAATTTACCTAATGCATATTTTGAAAAACATTCAATTTCTTGGAATTTATGTCATCATATATGCACTGATGGAGCTAAAGCCATGGTTAGTATTATAAAGGGCGTAACAGCACGTTTAAAGAAACAAGTTTCAGACATCATAGCCAGCCTTCTTGGAATTTATGTCATCATATATGCACTGATGGAGCTAAAGCCATGGTTAGTATTATAAAGGGCGTAACAGCACGTTTAAAGAAACAAGTTTTAGACATTATAGCCAGCCATTGCTGCCTTCATCGTCATGCTCTCGCTGTTAAACGGACACCAAAAGCGTTGCAGAAGTTCTCAATGAGGCCGCTAAGATGGTTAATTTTATCAAAATCCAGACCCATAAATACCCTATTGTACGATGATCTGGGAAACACATCAAAATCTCCTTCTTCATACTGAAGTAAGATGGTTATCCAGTGGAAAGGTTCTAACCAGACTCCAGAAATTGCATGATTCGAATGATTGCATGATAATGAAAATCGATTTTTTTTATCTGAAAGTGAATTTTCTGGAAAACTTAATGACGCTAATTGGCTTCAAATGTAGCCTACCTTGCAGATATATTTTCGTACATGAACGAAGTTAATCTTTCACTTCAAGGACCAAATACTGCTGTTTTTAAGGTCAATAGCAAAGTAAACTCAATTAAATCGAAAATCAAGCATTGGGTGGAATGCATCAGCAAAAGTAATACAGAATGTTTTTCTAATTTAAATAATTTCTGGCAAACAATAATATCGCATTCGGCTATAATTAAAAAAAAACTCATATTTTGCTACATTTAACGGGATTGTAAAAGAAATTTTTCGAATATTTTACCCCCATTTGCAATAATTCAAGTTAAATCAAAAATCCTTTTTTTATTTTGCGTATGTAATGCACTCATAACAGCACAAATATGCGTGCGGTTATGGCTCGCCGAGTGCGATACAATTTTCTCAATATGTATCGGCGATTTTTTTATTTAGAAATGGCATTAAAGGGCGCAAAATAGAAAAAATACTATAAAATACTTGTTCGTATGGCGTTTTTCAACACATGTCCATTAGAAAACTCTTCGCTTCGCTCGTCGTTCAAACTTGCACGCCTGCTGTAAAATCGCGCTTACAGAACTCGTCCTTTAATATACTATTAATTATTGTTGTGATGTGGATACCTTGCCAATTAAGGAAAGAGAGCAATTTCTAGATATATGTACCGACACTGCATAACAATTTACATTTGGACCGGATGGCATTGTCCCGTTTTGGATAAAATTAAGGGAAGAACATCCGATAATTTCCAAATGTGCCGTTAAGGAATTGATGCCTTTCGAAACAACCTATCTCTGTGAGAAATCCTTTTCCACATACGTCGCTACAAAAACTAAGTTTAGAAATCGACTTGATACCGAAAATGATATGCATCTCCAATTAACACCGATCCAAGCAGATATTGATAAATTATGCAGTTATAAACAAGCACAACGCAGTCGTTAATTTTTTTAAGATTTTTTTCTTTTAATTATAATTTCATTTCTATGTATGTATAGTACAAATATTTTATATTTTATATGAAGTTTATATTTTGTTTGAATAAATGCAAATTTATTTATTAAGAGACTTTTACAAAATTTCTATAAGAAATGCAGGGTTACGAACCTTGTTCATAACATGTAATACGATTAAGTATAGATTTTTTTATAAAACGGCCCCCTAGTTTTAAAAATGCACGTCGTGAATTTTTGCCTGGCGCAGTTTTCAAATGATTTAATACATTATCCACCAACGATACAGACTCTGTTAATGGGGTTCCAGTTTATTCCAATTTTGTAATTGTTTCTGTTAAAATGTGAAAATTAGATGAAATATATGCCCGAGAATTTTTAATGTCTGTATTTTTAAAACAATTGCCTTGCAAAGCCCTGCTTATAGGCTCTGCACACCATACACACGCTATATACCAACAAGGAATCCTAAAACTAACTTTTGTGATGCGGTGATGTGATTCCGAAGATAGTTACAAAAACCACCCCTATGCGCCCATAGAAATTCGCCAATAGACTATGACTATTACAATTTATGTTCAGATAAGATGTGTAGCGCCTGAAAATAATAAATATTTCGCTACAAATATACAATTTTATTTTAAACGAAAAAAATTCATTCGTACAATATTTTTAAGTTCTTCGCAGCAATATGCTAGATGCACTCTTGGCCGTCAATCTGTTAATTTGTATGTGCATCTTTATGTACTCTGTCTTGCAATGTGGCCAGCCCATCTCCATTTTAGCTACGCTACTCTTTTTGGGTAACATCTGTTAATTGCGTTCTTCTTCTGATTTCCTCATTTGGAACTTTATTTCGTAAACTAACCCCAGCCCCAAATTGCCACTATCCTGCTTAATTTCGCCAGAGAAATACACTAGAAAATTCTTTTTTGCACTTCGATTTCTTTGAGTTAACTTAAAAATATAGCGACTAAAACTACAAATCGAAGCAAAATTATTTTTGGCACAATGGAACTACTCGACAAGAGAAAGTATATCGATGTATATATTATTTGAAAAGATTTAAATTTTCATCACGGATTTCACACACCGATGTCTCGAGAATTGCAAATAAATGGCTTACGGCATTCTTTTCAATAAGTTATTTTTTTATTAAGAAAAGTTTATTTTCTACAAAAAAAATATTATTTTCAATTTTTATTCTTTTTAATTTATCAGTTTTAGCAAACCATATCTCATAAAGGGAACAAGGAAAGAAAGATACTTAAAGAAAGATAAGTATTTACATAATTTGCAATACGTTGATAAATGGCGATTTCATCAAAATTAATATTGTTGTACCTTACATCGTATTCTCAATACGATAACTTTTAATCGCTTTACAAAGACATATGAAGGGCACAGGAGAAAAACCACGCATGTCCTAGATTCACCACACATGTCCCACCACCTAGATTCGTTTTTAGAAAAACGATATTTAAAGTTTAAATTCTCTTATCCAATATTCTAGAAAGTCTAAACCTGTTTTAAAAAAGCAAACTGCTTCTAAATATTATTGTTTACTGGTATGTAAAATTGTATGTCTTTTTTGTAGGCAAACACCACAGGTCCAAGTCCAACTTATAATCCACGTAAGTCCAATGTCAAATTAGGTACCAATAATTTTAAAGGGTGTTATTATATGTAGAAAAATACCTTTTTCTACATATAATATTTCTAATCAAATTCTACATATAGTCGACCTTGTTTGATAACAATAATTTGTTGTTGTTTTCATTTCGCATAAACTTTTGCCTTGAACCAGCACCCTTTCAAAATCAGTTTTTTCGAAAGATTGAAATAAGACAAAAAAAACTTGATAATTAAATTTTTTATATTTTTACAGAAACTTATTCAATGTGGATGGTTTTTGGTCTGTTTGAAAATTTTCGATATTTAATTCAGCATTAGAAAAGGAAGCCTCTGTTTCTCTGTCTATTATACATATAAATAATTTTACACGGAACTGCTTGAGATGCCGAAGATAATCGTACTTCTTTTTTGCTATGGGTAAACGGGCCATTGCAGGAATTTGTCAGTTCAACTGGACGTTGTTGTTGTGTTTGTCTCTTTTTATTTCTCCGAATTGGAGACACCCAAATTATACTAGAATCTTTATATTCACCTAAAAAGTTGCTTCTGTTTTTTTTTGAGAGGAAGTGATTTTCAAACACCGTATTTCCCGGGTAGCGAAAGGGCATTTTTTTAGAAATTGTGTTCAATAAACCACCCCATGATTTGAACAGATTTTGAGTGCACTCAGGGACTTTGAACGGTGTTGAATTTATTCTGATACTTTGAATAACATCCCTCCACTCCGATGGAACTTCTACGTAGCTTTTCTGGTCAATTAACCCCATGTCTGTATCACGTTCAAGGTATGAATGACCTCTCACTGGAAATAATACCTTAAGACAATCATACCTCTTCTTCTTGAGACTGAGGTTGCGATGTGCCTCACCGCACTGCTCCTGCTCAACATGAACTACTGTGGTTCTTCCATAGTATTCAGGACTTACGTTGTTTTTCCCCTGATCTTTCAGCGAAAATCTTAGCTAAAGCTACTAACAACTGCACGTCCAATCCATGATTTCCCACGCATCTAATCACTTCGATTCCTTGGATCAAAGTTAATCTGACATCTCCTAAATCTTCTCCATATTGATTGGTGTACATTTTATAAGCCGATTTAAACCACTTCGCCTGGTTATTTGTGCCTAACATATCTATTACAGCTGCTGGAATTACATATAATGTCAGTTTTATCTGTTGGGTCTGACGTGCTTTGTTCGCATTCTTATACAGCGGAATGAATGTTAACTTGATTTCTAATACTAGCAAATGGCAGGCAGCACCAGTTTAATATTGACAAAAAATGGACTTCCGTGGTTTTTCCCGTGTACCCTTCATACGTATTTCGGCATTAGATTCAGTATGCCAAAGTTATAATTAAAAAATTAATCTTGTAATTAATATTTGGAGGTATGGATCCTGATTTCTCGGGGGAGTTACAAATATATTTTTTCAAGTTAACGTGTTTTAATAAATTTCAAAATTGTTCAACTGGATTAAAACATTAATCTAGTACTAGTATTAATTAACTCCTTATTTACATACAAATATGGTTTCACTTCCACATATATTAATAGCGACTATAACTAAATTTACACTGTAATATTATTCAAATATTCATTAGACACATAAACCGATTTTATCAGCATGGTTTGCGGGCAACAAAATGATGTAATCAAATTCCTAATGTAATCAAATAAGTGCATAATAGTTATCTAATAGCAAACTAATCTGTAATAATTAAAATACAAAATTAATTGGTATTTAACGGTATTTGGTATTTAAGTCTGGTCTGTTAAACTTTGTATTTTAAGTTGTTTAACCTAATTTTACATTTTCTTATATGATACGGTAGACTAACAAACAAAATGTGAAGACGAAACGGAGAGAAAAGATATTAGATATCAGAGAGGGCTTCATAGAAGACTATAAAGGACATCTAGGTTGCCAAATTCTGCTATTATCGTTGGTATACTAAAGAATATCTCTTTTTTGTCTAACGAAATATATATTTTTTAGAGAAAAAAATAGTATATATGTAAAATTTAAACAAGATAAAATAATCATTTGTATATAAATCATAATATGTAAATATTGCATATAAATCATAATATATAAATATTTAAATATATTTACGTAAATAGAAAAGATTTCCCTTTCAAGTTCATATAACTATCTAAATCGCAGTTCAGCACGAATTCGATGCATTTTATTTTATTCCTAGAATCGGAATGTTTTCGAGGAATTAGGGTATTCAATTCAGAATCACTCAGTCAGAATCACTCAAGTCTCAATCCGGACTTTATTTAACAAAATGTATCCTTTTCAGTATTGCCATTATAATATATAGCAATTTCGCCTTAAGAGTCCAAGAAGTGCTTTAAGGCAGTGAAAAAATAATTTTTAAAACAGAATTTTTTTATACTTTGAGAATGCGAATATTACAAGATTTAAATATACTGGGTGTTTCATTTTTATTATTGAATTGGATGAAAGCATAATACTTTACATGTACTATGATGTCCTTGCTTCCCCTCATCTATCCTTTAACATCTTTATTTGGGGAGAAGCAAAGTCGGCTAATAGATGGTTTATCTTGCAGAAGGGATTAGTAAAACTAATGTTCAACATTAGTAGCGAGAGAAATTTTTACGAAACACTTTAAATATCAGCGTATTCTAACGTTACCTGCAATTTTTATATTGCAAGCTGCATGTTACACTAAACGTAAAGTAATGTATTGTAAATGTACGTAATATTTTAAGTACTGCAAGTACTTTCAAACATTATCAGAACCTCATACTCCTTTCGGACATATCTCATAAAACAACTCTATTAAAATAATCGTTCCTTAATTTTTGCATCAAACAACAGCAATAAAATTAAGGTCTTCAAGACTTTATATGTTTAACACTTTCTTATTGGAGCAAGCTCTGTATTCGCTAGATGCGTTTATATGCTCAATTTAAACTTACTGTTTTGTTTTCACATTTATTATAATCTCATGTATACATTCTTGAAATTGTATAGATATCTATTTATGTGTAACTATTGTTAATACTTTATTTAATATGTGCAATTTGGTTTGAACATCATATCCATTTGGCCTATGTTAATAAATAAATTATTACTATAGAATTGGTAAAACCATCCTACCTTATAGATAATCTTACAATCTTAAAACAATCGGAACACAGCCTGAATATATAAATATATTCAACCTTTCCGGAGCTCTATAGCAATTACTGTGTCTTTATAGGACTATCAAAACAAATCTCATGTGAAATTGGTCAGTTATTCAATAGCTTTCAGTCCAACTTCGTGGCACTCAACAAGCACCATAAAAATAAAATGTTTTTAAGATCATGTCTTTCCGATAATTTAAGTAAGTAGCCATTTATTTGCAGACGCGTTTCGAGATTTATCTCTCATCAGTGCAGCTTTGCGTTTATTAATAACAATTTGTAAAACTTCGATCTTTGATCTTAAAAACAATGTTATTTTTATGGTTTTTGTTGAGTGCCACGAAGGTATACTGAAAGCTATTAAATAACTACCAAATTTCACATGAGATTTTTTTTGATAGTCCAAAAAGGACTCAAGTAATGTTATAAGGCGTAGGGCTTCACGAGAGAACGATATTTTTCTCGTCTCGTCTCATATAGTATCGTAAAAGCGAGACGAGGCCGAGACAAGACCGTATGTGGTCTCACTCTCGCGAGAGCGATAGCGTATGTGGTCTCGCTCTCGCGAGACACGAGAGACTCGTTTTTGATCTTGGTCATACTTTTTCTTCAATCTTTGACTCTAAGGCCGAGGCCGCATTTCGGTTTCTTTCCCGCGAGCGGTAACCGCTATAACCGCGAAACCGCTCGAGAAGCACACAGTACGCGTATACGTATTAAAATCAATCGCGGGAAAAAACCGCAAGTAAAGCCGCTTGTATTAGCTTAGTTCACTCACAAAATCACGCGATTAAAAACCGCGGCGGTTTAGCCGTAGTGCGGCCTAGGCCTAATACGGGCAGCCGTAATATTTTCTTGAATAAATTTGAACTGGGGGCTCGGACATGTTACATTTTATTGTATAACAATTAAAAGAGTAGATTTCGTAATATGAAATAGATGTCGTAGACAATTATGTTCGTTCGACATTTATGTTTTATTAAATTATGTTCGTTTTATTCTGAATTTTAAATAGTCAACAAAATAGAAGCTTTATATAAACAGACATTTATGGTTTGCTGTTACACATTTTTATGTGGATGGAACAAGATGAATTTCAAATATAGTATACACATAGAAATTCTATGTAAACAGACATTTATAGTTTGTTATCGCTTCATTTTTATACAGATGGAACAAGGCGAAATTCGAAGATAGGAATAGAAACCACACAGAAAAAGATTGTAAACAGACATTTATGGTTTCTTATCGCTAGGTACATTTTCAATCACTAAAATGCATCGGTAATTTTTTTTGAGATGTTTTTATAATTATATACATATTTTCACGATTTTTTATAAAGACATTTGGAACTTCAGCTGCAGCAGAAACGTCATTGAGAGATGGTGCTAGTAGTGATAACCCTAATGAAAGGCCAAGATTAGATGAAAGGGCTGACGCATTAAGTTAAATTGAACCAGTTAATCAACAGTGTTTAATAAAAAATACATCTGTGACATCAACATACTTTTTTTTTAATTTTAAATAATTAAAGATGAGCAAGCAATATGTTTAGTATATGAAAAATCTAGCATAAGAATAATAATTAGCAGAAGAGGCAATAATACGACAGGTATGAAAAGACATTTATTAATTGCTCATGCGAAAGCCTTCGAAGAAGTTTATAGCACATATACATCGATTCAAAAATCAGTGTCATCAGCTCAGAGAAAGTTAATTGATATGTTTTCTGAACAGGTAGTTTAAGATAATTTTGATGTAACTAATGTCATTATTAAAGCTACAACTCACTATAAATTATTATAAATCCTATAAATTGTCAAATCGTTCAATATATCCCAAATATGGAAAACTTCGTAAGACCGTTTTGGTTTTAATTGAAATTATGTTGTTATTGATTTTATAAGTTTAAAAGGAATGTTTCTTATCAGTTTCAAATGTTGATGGCTGCGCGTTATGTCTCTCGTAGCAAAAAAACATCGTTAGTCTACGATTGATTTTGAATGGATATTCTAAGAAGACTATAAGAAGAAATGACTATTTTTTTAGTAGAAATTTATAGTAATATTTGGTACATACAAAATTATAGTGTGGGAATCAAATGTGTGTTAAATTTTTCGACAGGTTTTTTGTATATCCTGTAAAGTTTGACTTTTGGGACGAGGTTTTCTAGACTTATAGGCGATATTTTTCACCAAAATGTTACGAAAAATTAAAAAAACTTAAAAAAATCATTATGTTTTAGAGACAGTTATTAACAAAGGATTTAGAAGCTTTGACAGTTGAGTGGATGGCTAAAAAAAATAACATTGAGTTTTTTTTTGATGATGAACACACTCAAAAAAATTTTCACCTCTTAAACCCCGACATTGAAACGCCACGGCGTAATTGTGCTCGACGAATGGTTACAATTGTTCTAAATTTTCATTTACTGTTGACGGCTGGACTTCCATGAATTTGAGGTCTTACTACGGCATAACTATTCACTTTATTGATGGTGATTGGAAACTACAATCATTAGCCTTAGATTTCATTCCTTCGCAAGGTCATCACAGCGGAAAGGATATTGCCGCAATTTTCTTCAAGTGTATAAAAGAGTATGCTTTGGAAAATATAATTCAAGGAATCACTGTCGACAATGCATCTGCAAAGACTACGTTTATAACCGAATTATATATATTAAGTATATTAATTATTTATTATTAATTATATTATATAATTAAGTATATTAATGGCAAATAATTACCATGCATTTGATAACATAAATCAGCATTTCCGGTGATTGCCCATATTTTAAATCTTGGTGTTCAAGCCATCATGAAAATGTTGAATATGGGGTACATAGAATCCGATTACAATAGTGTTGACAGTTTTATCTCCAAAATAGAGAGTGAATATGATCAAGAGTTGATGATGATTTGGTTGAAGAAGAATCTGAATTCATTCAGTACGATTTCAGTCCATCTTCAGCTATTTCAAAATTGAGAAATACTTTTATTAAAATTAGGAAATCTGAACAATTACAAAAAAAGTTAATGAACTTTTGTAGTCTTTCTAACAATAATTATAGTAAACCTATTTTAGACGTTAAGACTAGATAGAATAGCACTCAAAATATGATAGAAGTAGGAATTAGCTTAAAAAATAGTTTAAATTTATTTTGGTAATAAGTTATGAACATGATAAAAAAAATATATATTTTGAAAATGAGAGATGATTAATGGTCATTACTTGAACAAATAAATATGTTTTTAAAACTTTTTAAAATAGTATCAGACGCGATATGTGGCGAGAAATATGTAACATTACCATTAGTTGTTGTGGCCTTTAAGTTAATTATATCAGAAATTGAATCGGCAGTTTCTGACTTAGATTATGCGCCAAACCGTATTGTCGTGGATCAAGTCCTTCTCTTGATTGCTTTTCAAGCATCAATAGATAAGATGTTAAAACATTATTGAAAAACCAATTGGGTCTATTGGGTTAAATTTAACCAATTGGGTTTATTATTATATGTTTAGTTCTGGATCCGGGACATAAAATCGAGACATTTAATATGACCAATGGGGTAAGGAAATGAAAAATGTGGCTGTTCAATGTTTTGATAAAGTTTATAAAGAGTATGGTAAGAATACTAATTTTGAGAGAGAAAGCGTTCCGAAGTTAGTCGTCCATACGGAATTGAAGGATTCAAAAAAATGTATTGATATTGATAGTCTGTACAATAATTCAGTAAAAACTTCAAAACATTGGGAAGCTGAAATTGCCGAGTATTTACTTCTGAAAAGGGCAGATAGAAATCAAAATATTTGAGTGGTGGAAGTCTCATGAAACGATTTTCCCCACTCTTTCCAAGATGGCCAAAGTTTTATTCAGCATAATGGCGACATCAGTACCTCAGATAAAGTGCAAAATTTCAGATAATTAAATATTGTAACCTGTATTTATGAATAAAATATTGTAAAATTGTATTTTATTATATAACAATTATCTATATAACAAATAATCACGCATTTATTAATTACAATAAAACTAATGATTACTTCGTTTTGGACCAACTTAAACAATAAGTTCTACCAAGAACGATATTTGACGAGATGAGATGACACGAGACGAGATGGGACGACACGAGACGAGATGAGACGACACGAGACGAGATGAGACGACACGAGACGAGACGAGACGAGACGAGACAAACGGTTGCGAGAGCGAGACGAAACAAACGCTTCCTAGAGCGAGAGCGAGCCTGAGATGATAGTAACTTTTTAAGTAATCCAATTTTTCTAGAGTAAAGCTCTTGCTTACTTTATTCCAGAAAGAGTGACGTCGGATGAGGTACGGTGTTCCGACCCCGACCCACACAAAAATCTCTAAGTGCAAGTTCTCTAAGAAATATAAAAAAAACAAAATCGAATGTAAATCTATTACATGAAAATTATCTCGAAAATGTGTATTGGCTTATGATGTTGTGCAGATCTTATAACCCTAGTATATAAGGAGAACAAGATAATATTGCACTTTTTCGGGTCAATTTACGTTTGAAAGAGCAAATTAAGTTACAAAAGAAACTGGATATCGTAACCCAGCTGCAAAAGGAAAAAATAATCAGTCAGTGTTAGGCAAGAAAACTATCGACGTTCTTATCACACATCAAGGAGTAAGTGAAAGTAATGCGAGTGAAAAAAAATGATAGCAGAAAAGTTTGTGGATACATGATCAAATAGATCCAGTACGTTTGCATGGTAAAATTGAATCGACAAGAGTGGTAAAAAATGGGTTAAGTGTTAAATGCAGTGATGCAGACAAATCTGGTAGTGTAATAATTGAAAATCTGAAGCAGGGTGAAAGGCTGAAGCATGCAAATCTAAAATGCAGATTACCGAATCGAAAAATAATATTGTTAATATAAATTTAAAACTTAACTATTAATTAAAAACTTAGTTTTAGGGCAAGCTGAAAAAGAGGGCAATAATATTTTAATTCGTAGTATAATTATGAATAGAATGCTTACATTTAATATATATAATACTTGCTTGCTTACATTTAATTGAAAAATTCACTATGTTTTTACCACATTTATAAGTGTGGTAAAAACAAAGTGAATTTTTAAATTCAACGTAATATAATTGCTTTAAATGTTGAATGTTGATAATAGCAGTTAGAAAAATTACGCCCTTCTAATTTAGTGATTGAGGTAACTAGCAACAATTAGCAGGGGGGGGGGGGGGGTTGGCGACAGAGCCACCTTATTTTAATAAACAATACAGACGATTTGAAATCGTTTTCAAACGTCAAAGATGCGCAATAATAAATAAGGAGGTAACTTTTAAAACGCATTATTCAACTCTTATTTTAGTTTTATTTTTCTCTTTTAATAGCCTTATTGTAACAAACCTAATAGCCTTAATAGCCTTATTGTTTCAAACCCCCCTCCCCCCAAATATGCAAAAAATAACACTAATATTGTATTGAAATAAGGAGAGACGAGGAGAAGTAACTCTCTTCAAGAGAGTATACTAGATGTAGAGTTTAGGAACCTTTGTGTGTCAATTTTGTAGAGTAAATTGGCGCATATCTGTTATTGTATTTTCTTAAAACCTAAATTTTTAGGTTTAGTTGAAATGGTCGCAAAATTTGATGTTCGAATGATAGAAGATCTTAAAAGACTAAAAAATAAGGAAATTCATGACCATTATTTGGGACCTGAAATTCAAAAATATTTAATTTGTTGGCGCAAAAAGAAACAATTGTCGCAAAAATAAAAAATAGTAAATATTATTCAGTGCAATTAGATTACACTACAGACATTGGCCATGTTGAACAATTAACTTTTATAATTCGAACAAATTAATGAACGCACTTATTGAATTAAGCGAAACAACAAATGATGCCAAAATAAAAAGCGAATCAATATCATTGCATGAACATGAAATGAATTTTGAATTTGTGCTGTCAATTATCATCCGGTATGACATACCTATTGTTGAACGTAAATACCGTTAGTAAAAGTTTACAAAACCCAAAAACCGAACTTTCGGCAGCAGTTTCTCTTTTGAAGGGCTTGGAAAACTTTTTGAAACACTTAGAATGTTGATTTTGCGGAATCAAAAGTCGAAGTTGAAAAATGAAATATTTCAGAATTCTCCAGAATTTAAGAAAAATAGAATTAGAAAAAGAAAGCGCCATTTTGATTACGAAGTAGAAGATTCTCGAGTTAACGATTCTGAAATTAATTTTTATCGAGAATACTTTTTACAAATAGTAGACCAAGGTATAATTTCAATTCAGGAGATATTTAAACAGCTAGAGAAACATAATGACTTATTTGGCTTCCTATATAAAATATAATATTTAAAATATGAAGAAAATGACAAATTAAAAAGTATTGTATGGAGTTAAAGTTTTGTTATTTTGGAGACATTAACGGAAATGATTTCTACGAAGAAATAAAATTGTTCTGCAACATTTTCTGTGAAGGTCACCATTGAATGCCTTAAAAAATTCACCGAAACTGCGACGAAAAGTATTTAAGATTGGTAATAAAATATTTGTAGGATGGAGCTCATGCACCTGTGTTGATATTCGTCAATTATAAAATCTTACAAATACTCTTTATTTGATCATATTAGCAAAAACTGTAAGAATATTTGGATATGCACAAAATCATGAGTACAAAACCTGTAAAGATATTGAGTTTTAGTGCGTTAACTGTGTAGAATATAATGAATTAAATAAGTCGATTCTCAATACAGATAATGTTGTTGGCGACCCAGACAAATGTAAAAGTTTTAAAAACCGATTGTGAATTTTTAAAAATATGATTGATTATAGCAACTAACGATATAGGCAACCGTGACTTTAAGATACCTCATGTTAACGCTCGCTCATTATTGTCTGGCTTCGTTAAATTTAAGGGACGTTTTATTAGTAGCGAGTATGATATTTTTCTTATCAGTGAAACTTGGTTAACGGATAGTAATGATAATGATATTCCGCAGGTTCCTGGTTATAGCCTGCTAAAGAAAAATAGAGGAGACAAAAGAAAGGGTGGGTATGCATGTTTTTTAATAATCTTGTTGATTTTAAAACTATTGATTCATTTGGGCAGAATAGATAGTAAATTTGATCGCAATCTGTTTGAGCCACAACGTAGCCGCTAATTTGAAATTGCATTTGCTCTATTTTGATTGGAATCTATTTTTATTTATTTTTTTTTTCTGTGTTTTTTTTTACTATTCATACTATCTTCTTCTTCTTCTTCTTTCGAATAGGCCTACTTTGGACCACGCTTGTTCAACTGTTGGGCTTTGACCTTTGCCCAGTATTGTCGCATCTTCTGCCGGTGTAACTCCTTTCTCTCTTCTGTCCAGGGGGTACCTTTCCTTCGAGGTTTTTCCTGAAATCCACGGACTTCCTTTAGGGTGCGTCTCACAGACTGTCTGTTTTTGAGATCTGTTATTGCCAGTTCTTTAATATCCTTCTCGGTCTCTGTCAACCAAGTGGTACGAAGCTTCTTGTTTTGCCAGAAGGTGAACAGATGGTTGGTTAGTCGGTTTGGAGGCAATCTTGCAATGTGGCCATAGAAAACTACCCTTCTTTTCCTTGCACAGTCAGAGAGTATCTCAATATGTTCGTAGAGCTCAGAGTTATGCCGTCTTCGGAATTCTCCATCTTCCTTTACCGGGCCTAGGATCTTTCTGAGGATTCTCCTCTCTCTGATTTCCAATTTCTCTATTAGACCCCTTCGGTTCAAGGAAAGACACTCCATGGCATATAAGGCTTCTGGTCGTAAGACTGATGTGTAGTGCTTAAGTTTCAGGTTGCGTGACAGGCATTTCTTATTGTAAGTGTTCTTAGTCAGCCGATAGGCTAGCTCTAACTTGCTGACTCTCTTAGATAATGATGCTCTTTCTAATAAGTTGGGTTCAATCCATTCGCCGAGATACTTAAATTTCTCAGTCCTCTTGATGTTTCCCTGATCTAGTAACATCTCTCTGTTTGCTTCTCTAATGTTGGTGAAGAATTCTGTTTTCTCCAGCGACACTTGAAGACCCACTTTGGCAGCATTTTTTTCTGAGACAGTTTACCTGCATTGTTGCCATCTCAAGAGAATCAGCAAACAGTGCCATGTCATCTGCAAAGGCCAGGCAATCTACAACCAGTCCATCGTTCTTACGTCCCAGGTAGATACCACTCTGAGCACCCAAATTGTTCAGTTCCTTGCGCCATTCTCTTATAACCTTTTCAAGGACACAGTTGAAGAGAAGTGGGAGTCCAAAGTCCATCTCCTTGTCTCACTCCAGTTTTAATTTCAAAGCTTTCTGAAATCTCGCCTCTAAATTTAACCTTGGAATGAGTATTGGTCAAAGTTTCTAGGATTAGTCTGCGGGTTTTGTTGTCTAGTGCTAGTTCCTGGAGTATTTTGTTAAGCGTTTCTCTATCGATGGAATCGTAGGCCTTCCTAAAATCAACAAAGGTGACGACCACTTTGTGCTTTCTCATTTTGGAATATGCAAGTACCGTTTTAAGGTTGAGGATCAGTTCAACACAGGATCGGGTCTTCCTGAAACCCCCTTGTATTCTCCCAGTTGACTATCCAACTGATTTTCTGCCCTTTTTTAGTTCATACTATCTATTATTATATATCTATTTATACTATTTATAGTTGGTTTTATTCTTTGTTTTGGGGTATAAAGTGGATAAACGGTGACTACCAAAGGGTGACTTCCCAATGATTGGGAAAATAATTGTTTGAGTAATATTAGGAGTGTTATGACCTCATAGGTGTATATTGTAGATCATTGGTAAAAAAAGTCCTTTTTATTATTATTATAAATATTAGTAATAAATAGAGGTTTCATTAAAATCATTTATACTTGATGTATTAAAATGTTGCTCGTTCTTTATAAGCAATGCAAATAAGAAGAATTATGTTTTGGATAAGTGAGCCGTTTAGTATCAAAACCAGCTCAATCCATTATTTTTCAATAGTTTTTTCTTTGAGTAGTTCTATGGGTCTTTGTCGATACTATCAAGCTACAAACCGATTTGAAACGAATCAGGCTTGATCCGGGAGAAAACCGGTGTCAAAGACAGGTATTTTTTAAAACCCAGTTCAACCCACGCTTCTATTAAAGCCCACCATACGCGTCACCTGCTTCTTGCCTCAGCATACCTGTTCTTGTATTTGTCCGAATAGAAAAGGAGATAAAGAAGAAAAACAGTGATAGACCCCGAGGAATATATAGCAATTTTCGCTCATCAGGGAACCACAATTTTCCTTGCTGGAAAAGTGCATGATTTTAAAGCTCCATGTCGTCGATTTTGCGCATCACATGTCAGTGGCATTTAAAATTTTCAGCATCTAAACAATTTCTACTGAGTATCAATGAAATGAAAAATGACATCAAAGTAAGACATGAACTTTTATATAATTCGGACATTGGATCTTTTAAGAGTGTGTCGAAGAAGCACAAAAAAACAAATATTCAGGACCTTTTTCTTTCCCCTGTGGCTGCTGGCGTTCCTATTGCTCCAGCAAAGATACATGACGTTAACAATTTGCTCACTAAGCATATTGGGGTCCAGTGTATGAAAATCAAATCCCTCTAACATTACAGGGACGTAGTGAAGAACTACATTCATCAAAAAAATAATTAAAAAGGCAAAGAATGTGTTGCCAATGCGAACTCCGAAGAAAATGCTTTTATCTAATGACAATTTTTTATTATCTCCCTTTTTCTATTTTAAGTTGATAATAATAATTCTGATTCGAAGAAGTCTTTATTTTTTTTTCATTCCCTAACCGTAGTTTAGAACCGTGGGTCGCGACCCCCCGAGGGGTCGCGAGAGAAATGTTCGGGGTCGTCTAATTCAAAGAAATTTATTTTCCAGTAAAATAGTTCAATTAAATTATGTTATTTATAAAAATAGAAATAATTTTTCTACGAAAACAATTGTCTGTTCTAATACTTAATCAGAGCCATAGCAATGTTTTTGGTGCCCTGGGGAGATAATTAAAGTAGATTTATAAATTAGATTAACGAGATCCACATATGTAATTTAAGAATTAATTTTATTACGAGTCAATTAATTCTGAATCACAAATTCAAATTTAAGAAAAACCTACATTATATTACTATTTTACAACCCCGTTCGTAAACGTTATGCAATGCCGATATATTTTGCAAAGTATTGTGGTAGGCAGCACTTGCATTAAGCTCTTCGCACAAAAAAATGCGTCAGTGCGTTGCGGTTCGCAAACTAACTTTATAAAAAATCCTTCTAACTTTATAAAAAAGGTTCCTTCTAACTTTATAAAAAATCAAGGTTTTTCTTAAATTTGAATTTGTGATTCAGAATTAATTGACTCGTAATAAAATTAATTCTTAAATTACATATGTGGATCTCGTTAATCTAATTTATAAATCTACTTTAATTATCTCCCCAGGGCACCAAAAACATTGCTATGGCTCTGATTAAGTATTAGAACAGACAATTGTTTTCGTAGAAAAATTATTTCTATTTTTATAAATAATTATTTAAACGGCGAGAAAATATTTGAAATTATTAATACATATTTTGAGGAAAATGGCCTTACCTAGACTGTTTACCCCCACTGTGTTGCGGTTTGCAACACAGCAATGTTTTCAGCTTTAACAGTAATAAAGGACTAAGAGGGTTAATAAAGAAAATTGCTCCCCTTATAGTATTCAACTATTGCATGATATATAGGCAAGTTGCAAAAGATATTGATGAAGAATTACACAAGATATTAAAGGTTGTCATTGCTACAATTAATTACATTAAAAACAACAGTCTATACTGTTCAATACTCTTTTCAATACTCTGTAAAAAACAGGTGTTTTGTTTATGAGACATTATTACTACATACCCAAGTTAGATAGCTATCGCAGCAAAATATTGCGACGTATTTTTGATATGAGAAACGGGGTCTACATTTTTTGATAGAAAATAAACATTTATTGGCACGCTCATTCATTAATGAGGATTATCTGGGAGAACTCAGTCATATGGTTAACATTTTACAAAAAACTTAACAATTTGAATTTGAGTCTTCAGGGAGAGAGTACAAAAATTTCAATATTAAACACTAGAATTGAAGCTTTTAGAAAGAAACTGATACTTTGTTACTGAGAATTAAAAAAAACACAACACAACAGAATTTACTAAAGAAAATATTATAGATTCTTGTTATTTAAAAACACCGTTTCCCGTTATTTGATAAAATTGTGAGAAAACTTAACGAAAAGGTTCGAAAAATCCATATTTTATTTGATATTATACATTCAAATATCCTTTTGATGAAAAAGGATAGCTAATTGATGTTTCAAGCGACGAAACACTACGCACTGAATTTAAATCTCAGATTTTCTAAAAATATTGGATATCGAATGGAAACGAATATGCCAATTTTAAAAGAAAGGCAATCAATATTTTAATTCAGTTTGCAGGATGACTTACGGCTTGCGATTTCCAATATAAAACCGAACATGGGAGCAATTATGAGCTCGTTGCAAACGCATACTCGCATTTAGCTCTTATGATGTAAAGTTTTTAAAAAATGTGTTTATTTTTAATAGTATATTACGTAATGAGAGTTACGTAATTCCGCGAGTACATAATTGCTTACAACTCGAATTATGTACTATACTGTATCTACGACCACACTAATTTGTTTCTGTTTGATAAGTAAAATGTGTTTGTGGTAACACCTTCGTCCTTATTTAACTTGATCGAAATGAAAAGAAATAGATTCATAATGGTTACATACCTTTTTATTTAGTATTTATGTGTAGTTTTCGTTAGATTTAAACGTGGAAAAACGAAATGAATGACAGCTTCTATGATGAATGATGTGACGTTTAACGATTGTTTGGAAATCATAGAGTACTATATTTAAAAATAATATCAACGTGTAGCTCTCAACCAATCAACGAATCGTAAACCAAACAAAAAAGGGTGTTTTTGAATTATTACATATCATCAATCGCGGACTTTTACATATGTGTGTAGTATGATGTATTTACATAGTCCACGAACTGTACAATAATGGACATCTACAATTGTGGTCGTAGATAAAAATACTTATTCTTATATGCAAAAATAAAACCATTGTTTCCTAAAATTATATGTTGAAGAAACCTGTAATAAGGCAGAAATATACATGGTGTTTTTAAAATAGGGTGGATGAGTCATCATATTTTAATTTCTAAATACAAATATACCTCTTCATACTAATACTAGACTTCATATATATATATATATATATATATATATATATATATATATATATATATATATATATATATATATATATATATATATATATATATATATATATATATATATATATATATATATATATATATATACATATATACATACACAGATACATTATCTGAAGTTTTATAGTGTCACAACTTTTATAGCATTTTTATGATATTTATAAGTTTGCTGCGCTATTTTAAATGGCTGTATTTTAATCAATGACGTCACCAAAACTCCTTTAAGAACACCCAGTAAACACAAATTACAGAAATAATTTTACTTTCCCTACTTAACGCTATAAAAAGTTTACTGTCGATCCAGGGGTCGCGACAAAATTTTTTGCACAAAATGGGGAGTCGCTCAAGAAACAAGTTTGCGGACCCCTGGTTTAGACCATAGTCTGTATCATTAAATATTCGGAATAACAATTTATCGACATTATTATAATAAATTAAATAAATCAATTCACATTTTTGATTTTACAGGCTACTACGTGAATATAATTAAGATACCACACATAGATTTAATTGAAATTTGAAAGGAATGATGATAACACCTCCAATTTTTGCAAACCTAGCTCAATCCAAATTATTTTTATTTATAAATAATTATACAATACTAATTATAAAAAACAGAAAAAAGTTTTCGAAATGACCTTGTTTTGAAAAATTAAATGGGCAGAGCATGAAATGTTTCTTGTCTCTACTGCAAAATTTATAAAAATGGAATGAGCTGGTTTTGATACTAAACGCCTCAAGTATTATGTAGGAAAAATATTTCAGCGAGAGTAGATAGAATTACACTTGCTGTAGGCAATTTATAACTTTATATTCAGTTTCATTCTGTTGAAAAATTTAATATTGATTGAGAAATCTTGTTATTTTGTTTCAATATTGTCAAGATAAAAATATATTTAGTAATAACAGATTGTGTAATTTAAATCGTTAGATTGAATTTGGCATTGGATTACTTGCATTTATGACCGAATTTTGTGTTCGGGGTTGGAGTATACTAATTGTAAGTAACATAATTTGTTACAGAAACTTTCTGCAATATTTTTTTTTAAACTTCTTTTGAAATTTCGCTTAGTTTTCGTGATAATTTAAGAAGAAAAATGTGTAAAAAAAATAATGTTGACATTGTTCAGGATTGATTATTATCAATGCGACAGTTAAGAATCACTAAATGTTTAACTACGTTTTCTTATCGAAGATTTCATATTCTCCAAGTTTTTATTTGAAACACTTTTCAAAATAACGTTTAAACAACAAATTTCACTTTTTTTTCATAAGTTGAGGTGCTTTCTTCTCAGAGGTTCAGGAACGAGGTTCTTTATATAAAATGTAACTATCTTGTCCTGTATGTGTCTTATTAGGAATATTGTACAAAAATAAAAATAAAATCTGCATTATTTCTACTAGCACTACAGAAGCGATCTTTAAGGAAGGAAACTCCAACCTGCAATAAAGCTTTGCAAATGCTCGAGTGAATTTTAAATAGCCAAGTTCTACTTAAATAACGTAAATTATTAATGGCAAGTCAACGTAATTAAAAACGTGTTCTTATCAACTATGTATTCAGAAACGTCAAATAAAATTCTTAAGGTTTTACTCAAAAATTTTATCTTGTGATAATTCTAAAATCCGGGTTAAAATGATTTTGCGTAAATTTTAATTATTTTTACTGTACAAAAGGCAGATTATTCTTCAATTGTTCATGTGAAAAATTAATTACAGCCTTATAATTAAATTTAAATTAATTTTTAATTTAAATTTCCTTTATTTGTTACAATTTAATAAAAAAAAATTCACATGAACTTTTTAATTTATTTTTGAAATGTTTGCCTAATGAAACGTTAACATTTAAAGTTCACTTCCATGACGGGAGCCAATATGTGTAATACTGAAAAACTGAAACCGTTGGTGATTGGAAAATCAAAAAATCCGCGATGCTTTAAAGGTAAACGTTTTTTACCAGTGACACGCAGAAGCAACAAAAAAGTTTTGATGACAAGCGTAATTTATGAAGAAGGGCTTTCTAGTTTAGCCAAGAAATTCAATGTCCAAAAACGTAATATCTTGCTGATTGTGGATAACTATCAGTCACACCCAAAAAATACGAAGCAGCTAAATTCAAATTGTGTTGTTTTTTCTCACGCCAAACATGACGCCAAAGTTACAACCTATGGACCAAGGAATTATTAACAATATAAAATTGCACTACAGAAGAAACTGTAGTTGCCCTATAAGACAATCAACCCATCATATTACTTTATGGGATGCCGTTACAAACTTGACAAAAGCATGGGACATCAATGTTCAGCAATTAACCATAAAAAATAGTTTCAGAAAGGCTTGCTTTAAAAAACAAGGCGAAACACACACTGTAGTGAAGAAGGTGATAGATAGTCTCTTCTGTCAGAATTGAAGTCCGTGTATGACACATATAATCAGCATAACGTGGATAATACAGTGACTCTTATTTATCTGTGGATGAAAATGTGGTTACAGCGGACAATCCAAGAAATGCCGATATTTTTAACACGATTAGAAAACGCGAAGATGGAGATGAAGATGTCTTAACTACCAACGAAATAGTGCCAATTCCACCTACGAAAAAAGAAATGCGTAATTATTTAAATAATTGTAGCGAATATCTGTGTTCTAAAGACAATCTTCCAGACGAAGTGTACCGCGCTTTTTTATCTGCTTTGAAGATTTTTTTAATGGAAAACAATTAAAAATTACTGACTTTGTGATTAAATATCTTAAAGAAAGGTTATTAATATATAAATGTTTTAACAAAAGTTGCATAATAAGACAGATATTACGGTTTTACTATTTTTTAAGTGACGATTATGTATTTTAAATAAAACCTTTTTTTTTTTTTTTTCATGAAATCCACTTTACACAAGTTGTTCAAAGTTATCGCCGTGTTAAACGTAAAGTCTCGCTCGACTTATCCATGAATTGGCATAATTTACTAGGCATTGCTGTTGCAGTCGAATAATCGCCGCAGCTGCCTCAACTCCTTTACGAAGATCATCTAAATCAATTATTTCATTGGTGTGTAACATGTTCTTCATAACGCCACATAAATAGAAATCAAGGGGGTTAATGTCGGCTGACCGAGCAGACCATTAGGGCTTCAACATGAGACGAGATAGGGCGAGAGTTCCAAAAATCTCGTCACACTCTCGTTAGTTTGAAAAAAATTACCTTCTCGTAACCTCGTAAAGTTACCTCGTAACCTTCTGTCTCGTCTCGTCTAATCTCGTCAAATATCGTTCTGACTAGAACTTGATTGTTATTATTAATTTTATTGTAACTAATATATGTGTGATTAATTGTTAAATAGGTAATTGTTATATAATTAAATACAATTTTACAATAAATTATTCATATATACAGGTTACAATATTGGAAGTTACAAGTTACGAAACAATGAACTTCGATAATTTAACTATCTGAAATTTTACACTTAAAGTCACAAGATGATCAAGAATTCTAACATAATAATGCTTGCATCACATTATCCTTTACATCCTTTAATGATCTGCACATACTTTAATGATACGCGCGTTTTGATCATTATTTTCAACAGGTACTGATGTTGGCATTATGCCCAAAAAATCTTGTCAATTTTAGAAAAAGTGGGGAAAATCGTTTCAAGAGACTTACATAATTTTAAAATATTTTGACTTAAATCTTCTATTCTCCGTAGAAAACACCTACTCATCAAAATTCAGCTTTCCAATGTTTTGAAGTTTTTGCTGAGTTGCATAGATTATCAATATCAATTCATTTTTTTAATGATTTACTTCCGTTCGAACGACTAACATTTCGGATTATCTCTCAAAATAGATTGATTGATTGAAATTGATTGATTCAATCAATCAAAAGAGTTTCATCCATCAGAGTAAGGTTTGGCTTATTATGTAATGCATAAACTGTCGATTCTATTTCGGATATAAGTAAATTAAAGGCTTTAAAATATCGTTGTAAAAAATCGAATATCAAAGTATGTATATAATTATAAAAATATCTCACATAGATAAGAAACCAAAAATTTCTGTTTACATAAATTTTCTATTTGGTTACTATCACTATCTACGAATTTCGCTTTGTTCCATCCACATGAAAATATAGCGATAACAAACCACAAATGTCTGTTTATATAAACTTTCTATTTTTTTTTTGACTATTTAAAATTCATAATAAAAACGAACATAATTTGAAATTTATCTACGACATCTATTTCATATTACGAAATCTGTTCTTTTAATTGCTATGTAATGAAATGTAACTTGCTTTTTACTTGAGTGAAAGATTGAAGAAGAAGTATCATCGAGATCAAAAACTAGACCCTCGTGTCTCGCGAGAGCGAGACCACCTACGTTCTCGCTCTCGCGATAGTGTGACCTCATGCGGTCACATCTCGGTCTCGTCTCGCTTTTACGAGACGAGACGAGAAAAATTTCGTTCTCGTGTGAAGCCCTAGAGACCATGGAACTGAATCACCTCCACTAATTCACTTATTTTCAAGCACATTATCTAAATGTTGGAGAACTAAACGGTTAAAATGCGGCGGTTGGCCATCTTGGAGAAGCTACATTTGCCGGCATACATTCAATGGCACAACGAAGAGATACTCATTTCCAGTCAATCAACTTGGCAACACATGGGGCCAATAACTTATTCGTTGACCAGTTCGGTCCAAATGTTTATCGAAAATCTGTGCTCGAAATGAAAACGATGAACAGCACGTGGGTTTTCGACATTTTCGTTATTTATGCCGTTACGTGTATGCGTTGCTTCATCAGTCGCCAATACAATGGAATAAAAGTTTGAAATATCAGCATGTATTTGTAGAAACCATAGGCAAGATTGTAATAGGAATAATCTTCATGTTGTAAAGCCTGTACTTTTTGTACATGGAAGTGGTACAAATGACTCTCGCGCAGTGTTTGCTATAAAAATCGATTTCAGACATCTACTTAGCAAGTACTCCTAGAGGGATCTACTTCGATAGGATTTAAGATTTCTTCTTCGGCATCCAAAATTCATTGATGTCGGCTAGGTCCACCATCCCGACCTTGACGTGGTTGCAATACACCATTTTCTCGTGCACGGATGACTAGGTATGTGCATTTTTGTGGAATAGGTGTACATACAATCGAGTTGCAGCAGCAGAATTCTAGAGTACATCCCCATAAATTAACAACATGTCAACGTATTCACTGTTTGTACGATGGACCATTTTGACTTTCCTTAGGGATCGTCCATTAATCACGTGAGGCTCGAAAGAGGCAGGAGAGGGTTTGTGAAGAATCACGAAATATTACATGGGGTGAAGAGGGTGTGTGGTGAGATATCACGTGTATTTATTTTTTTGCTGAACGCGCGATTTTTAAGCTAAAAAGCGGCGCGCGACTTGCACAAAAAAATACACGTGATTTTGGGCAGGGAGGGGTTTAACCTAAAACCTCACCACGTATCACCGGCGGGGTAGGGGGGCTTAAAAAGTTGCTAAAAAACATCACTTAATTAATGGACGACCCCTTTTTAAGATTTATTCGGAAGAATTTATTTCAAATCACATTACAGTAACAACTGATGAAACAGTTTGAGAGATGGGAAAAGTTACTATCATCATAATATATCTAACCTAACCTACTTAATAATTCACAAATAATTTATGGTTTGAATTTAAAAATGTTAACAGTAACAACTCTCTTATTATGCAATTATAAGGCACTTATTACACCCTGTCTGCTTACAGGTAATAATTAAGAAAGTAATTTACTCTAAGCCATTGTAATTTTGTTCGCTGGAAGTTTCTTGGTAAACTTTTTTAGCATTCGTGTAGTGTTAAATATTTAAATTTCGTTATGTTACGAAAATTTTTGCAAAAATTGTGAAGGGAAAAATTTAAAAGGATATAAAACTTTATGATTTTATTATAATGTTTAGTAAATATGCAAGTATATACTTAAATAGTTTAGAAATTGCAAAATATTTTTTTGAAATAAATGATTAAAATGAATAGTAATAATAATAAGAGCGACAAAATAAGTGGAATTAAAATACAATTATGTAAAGGTGAAAATACATTGTGTGAAAATTGAAACTACATTGTAAACTGTACAATTGACAAATTGTTTCGTAAATGTTAATTAACATGGTCGATTCTGAATATATTGCGGATTTGAACAAATCGTATTTTCATTTTGGATGTTTCTGCTTGTTGGATCGCCGCGTAACAAACAACTGCAGGAAGGATGTGTTGTACGCTTCCGGTTAAAATTATATTAACTATCTTAGATAAAAATAAAATTTGCACCGAACATCCTGCAAACTGCATTAGAATATTGAAGTAAAAGCAGAGCTCTGAATTGCATTTCCAGGACACATTCGTTCTAATTGAGTTTTAGACACTTGTCAATACATGCGGTTGATGTAAAACTGTTTTCGATTGTGCATCTATTAGGGTCACTGTTGAGTTAAATCTAAAATTTTGTACGTTGGTCACGTTTTCGTTCAAATCGGTAGAAGCAAGACATAATAAAAAATAAATTATGTAAATTCTGTATACGGAAAGTTTTAAAATGTATTTAGCCTTAAACCATTTTTGCCAAAAGTATCTAAACTATAACTCATTCGATTAATTGATAAAATTTGAAATATATTTTAAGAAGGGATTGCATAACATACCATTTAAAAAAAAACATTGTAAACGTTAACTTAATTATAAGCAAATCTTAGTTATAAACATTTTAAAACCCCCTTAGTACAAAAGGATGAATTGTATACAAAGCATATTGTACTCAATATCGTATTTTCGATTACAACAGTCTAAATAATTTTTTCTGGTACTGGGTTAATATTAGGAAATGAAAATTCGCTCGAGTAGTATTGGTAGTAAAAATACAGATTTTTTTTTCGGTTTTTTTTTTGAAAACTCCAAAAATAACTCTAAGCCAATTTGGTACTTACGTATTAACGCTACATATGCACCGCTATATATTAAGTACCGACAATTTTGATAATTAAAATAATTTTTAAAAATGTTTCCAATAAAACTTGTGTAAAATTAAATTTTCTATGAAAAAAACATTATATTTAGTGTTTTTTCATTTGTCAAAATGGTGATATTTAAAACTATGTAATAAAAAATACAGGCAGTCAGGCACTGCCGACTGAAGTAAAAACTTTTGAAAAAAACAGCTTTAAAACTGGTTTTGAGCATTTATCAGTATATTAATTAATCAAATTTGGTACATAGTTTGTTAGTATTGTTTTATGTAATTTTGGAACATAACTCACTTGTGAAGGAGAATTTAATGTCATCATCATAATATGAATTTGAATCCGGAATGTTTGGTTGATTCTGTGTTCATAGGTCAGCAAAATGAATATATGGCACGAATATATGGTAGGATATATGGCACATTTATTGTTGATCGCCCTTTTCTTTTCTCTGTACCGCTGACTTTGTTTGGAATATTCTTTACGACATTTAATTTTGTCCTCTTCCTCAGCTGTAATTGTTCGATGTTTAGAAATTTCTGAATTAACTATTACAAGAGTTTTTTTCTTATTCTTATCTCTATATCGCCGACTATTAATTTTATTTTGGAGTTTCCTTCCTTTGTAGAGCACACGAGTACATTTGGTTGCCTAAAACTTTGATGGGTCTTATTCGCGATTTACCCAAGGGCGTACCCAGCGGGGGACACGGGGGGCATTTATTTTGTAAGTGTACGTGAAAGGTTAATATTTATTGGTCATTTTACCGCATCGTAGCCGTACTTTGCAACATTGTGTGTAAAAATCTAGTTTCGCTGGACGCATACACGATGTCAAAGCTAGCTTTACAATTCAGGAGGCCAAAAAAGTACTTACTCTTGTACTGCACACTGATTCTACGGGTTGATATTTCCTTAGAAACGCCACGTTTGTCAACACTGCCAAAATCTTTGATTATTAAGTTTGATGTTCAGAGCCAACTTTAAATATATGCGTATAGATATGTTCTTTTGAACACATCTTTGAGTAATAGAAATTTTTTTCTATAGAACGTAGCTATTGATGACGATGACGCAAATCTATGGGTTTACCCTCTACCAAAAACTCGTTCAGCGCAGCTAAAGAAGTTTTCACTTCAATATATATATATATATATATATATATATATATATATATATATATTTATATATATATATATATATATATATATATATATATATATATATATATATAATATATTCATGGTAAAGCAGCATTTAATAACTGCAGAACATGTAAACAGGAGCAAGGAGAAGAAAATTATGCAACCTTTCTTAGGCGAATCTTTTGAGTCACAAGCAACTCAATTTGAAATCAATGTCTTAAAATTATTTTTGTTGCACCATTTTTTTGTCCCAAAAATTTGCAAATAACATGAAAACTTCCCGCAATTTTGCAAAATGTTTCAAATAAAACTTATAGAGAATTAAATTTTCTTAAAGAAACCGTGTTATCTCGTAATTTTTAGTTTGTCAATTTGGTAAAAATTAACCTTAAATTCTGGAAAATGGTACAGATTTAATAATTATTCATCAATAATGAATAATTAATTATTAATTTCTTATGAAAAAATCTACTAATTTTATACTGGTGTTTGCGTACTTACTTTCTTTCCATTTAATATATACCCAAATATTTACTAATAAATGTTTATTAGGAATATTTAATATTCCCTTCTTGTACAAAAACATTAACATTGTTGCTTCTAAAACAGAATTTATTAATTAGCTTTTTAGGGCAAGGTGAGATTCCTTTTGTCGACTCGTGCAAACAATTTCAGTTTCAACCGGAACACCTTTTCCAGTCCCTTGTGTATTAATAGTGTTTGTTGACTTCATTCTTAAAATTCCCCGATTAGTATTTTCAGTAATTTTAACCCTCGCACATCCTGAAACTCGCACTCGAATTGATGCGATAAAAAAACGACTCACGCACTGGATGAATTTAATCTGATACGAAGGGTATTTTCGGGTTCGTTTAAAACCTTCACAAAATGAAATCCTATTAGGTTTGAATTAGATGATATAATTGGAATTGGTGCAAAATTTGATATAATTCGCTAAAAAAGAATATTTGAATATTTTTAATTAAACAAACACTTTGTATCTAGAATGGAGACAGTATATTTATTACTTAAATTTTATTATATTTAACAGCTTCGTAGGTATCAAATAAGCTAACAACCACACGTCGCGAATTTTCAGACCGTGTCCCCATTTTTTGTAACCCTTTTTCGAATTTATAGCATTTGTTCAGAGTTGTCCCGAAAAATAGAAGTGTTAGGACGTAAAACAACTATTTTTCCGAACGAATCAACCGTACATGAGTCTTATGCATAATGCATTACATTCTATATCGGGAACTTCATTCTACGCCCGACCAGGGGACTGGGGACCAGGACCCCATTTTCAATTTATATTAGGGATGTTGCAATTTTTATTAAAATTCTGAATTGAAAATTCTCTATATTTTAACCAATATTATATAACTTGTGGAGTTAGATAAATATACACATAACACGACCGAGTTTCGAAGGTCATTTTCATTGTCATAGTTAGGGCAACCAAAAATATGCAAATGCATATACAGTCGATGTAACATCACTCTATTTAACGACAAACTCCCTAAAACGTCTAAACTACTTGACTTTGGTTTGTTTACCTTGTTGTCCATAGGATGATACACTCTATGTAGCATCATAGCCACTCTACATAACGACAAAAATACGTAATTATTAAACAATAAACAGAATTTTCTAAGTTGCCAAAATTAATAATAACTGCAGCTGTATACGTTCTTGTGTTTATTATTATATTGCTTTGTTGTCTAGCCCATATTTACCTCGACTGTCGGTATCATACGTACCGAAGATTTTAAGAAATTTTAAGAAAATTTTAAGAAAAGTTTGTTTGTTTATTGTAATTATCTTGCACATATTTACCTCGGCTGCTAGACTGTTTTTTAGGTTTTTATGCATTATATATACGTTATCATATTCTTAGTTGGTCACAAACTTTCAAACTGTGAATATGGCGAGAAAGAGAAAATCTTTGTGTATTAACGAAAAAGTTTTATCAATACGCGCAATAGAGGCGGGAGAAAAGATAAGTGATGTTGGAAGACGCTTTGAATTCAGTCGCTCTACCGTGTCTATAATATAGAAAAACAAAGAAAAAATTCTACAAGCAGAGGAGGATGGAAAATCTTCTAAGAAATTAAAGAAACCTAAATACGAAGATTTGGATCAAGTTATGCTATCATGGTTTCACAGACAGCGCCTGAATAACTTGCCTGTCTCGGGGTCGATCGTCAAAGCTAAGGCAGAGAAATTTTTTTCTGAAGTTGGCTTAACGGCTTTCAAAGCATCAGAAGGATGGCTCGGAAAGTTCAAACGTCACCATATCAACTATGGTAAAATTAATGGAGAAGCACGAAGTGTTGATACGAATGTTATTGACGACTGGATTAATAGAGTGTGGCCAAAATTGAAAGAAAATTACGCTCCAAGTGACATTTTTAATGCTGATCAAGCCGGACTTTTCTTTAAGTTGACTCCAGATAAAACTTTGAATTTTAAAGGAGAAAAGTGTGTAGGAGGAAAACTCTCCAAAGAGCATATTACAGTGTTTGTAGCTGCTAATATGAATGGCACAGAAAAAAGGAAGCTAGTGATAATTGGCAAATCAAAAAATGCGCGGTGTGTAAATAACATTAATCAATTGCCAGTCACCTATAAAGCTAATAAATCAGCCTGGATGACACGTCAATTGTTTGAAGGAGAATTGCGAAGGTGGGATGCAGAATTAAAGGAACGAAAAATCTTGCTTCTTGTCGACAGCTGTCCTGCTCACCCTCATATATCTATCCTTCAAAACATACAGTTGGCATTTTTTCCACCAAACACGACTAGTGTCTTACAACCAATGGATCAAAGCGTGATTAAAAGTCTCAAGGGTCACTACAGAAGGAAACTATTGATGGAGCTGGTCGAATCTGAGGGTAAAACTTCTATTAATATGCTACATGCAGTAACTTTTTTATCCAAGGCCTGGGAAGAAGCGACAGCAACAACTATACAGCACTCTTTTCGTCATGCTGAACTTTGTACCAGTTCTGCGAGTGCTGAAGTGGAAGCGAGACAAGAGTTTGAAAGTGAAGATGACCTTCCATTAATTGAGTGGGTTCAACAGTTCAACATGCCACAAAATTTCACTGAAAATATACAAACCTACATAGTAGTAGACGACAGCCTGGGTACAACAGCTTCACTTACATATGAAGAAATTCTGGATTCGGTGAGAAAAACTGGGGAACAGCAACAAGGGGATGAAGAGGATGAGACGGATGATCCTGAGCCTCCACCAAGCATTAAACAAGCACTCGATGCAGCGAAATTATTAGAAAAATACTTTTTGTATTACCAAGTTGATCCCATAATATCCCAAGACATGAATAAAATACATTATAAAATTCAAATAAAATACTGGTGCAGCAAAAAACATCAAACGAAGATAACAGACTATACGCAATTAACGTTATTTGTATCAATATTAATTTGTTTGTTGTTTGTAAATTGTATACTTTATTAATAAGTAAATAATATTATAATAGTAAAATATTTTTTTTTTCTCTACATTTAACAACTCTCTATAACGTCATAAAATGCAAAGTTCCTTCAGTGTCGCTATATAGAGTTTACACTGTATTTTCTCGTTCTACTTATAAAATAATGGGTTAGCCAGAAATGTGATTCTGACTAAACTTTGGATTTAGAGCCCTATTCGTGAGGGCATATTTTTGCATATTTTAAGAATAAGAGCATAAATTGCATATTGGCTATGATAAGACATATTTCGAAATAACTGAATATTTGTGGTGCATATTATGCAACAATTTGGTTAAAGTATATATAATCATTGATCTGCTTTTTGACGGAAATCTCAAGACGCGTGACGTTGTCAAAGTTAGCTATTATCTTAATTTTCTTAAATTAAATACCTTAAATAGATTTATAAATATGCCGACTGGTTTAAATGGTTTAAATCTACAAGAGACAATGGTTGTTGGTATTAAAAATACTAATCGAAGATGTTGGATTTAACCATGCGGCCCGCTTTGAAAGGTCTTGGATACTTTCAAATAGGATTAACATAGGAAGATTAAAATTAAGCCCATTGTTGGGTTTTAACAGACTTGTGTTGAGAAACCCCACTTCAGAACCGAGGTGATGAGTTGGAGGTAAAGTAAATTAAGCAGGGCAGAATTAGTCAGTTTTTTGAATCAGTAAATTCAATTTTCTATAACCCTTTTTATTTCGAGTCTTCGGCATCCCAGTTTCCAGTTCGACAATCAATCCCAGTTCGTAACAGTAGGTATAACAATTCAATTAAAATGTAAAAGATTATGTTTGTTTACTTATAACTTTAAATAATTTTTAAATAATGCCAAAAACAAAATCGTCTTTGTCACAAAAATTGTCGCAATATGTACGAGAGTATCCCGTATACAATGATGGTAGTAGTGTGCTTCTGTGCAAAGTGTGTAACAAATCCATATCGACCGAAAAAATATTCATGGTAAAGCAACATTTAATAACTTCAAAACATGTCGAACTTGTAAACAGGAACAAGGCGAGGAAAATTATACAATCTTTCTTTGGCGAATCGTCTAAGTCACAAGCTACTCAATTTGAAGAAGATTTATGTAGTGCTCTTATTGCTGCCGATATAACATTGTATATTTTTTTATTTTATTTATTTAACCAGAATAAGATTATACAGTTATTTACATAGACCGTATCCCATAGAGGTAAACTAGTTACCTGTACATGAGCTGGTTGGTTTTTACAAAAGAAACTTATTATAAACTTATTATAAACTTATAATGACTAATTATAGACTATGACCAGAATGAAAAACCTAAACATTTACATATATACATTTAAAAAGAATTTTTTTATTTATACTCCAGTTATTAGCCAGTTTATAAGTTTTTTCCTTATTAATTTTTCCTTATTAATTAAACATTTAGAGATTTCAGATTGTCTGGTAGCATATTAAAGTTTTTTTATTGCTACAATATGAGAGTTTTTGAATGCAATACTTTTATTGATTTTCGGTAAAATTATTGCCTTATTTCTAGTTTTACCTTGGTAATCATTAAATGACTTTTTACAATTTTCATAGTGAAAACATAGGGAGTAAATTATGAAAATTTCTTTACTATTCAAAATGTAATTGTTCGTTTGTTCTGTTATTATATTAATGAGTTTATTTTGTGTACTAGTTAATTTTTTCATAATATTTTTATAGCATCCTCCCCATGCAATTATCCCATAATTAACTATACTTTCAAATAGTGTATGATAGATTATTTTAAGTGCATTTTTGTTTACACTCCTCTTCAATTTATAGAAGATAAATAGGAAAAATTTAGTTTTATTTATTAAATCTTTTATATGCTGGTCCCATCTCATATTACAGCCAAACTTTATGCCTAGATATTTAGTTTTATCTATATTTATTGACAGATAATTATCAAAAAACCATTTCCCTAATTTATCTAAATAACCGATTTTGTGTTGAACGTCAGGCCATGAATTACCAATACACTTTACAACAGTGTCATCAGCATAAGCAGCTATTGAGTTTGCTTCTAAAATTTTAAAAATATCATTTAAATATAGAATGAACAGTAATGGACCTAGGATTGTTTCCTGCGGAACACCAATTTTTAGCTTTCTTTTCATACTCTTAATTTTATCATCTGTCCCTCCTGCTTTGTCTTTTAGGTTTGTTATAATTTCTTCTATTTCACTACAATTTGTAGGATTTAAGAAAATAGAGTTAGAATTTTGATTTATGTTGATATTACTTTGACTATAATTTTTGTTTCCTATTTTTTCAGCAAACTTTACCCCAATATTGCTGAAAAAATCTACAAATTCATTAGCAATTTTTTGTGGATCAATGATCTTTTGATGTTCTTTATTTAAATAATCAATATTTTCATTAAATTTTATTTTTTTTTCCAAGCTTTTCATTGATAAATTGCCACATTTTTTTACTATCGGTACATTTATAATTAAATTCCCTACTGTTATGGTTATATTTTGCTATTTTTATTAATTTATCTAACTTTTTACGGTAGTTAATATAATTTAATTTTAATTTAATATTAGTTATATTTTGCTTCCATTTATTATAAAGTTTTTCTTTGGTGTGACAAGATTTTATGATACCAGAGGTAATCCAATTTTTACGCGGCTTTTGCTTTTTATAGATACTAGATTTTACAGTGGTTTTTTTAAATAATATTTGTATTTTATCAATCAGTAGATATGTAGCTACATTTGGATCATGCGTAGCCAATAAGTCTGTCCAGTCGGTTTGCTCGCAATTATATAACAGTTTCTGGTAGTTAATAGAAGTTTTATTATTATTATAATTTTTTTGTGTATGTATTTTAATTCCCAGAAATATAGGAAAGTGGTCAGCAAAAACATTTGCATAAGTAATTGAATTTAGATAATGTAAATTTGACTTGACAAACATATTGTCTATGCATGTCCCAACGTTTATATTGGGTCTCGTAACATCATTAAAGTAAGGTACATAATCCATATCTAGTAGTGTAGAGAGATACAAATCAGTCAATTGTCCGAAGTACTTACATCTATGTTAAAATCACCAACGATAATATGATTTTTTACATTAGTATTATTTTGTAAATAATATTTTAAGTTATCTATAAATTCATCTTTATGTATATCATGACACCTATATACACCACTTACTTTTAGGAGATTATTATTATTAATTTTTATTGTAGTAGAGATGCAACTTGACCTTCCCATGTTTTCAATTGAAGTTGTTTGTTCAATGTTATCTAATATATACATAACTACACCATCTGCTTTGTTGATATAACTTTGATTATAGTACAGTTTGTAATTTATTAGAGAAAAATAATTTTGGCAATTTAGTGTCCACGTTTCAGTACATATAATAATTTGAGGTTTTTTTTCTAATCTTTCAATAAATATCTCTAAATTTTCAAAATTTGAATTAAGGCTTCTTACATTAATATGTAGAATTATTATGCCATAATCTTTGAGCGCAAAATTTAAACATTCGAGGTTATCTATTGACTGCTCGATGTGAATATTATTATATTAATAATTTGAATTAACTGACATTAGAAAAATTAAAAGCTGTTAATTTGATTTTTTTTATGAAAACTTATTATGACTCTGTTTTCTAAGTCTACCTCTGTCCCATCCTTTGGCTTTTGTCCTGACAAGGGTCTTTTTAGGATCCGGTTCTGGTTCTGATGTGTCGTTAGAAAGTGATGATGTTCTAGTGATTGGTGGATCAGGTCGTTTCATTTTGTCTTTTTCTTCTGCAACTTTTTGAGTTTTCAAATTATCTCTGGATGTCCGTTCTTTATTTGTTGATGATTCTTTGTAAAAGTCCTCTTCCGGTGTATATGAATGAGTCTTTTTACTATCTATCGCAGAAGTCTTTTCAAAAATGATTGGTGTACAAGTTCCAGTTTCTTCAAGGTCAGTGTTTCCTTTAAAAGTTTCAGGTTGGATTAGGTTTTTTAGAGAGTCCATAATTGCAGGAATTAAAACTGCGACTAGCTCCTTAACATCGAGAGAGGTTGGTCGTATGGGTGTTGAGAGAATTTTAGAATACGAAGTGTTATTAATTGGTGTGTTAATTTTAATTTTATGCTTGGCTTCATGATATGAGATTTTTTCTTTAATTTTGATTTCTTGTATAGATGCTTCTTCTAAATAAATTGGGCATGTTCGATCATTTGCTGCATGGTTTCCGCCACAATTTATACAAATTGGTAAGACACAATTACCCTCGTGTGGAGATTTACCGCAGGGACATATTTGAGTACTGGAGCAGTTGTTAGAATTATGGCCAAATTTCTGACAGCGGAAACATCGAGTAGGATTTGGAATGTACTCCCGCACTTCCAAATTGTAAAATGCAACTTTAATGTATTTTGGTATTGTGGGTCTATTGAAGGTTAAGATGATATATGGTGTGTCTCTAAGTGTACCATATCTTTTAGTTTTAATTTTTCTTACTTCACAAATATCTATATGCTTTAATTCCTCGAAAATCTTTTCCTCTGATACGTTTAAGAGGTCCTTACAAACATCCTTTGCTAAAGTTTAGGGTTCTATGTGTTAGGACTTTTACTGGATATTCGCATAGATTGATAGTATTCCTTAGTCTAATTGATTGTTTGTCACTTTTAGTTTCAACCAAAAGACCTTCTTTGATTTTTTTAATTTTAGCGCATTCGCCAATTAATCCGTATATACTTTTATTAATTTTAAATGGGTTGTCCTTTTCGAAGTTGGTACCATCACTTTTCTTGATAATCTAGAACCGGGGTTGTGCCGCCGTCATCTGATTATTAGATGCTATTTTGTCGGAGATCGGGGTCTCCTTGTTTTTTTCACCCGTCATTTTCCATGTATTTGATCCTCACTGCTAAAAGCACTTGATGTAGCGGCGAGGGATGTGTGAAAATATTAGGGAGATTATTTATCGCCGGAATAGCAACTATACAAAATAACAGATTTGAGTCTTTTAAAAATATATAAAAGGTGTAACATTTTTTGTCGTTCCTAGAAAAGTATACAGGGTAAAAAGTGCTATCAGAAACCACTCTTCGGAACAATTACCTGAAAGATCTTTACAAAAGTACTATCGATCACATCAAAAATTGCGTCAAAAAGCAAAAAGCTTTTTATGGATCTCAATTGATGAAATTACTGATATAACTGGGAGATACGCAGCAAAGGTCGTCATTTGAATTTTGGGCCACGATGAACTGATCGCTAAGCAAAAATTTGTATTAAATACTGCAACAAAGACAAGGCAAATCATAGCACTAATACAAGACTTGTTGATGATTCAATGAAATGAATGATTCAATGATGATTCAATGAAAGTTTCAAATGAGATTCGATTTGACTCTTTATATCAGATGCAGCTACAATCATGGTAAAATCTACTCAGGCCATACAAATGTTTTATCCAAAAGTGACATCTGCCTTGCACATGGACTTCATCGAGATTGTAAAAAAATTCGAGGAATTTATACTTACGTCGATCGTCTAATAGTCAATGTAAAAAAAGTATTTTTGAAATCACCGTCAAGGGTAACGATAACGATTTTTAATGATTTGGCACCTGGCGTCGCACTTCCTCCGCAACCAATAACTACTAGATGGGGAACATGGATTGATGCCGTGTACGATGCCACCAACTTCGAAATAATTGTGAAATTTTTCAATGTACTGCACGAAGGAGAGGCCGCATCAATAAAAATTTCGAAGGAGATGCTAAGTGACGTTGAAATAAAATTTTATTTAATTTTCAATGCCTGAAATTATGAATTCCTTAGCGCATTAATAAATTTGCTTGAAACGTCTGGGCTACTGCTTGCTAAACAGATTGAGATAACAGAACATGTTCAGGATGTAATTAATGGCATTAACGGTGGAGCAGCTAACTTGGAACTCAACTAAACTTGGAACGGTTAATTCAAAAAATCATGGCTTTTCCATTATGAAGGAAATTTCAATAAACTTGTCTATACTCGGGCCGGTGGGAGAATGCAGAAGGATGCACCGAGTTAAGCGCTGATATTTTACAAATACGGACAACTAAACACCGCGTAATCAAAATAAAGTGAACAATGCTAAACTCGTCGAGACACATTCTCTCGCCGGCCCCAGTATAGGTCTAGATAGGTGTCTATATGGATCTCTAGTATATCTATCAATCTATGAAACAATGGCATTTATATTTGCGCCTATAACTTCGGTTGATGTGAAAGGAAGTTTTTCAATGTACAGAAATGTCCTACGATCAAACAGGAATAGTTTTCTTTTTAAAGAACTTAAATGAGATGCTTGTCATTTATTGTAATTACAATTTATATAAATTATTTTGAAGTTTAGCTGTATTTTTCTTTTGTATTTATGTTTTAATAATTATTAATTTAACATTTTTTCAAATATATTATTTCGGATTTAAGAGCATTTTTTTTTTAATGCATATTTTTATTTTTATAGAGCATATTTTAAGCGCTTAAAGTACATTTTTCAGAGAATATTTTTTGTATGCCCTAGTCATGTTTATTTTGCTGAATGTAATTTTGAAGTGGATTACACATTGATGAGAATGAATTTATATCAAGAGCTTTTGTGGGACCGGGAGATGTGTAACTGAAGTTGGGGACTTATCAGGTGACGATTGTACGAGATTAAAATATTGTGAAAAGATCGGTTTGCTCATAAACGAGATTTACTGTTGAATTACAGCTTTGTTTAAAAATTTGTAATGACTCCAGGAGGTTAACCTTCGGGCATTTGTTGCATTTATGAAAGACTTTTAGATTGTTTATTTCGGGAAATTTCTTAAAACATTACATTCTACACAATAATTACATTCTAGACCAGTGATGGCGAACCTATGACCCGCGGGTCAGACACTGGCATTTTAAGTAACCCAGGCATTGATTTTAGAACTTTTACAAATTTCCAATGACGCAACACTTCAATTATTTTCTTATTAAAGTTTCTCAACCACAAAAGTATGAATATTAAATATATAAATAAGAAATTTCTGAAATTATCATATTTTAAATATGTTTTTAGTTATTACCCTGTAATACGGCTGCGGTTAAAAAAAGAAAAACAAACGATACATATTCCAGATCACAACAAACAGAATGGTTTGATAAATATTGTGTGATTGAAGAGAATAAAAGGACTGTGCGTAATTTGTTACGAAAAAGTTGCTTCACGTATGTAAAATGACATTTTGAAAAGTTGCATCCTAATCTTGGCTTTTCCACAGATAAAGAAAAAAAAAACTTATTTTTCATTAAAGAAAGAAGAAAGTCATTATGTGATTTTAAAGCATTTTTCATTCCAAAATAGTAGTTTATGATACAGGTATGCGAAGAAAGACTCATTGGGATAAAAAAAAACTTTGCAAGTCACACACAACACCCTTTTACACACGTGTACCATACATTATTTTATCTACAAAACATATTTAACTACTGTTGAATCTACAAAAAATAATTCTTTCTTACCAATAATTTTGAAAAATTGTAATTTTGAGACACAATA
Source organism: Phosphuga atrata (assembly GCA_944588485.1). Taxonomy (NCBI): domain Eukaryota; kingdom Metazoa; phylum Arthropoda; class Insecta; order Coleoptera; family Silphidae; genus Phosphuga; species Phosphuga atrata. The sequence goes on along the minus strand of OX155892.1, from coordinate 75,458,496 downwards.
AGATTAGAACGTTCAGCGCCTCCGAGGCAAAAATTGCTTACTAGTAAAATGGCACAGTGACGGGAACACTATTTAGTCGTAATCTAGGCTAACCTAGATTTAATCTAGATTAGGTTATGGTTAGGTTAAGTTAACTCCAGACTGAGAGGCCGAGACTTCTTGATTCAAAATAAGCAATATTAATTCAATTTTAATACACGTCAGTTATTTTCACTACGTCTATGTTCTTTGTTTAGTGACCTGACTTGCTGCCATAGTAATAACAAATAGAAATCGTTTAATAATGAAACTCCATTTGATTTACAATGGACTTTTAGGCACAATTTGGATACTTTTACACACGATTATAATAATGGCAACTTACACATATAATAATTTACTTATTAATGTGCTTATTTGGTGAGCCAAGGATAAACTACCATTAGAGCTGCTAGTTTTCAAGTTGCCCATTGCATTGCTCGCCACGAAAAACATCTTTCAGAAAGAGACTTTGTAAAACGCGTTTTTAGAGTGCTACTCTGTTTCCAGATTTTAAAGACAAAAACTTGATTAATAAGCGTATAGGAATTGAAAAAGGAAGCAACCGAGGCACTAAAGGAGTGTAGAAGGACGAAAGTAAGTAAGAATAGCTTTATAGAAATTAAAAGAATATACTTAGAAAGATGCAGAGAAAAGAAGAAACAGAAGCGAGAAGAAGAAGAGAGAGAAATAAAAGCAATAAAATCAGAGAAAGAGGTGTGGAAATACATAAACAGGGAGATGAAGAAACATTGAGCGAGGAGATAAGAATGAGTGAGTGGGAAGAACATTTCATGAGACTCCTGGAAGGGAGAAAGGAAAACGAGGAAGCAGAAACAGCAATGGGCAACACATAGGCTGCTCCAGAGGGTACATAAATCACATTAGAAAAGGTAGAGAAGCAGGCCAAGAAGCTGAAAAAGAAAAAAGCACCGGGGAGAAATGGAATGCAGAACGAAGTGTCGATATATGGCATGAAGGGAATGATAGAAAGGCTGGTGGAGCTAATGATTGGGGTGTGTAGAGTTGAGGGATTCCCGGCAGACTGGGTACAAGGTAATATGCCCGATTTAAAAAAAGGAGAGAAAACCAAAGTAGAAAACTACCGAGATTTTTTAATATTGAGCAATTTTGATAATCATTTGAGTAAGATATATGTTGCACATATGGAAAGAATGTTTAAGAGGGAGCAAGCGGGAGGGTGTGTGATAGGTAGAGAGGAAGTATGGAGTCTGGCGTTCGCGGATGATGTGGTAGTGGTGGCAAAGAGTGATAAGGAGATGAAATAAATGATGTAAAGCCACGGGAGCTAGGAAACTTGAATTTTGTAAAAGCCTTCAAAAGTGAGAACAAACAAAGTAGTCTCCACAAAGACTATTCCTCCCGCCTCTTTGCCAAATGATGCCACTGACATGGTGACCCACGAGCTATTTCGAAAAATGTTATGAAGAAAATTTGACCCACTACTCAAAAAGGTTCGGCATCCCTGTTCTAGACAATGGTTAGAAAATGAACGTGTATCTTTTTTAAGGCGAAAGGCATTAAAATGTTCTTTGCTCTTTCATTCCGAACAATGAATCTCATATACGCCGGATTTTTTGAGGGGGTCGATTTTGGCGTTAGTATTAAATAATATGTTGGATAATTAGGAAGAAGATTTAAATGCTACTTGTAGATTAGGTTTTAACAAAACGTTTGTTATTTGTTAGCTTGTTGTGCCAATATATGTGAGATAAATGAAAGTTTTATCTGAATTTGGCGCTTTCTGGTATATTTGGGTACTTGTCATTTGGTTCCGTATTTTATTTATTTAATTACATGTTGGATGAGTGCAATAGGGAAAAATTCTCTGTTGAAATTATCATGATTGTGTTTAATTATTTAGTTCTTTTGTCCGCTGTAAGTATGATGGAAAAGGCTCGATATATCATGGAATGATAAGCAGCTAATTTATGTGATATTGGGTGATTTTATGAGAAGGGGGTTGTACAGTTGACACTAGTCGGTTTTCTGTATCAAATTCAATTTTATTGTTGTTATGAAATAAAGTTACATCCAAAAAGTTCATTTTGTTGTTGATTTCTACCTCGAGAGTGATTTTTGGAAGAATGTCAGTGACTAAATTTAGAAATTGGTCAATTTCTCATAAATTTACAAAGCACTTGAAAATGATCTTTAACAATCGAAACTAAAGTTGTGTAAAACGTGTACATTTATACAAGTTGGTCATCACAAATGGTGGTAAAAATATAATATATTATTTCAATTCAGAGTAAGTATTATTATTAGGATTATCAAGTAGTAAGGGTCCCAACCATCCCTTTCATTAATTAAAATTATATTTTAATTTGTCTTATTAATTAAATATCAAAATTATATTTGCAATCTAAGGTTACCACAAACTAGGGATACAGAATTAAATAAAACTCCCAAAAAGGAAATTAAACCGATATATATATATATCGGTGATATCTGATACTAGGAAAATTACACCACTCACGTACGGATATGGCTTTTCTGCTACTCCCATTAAGATGATTACCTAAATCAAGGAACTGAGCATCATATTTGATGTTAAGTTATTCTTCTCCCAACATATCGACGCTATAATAATAAAAAAAACAGATCACTCTGATTTGTTTTCAGGGCAACTGCGAGCTCCTGTTCGTCAAACGTCTACGTTATATTATATTGAGGGGACCCAATACAGGAAGCGAATTCCAGTTTCTAACTGACCATTTTGTGGGAGAACACCATAGTCAGTTCGATACTGTTAACGCTAGTTAAGACATAAAGATATCACGTTGGGATATATCACAGTGAGATATAACGATAGTTAATTTAGATAGTTAAAGATGTTGTTAGTAACTAACAGAACAAAATCAGGTCAATTCACTAAACCGTTTAATGATTATGGCAATGCAAAGTTTTTACACGGCGTCTTATGAACACATTATGTTCTCGGATTAAAAAGAGTCCAAAAATATGAAACAACATGTCAAAATTTCTAAAAAAATCATATTAGTAGCTTAATAAATTCGGAATAACTGTTGCAAAGTTTCATCGGGATTCGCTACACCGTTTATAAGATATTGAATAAAATTCATTAAATTTCTGCCTAAAACAAACATTTACTGTAAAAATGAGATATTTGTTTAAAGGTGCTCCCTCGCCGGGAGCAAATAATTAGTGAGTGAGGCGAATTGAACATTACAGTGCGCAACCTGTAATGATACATAATAATAATTCATGAAACCAATATCGGTTTTTCTGTATTTTGTTAATGTACAATAAAAATAATACAACGCACATAGCACAACGACCTCTTCTTCTGAAAATTATGGAATCACCTAATGTAAATGCTCAAAAGCGAATTTAAAATTTGATTACAGGCGAATGCTCTCGGCGTGGGAGCACCTTAATGTGGGTAACACGTTTTTACAATGTTTCATCAGGACAAACATTTATTCAAGAACGTGAAGTAAATATTTAAAACTCAAGAAGAATGTTGTGGAAATCGACACTTGGTTCGAATTGTTTCTCTGAACCTCCCATAGATCAAGTAGATTAAAATCAGGAAAGGTGTTTTTAAATTATAGCCGATTGTCTGGCAGACACAAAACCGACAAATTTATTAATAACATTTCGGTGGGTCTAGAAATCAACAATGACTTTTTTCAGATTTATTTCATAAACAGATTGCTTTATCACTCAACCTTCTGAAGATTTTTGCCTTCGAGTGGTGGCGTTATTAACAGACAACTCGCTTAATTGTTGACTTATATTTGGTAAATATACCAAATCGTCGCACAGTGGTCTGAATCTGAAAGAAGTTGGCCAAAAATCGAAAAAATCATAGTTACCGAATGGGTTTCTAACCAATCTTATAAAGGATACATTGATGTGTGTTATTCTAAAAGAAAAGTGGGGATATCTTCTTTCCCTGAGACGTTACGCTCGTTCAAAGTTACCCTTGTCGGCACAGCGCGTGCACGTGTAGCGCATCCGAAATATAATTGTTTATTCAAATGCGTGTAACTTTTTACTAGAGTTTCCTTTTTAATTTCTGTTTCATGGAGGGTGTGGAGGAAGGCATGTAGAATTTTTACATATATAACGTTTCATTAACTTATACTCGCGTGTGTTAGAAATAATCTCAAAGATGTGTCTACATAATAGTTTTTCTTGTAAAAAAAATTCCGTACATAAGCATTATCACCGCAGCGGGGCTAAAGAAGTTGAGATATAGAAAATATAGATTACGATGTTTTGTAATAGAATCTTCAAGGAAATTCTGCATATATCTGCCCGTGTACGTTTGAGATTAGAAATACGAAGCGCCGGCCGGCATGGCGGCGTGCCGTGCAAATTGTTTGTTAGTTTAGGATCTACGCAGACACAGTTGGGGTTTATGGCAGAACTACCTGCTATTGCAAGATTTGTTTGATAATTTTCATATTTATTTATATATATTAAATTAAAGTAAACTAAAATATATTAAATTCAATTGAAGTGAATTAAATCAAATCAAAAAAAATTAAATTAAAATACCCGTATATACCTACATATTTACATGATATTCCAAGCAATTTTTAAAAAAAGTGCTCGGCCATCATAGATCCGCCATTTTGAATTTTTGTAGTGAAAACTTCTATAGCCGCGCTGAATGACATTTGGGTAGAGGTAAACTCATAGATTTGCGTCATCGTCATCAATAGTTGCGTTCTATAGAAAAAAATTCTATTACTTAAAGATGTGTTCAAAAGAACACATCTATACGCATATGTTTAAAGCTGGCTCTGAACGTCAAACTTAATAGTCAAAGTTTTTGGCAGTGTTGACAGAACGTGGCGTTTCTAAAGAAATATCAACCCGTAGAATTAGTGTGCAGTACAAGAATAAGTACTTTTACCGGATGTACTAGTACATGTACAAGTGCCGCATTATTGGAATGTTTTTGGCAGTGTTGATAGATCGCAGCGCCTCTAAGGAAATATTAACCCCTATACTCAGTGTGCAGTACAAGAGTAAGTACTTTTGACGGATGTACTAATAGATATACTAGTTTCGGACTATTGGAATGTTCAGATTACTGGATTGTATCGAAGAATTCATGGTAAATCACGAATCAGACCCATCATACTTTTAGGCAACCAAGTGTACCCGTGCTCTCCAAAGGAAGGAAACTCCAAAATAAAAGTAATATTCAGCGATATAGAGATAAGAATAGGAAAAAAACTCTTGCAATAATTAATTCAGAAATTTCTAAAACAAACAATCAATCTTTCGAACAATCACAGCTGAGAAGGAGGAAAAAATTAAACGTCGTAAAGAATATTCCAAACAAAAATTAATTTACATACAGATAAATCTTCAAAAGCAGTTATAATGTTTCTAAAAGTCAAAATTTCCATAACTCACAAATTGCAGACCCATCAACAAGAAATGTGCCATATATATCCTACAAATTCACTTTGCTAACCTATCAACACAGAATCAACCTTACATTCCGGATTCAAATTCATATTATGATGATGACATTAACAGTCATTCTCATCTTCTTCAGAAGTGAGTAAGTTATGTTCCAGAATTACATAAAACAATACTAACAAGCTGTGTACCAAATTTGATTAATTAACATACTGATAAAACATCAAAACCAGTTTTAAAGCTATTTTTTCCAAACGTTTTCACTTCAGAGGGCAGTGCCTGACTGCCTATATTTTTTTAATTAAACAATGAAATTCATAATCAGTGAACTCGAAAACACCAATTTATATGAAAATTTTGATCAATTTTGAATGAAGTAGTCGGCCATATTGGATCCGCCATTTGAATTTTAAAATTATACTATGAAATTCGTAATCAGCGGCCTGGAAAACCACTAGGGGTAAACAATACAGTGATTGGTCATTTTAGAAATCGAGGAATGAAAACAATGAATTGCATGCTTGTATAAAATGAATTTACGAATTATTGTAGTGCTAGTGATTGTAAAATACGTCACTTTTCTATTTAAATAATAATTTGAATCAAAAATTTAAAATTTTATAGAAAATAAGAAGATAAATATTCGATTCATCAAAAAACATAGTTATAGATCATAAGAATGTAGTGATTGTCTAGTGGATTTACAGTAATTAGTCAACGCTTTATAATAAATAAAAGTAATTTGAAAATATGAAAAACTATTATGAATAACTAGTGATCACTCCAGTGATGAACACTCCAGTGATCTAATAAAAGAAAAATATTTATTGTTAAAAAAAAAACAATTTAAACATAAATTTATAATTAATATTATGTTTATTCATTTAATTGCCACCAATATTTTCTTGATCATCAATCAACTCTATGATTTTTTTTCCGCCAATTTTCCGTTTTTCTTTTTCTTTTCGAATTGGTAAAACCATCCTACGTTATAGATAATCATACAAACTTAAAACAATCGGAACACAGCCTGAATATATAAATATATTCAACCTTTCCGGAGCTATGTAACAATTACGGAGTCTTTTTAGGACTAGCAAAACAAATCTCATGTGAAATTTGTCTTTTATTTAATAGCTTTCAGTCCACCTTCGTGACACTCAACAAAAACCATAAATATAACATTGTTTTTAAGATCTTTCCATTAAGTTTGAAATTGCCGTGATCAATTTCATAAACATTTTGTGCCCCACGAGGGGCTATTATGTTTTTCATTTTTGGACATACCATAAAATAAGTTTCATCACCATTGGAAACACGAGTCGGATCTTTTAATATGTTTAAATATTTAATTTTTGATAAATAATCATATATTTCACTCAACCATTTTTTAATATTACTCTCACTTACACAAGAGCTGGGGCTTTAGTTGCTCTTTCTGGAAATCTTTCAATAAGAATCGAATTCCTTTCAATAAAGTCTTTATACCACCCATATTTTTATATAAAACTGGTAAATAACTGGCATATTTCACACGAGATTTGTTTTGGTAGTCCTAAAAAGACTCAATAATTGTTATAAAGCTCTGGAAAGGTTGAATATATTTATATATTCAGGCTGTGTTCTGATTGTTTTAAGATTGTACCTTCTCTCATGTTTGGCATTTTATGTATATTAACACTAGCGTATTTAACCTAGAAATAAATAAATTAGTATTTTCACTAACTACAATAACAAATACATAAATAAATTCAAGTAAAATAGATTTTTCAGTTTTAATTGCTTTAAAATTGTGTACTGAATATTTTTCTTGTCCTCTTATTTGTAGGTTAAACACTCTAGGAATAACTGTCACATAGTTACTCTAACGTCAAAATACTAATTGGTCGGATGATCTATCACTATAAAAACTGTTTATCGTGCGATATTTATTGTCTTATCATATTTTTCACAGTCAGTACTTTATTTTTATCAAAAAACTTTTTATTTCGATAATTTAAACCTGTATTCATTTACAAATGCCAAAAATCAGCACAAAAATCATTTTTAAAGCATGAAAATATCTAGAAATAGTAAAGTTACTTTTTGTACATTTCTGTCTAAAATGACGTAAATCTTGGAATGGTCATTTTATTAATTAAATACACACATGAAACTTTAAGTTATAACAAAGTTATGGGTTGTATCCAATACAGAAAAGAATATAGAATTTTCTTCTGTTAATAAACAATTATGTCACCAAAAGATTGTCTTATAGTTATATAGTTTTCAAATTATGACCAATCACTACCTACTGACCAACAACTGTACTATTTACCCCTATATCAATTCACGTTTAATCTGAAACTTCTTTCTAGTTTTGGCAATCTTTTTGAAATCCCGACCACTACTGTGCGTCGTAAGTCTAGGGCGACCGGCCAGAGTTGAAGTTTAAGAAACTTGAGAACACTGGGCAGAAAACGATCTTGAAATTATATAATTACATTTTGTAAAATAAGTAGAATTGTGTATAACAAGATTATGTTATAAGTCCATACACATTTTTCTCCAAATCCCAAAAAGCGATTGATTGTTTCTGGCCTTTTCTGGCTGTACCTGCTATGGATGCATATAAAAAGTTGTTTCTTATATTTCGCTTTTTAGATTTGAATGTGTTTTTGTATTGTGTATGTGTTTTTGTATTGTGTTTGCGTTGCGTTGTTGACTCTCGAATAGTTTTAGCGCCAGTATCAAAACCTTCTTAACCTTTTGGGTACATTTGACAGCTGAGGCTCGTCATGCATATGTTTCACTTGTCTTGCATTCCCTAAATAAATACGTACCCAAAGGGTTAATAGACTTCTCCGGGTTTGATTAATTACCTTGGTCTAGCAGCTGCAACGTTCCCCAATGATATGATTTCGTATGCTGTTACCTTCCATTTGGAGAACAAACATATTTCGTCAGCTTCGTATAACACGTACAACTAAGGGTATCTGACCTTTACATCCGTTTTTGCGCAAATAATGAAATTTCGAAATAATGAAACGTATGAAAACCTAAACAGGCATTTACATACAAAAAGCCTTATTTACACTTAAACTGGTTTAGTTCTCCTCGAAGATAGAAACACAGAAGTGAATCAAGAAAAAAAAACACATACTCTTTTTCACACTTATCTTAATCGATCTTTTAAATTATGTTTTTCAGGAATATATTTACTCCTATGTGTCTAGTCACATGCGTCTAGTTTGTCGAGGTTTTGTTTTTCTAAATTATATTTCCGTATTTTAAATGAAATAATTACATTAGGATGATGAATATAATTATGCAAATTGGAGTGTTGAAAGTTGATAAGAAAAAGGTAAAGATATTTTTTTAGATATTTCTCTATTTGTCCTGCAAAGTTCTGTGAAAGCAGACGAAAGTTTATGAAAACTTTTTATAGCTTAAGTTTCCAGTAATTGGATTCTCACAGAGCACTTTAAAAAGTCAGTAGTTAATTTTTCAACAACGAATTAAATTTATAATTTTTGCTGAAACTTTAATTAGTTCAAAAGAGCATGTCTTTCGCAGTTAAATGTTTCTTTTGGATGACTAAACAATGTGTGTATAATGTAGAACAGTAAACTTAACACAGTTCAGTAAATCAGAACAGTAAACACCCCTCTGGGGGTTTTGCAAGTCAAAATAAAAAAATTAAAACAAATTAATCATTGATGGTATTAAAGGCCGTTTTATGTGATTTTTAAAAAATGATGAATTTTATAGAATGTAAAGAATTAATTTCGAGATGATTTGCTTTACAATGCGAAGAATTAATATATGATCCCTGCTTTTAGTTTTAGAAGACGAATAGTCACCGAAAGGAAGCGTTGAGCCGATTTTTTGAGTTAGAAGATGAAGTTTGAGTTAGAGATTTTTTTTAACGAATCCTATCCTATTGTGTCCTACTTAGCAGACATACTTGCGATTCTAAATGAAGTAACATATTCGTCTCAGGAGTGAATGAACAGCAATCAATTAAAGAAAAACATATGAATTGGTTTGAAAACTTATCATGTGGTCAATATATGTCAAGGAGAATGAGAATTGCTTTATAATGCAAATAATTAACCAGCAACCATAGATCCCTACCTATAGTTTCAGAAGACGGATATTTACCGAAAGGAAAAATGTTTGGCAATGAGCTTTGTGAACCGATTTTATGATTTAAAGGATGATGTTAGATTTTTTTTAAGCGAATGCAGTCCTGACTATTCCAAAATTTTGTGATGAAATATGGGTGGAATGTTTGTCTTATTTAGCAGACATACTTGCTATTCTAAATGAAGTAAACATATCCATTCAAAGAGTAAAAGTACATTTAAAAATAAAAGAAAAAGAATATGAATTGGTTTTAAAATTTATCACGTCGTCAATATACCATATATCGAAGAGACTGACGTGCAATGCTTCGCTAAAAACTTTTATAATGGAAAATGAATTGAATTTGGACGACAGTTTAAAAAATAATATAATATAAGCACATTTTCAACAGAAGAAAAACTATCAGAGAATGCTTACCAAGAGGAAACTAAGTATGATTGACAAATCAAAAGGCTTGCCAATGAACGAGATGGAGCAACTTATCAACATCATCAGATTCGAGGATAAAATCTAAATTTAGGATAGAGCAGCTCTTAATTTTTTTATTACAGATGCATGCAGATTACTCTTACACTATAAACATTTTAATCCTATCCGTCATAAATATCAGAAAGATGTATTATCAGAATGTTGTCAGATCCAAAAAAAAAATTCCATTTATCCAATAACGGTTTTACTGTATTTTTTTTTAACGTAAATAACAATGTCGAATTAATATTGCCGCGCTTAGCACAATGACCTCTTTTTCTGAACATTGTGGAAGCATCTAATCTAATGTAAATGTTCAAAAGCGAACCTGAAATGTTGGGAACCATTACAGGCGATGGGCGAGGGAGCTATTCAACATGGGTAATACGTTTTTACATTATTTCATCAGGACATATATTTATTCACGTACGTGAAGAATGCGTTTTTGTATTCTGTTGTGGATCTTGACTTTCAAAGGGTTTTTGTGGCAGTATCAAAATCTTCTTAATATACTTTTCCGGGTTTCATTAATCACTATGATCTGCAGGTGCAATGTGCTCTAATGATATGTTTATGTATACCGATACCTTCCATTTCGCGAACAAACATATGTCGTCGGCTCCATATAATACGTGCTAGTAAGGGTATCTGTGACCTTTACATCCGTTTGGAGCAGATTTTCGAAATAATGAAACGTATGAAAACCTAAACAGGCATTTACATAAGCCTTAATTCCACTAAAACTGCTTTAGTTCTACTCAAAGATAGGAAAACTGATATTAATCTAACAAAAAAAACCTCATATTCAAGGTTTCATTCACACTAAAATTGCTTCAGTTTATTTTATCTTTGCCTATCGTTATTTAAATTTTTTTTTCAGAAATTCTGCTCTCATAAAGAAATATTCAAAGCATATAAGTAACAAGTTTAGATCAGCTATTATTATCAATAACATATGTTATGTACTGCAATAAAAGCAATTAAATTTGTGTTAATTAATATTTAACCATACTTCACGCTATTTCTCCTTAAAGACAAAGAGACTTTTAGCTCTGTTTTTCCTGCAAAGTTCTGTGACAGCAGACGTAATTTTATGGAAAGTTTTTTATAGTTTAAGTTTTCAGGAATTGGATTCTCACTGAGCACTGTTAAAAGAGTTAATTTCCCAACTACGAATTAAATTTATTTTTCTCTTTTCCTCATTTATATATCGCTGGGCATTCAAATATTTCTTGTGGATGAGTAAGCAATGTGTGTATAATATAGAACACTGAACTACAAACTGAAATATTAACTGTGTTAAGAGGAACCCAGGGGTTCCCCAACACCGCCCTGGGAGTTTTGCAAGTCAAAATAAAAAAAATAAAACAAAACTCCCATTGCTGGAATTAAAGGACGTTTTAAATGATGCTGTAAAAATGATAAATTGTATAAAATCCAATGAAAAATATAATGAATACGACGACTAATCATCAAACAGCACCTCATAATTTGTTTTGTGCAAATAGTGTTTACCTAAAGCATTGTCTGCTTAAGTATACCTAAGATATACCTAAAATGTATAGTGTTTAGTAGAGCAGTGTTTCCCAAAGTGTGGTACGCATACCCCAAGGGGTACGCAAATGGTTTGAAAGGGGTACGAAACTATGTTCCAAAATTTTATTTTTTTGTGTGTGCCTGGATAAGTGGATATAAAACTTATTACACATTTTTTGTATAAATGTATTGATTTCCGCGTGAGTAATCTTTCGGCAATTGCGTCACCATTTAACAATAATTCTTAGGATGTATTCATGTATGATTAATAAAACACAAATTAATTAAACACGATACTCTAAAGGTAAAAATGGTCAGAAGGACACGACTCTCTAAAGGTAAACATGAAACAGAAAATGGAACTTGAAAATGGAAGCAAAATTGAAGAAAAGTTTGTATACACTAGCGAATAAAATTAAGCTTTAACTCGCGAATTTAAATCTCCTTAAACTTTAATTTTATCCGCATGTATCCGCTAATAAATCAATCAAACAAATCTGGAAACTGTATATTACTTAAAAAAGAGCGGTAAAGTTTTTATTTCAAAAAATATATCTCGGAAATTTTCTAGGGATGCGAAGTGTTAAAAAATATTTGAAAGAGGAACACGTGAATCGAAAGTTTGGGAAACACTGTTCTAGTGAATTACCTCATGGTCGATAGCAATTTGTTCCTTTTGGGGACAATAAAGATTATTATTATTAATTTCTAGAGAATTGAATTGGAGATTATTTGCTTTATTATGATTAGAATTATTCAGCAGTTATAGAACACGGCTTTTAGATTCGAACGTAAGATGGTTATCGAAAGAAATATTCATAGTTAATAGTTCATTATTATTTATCGAGCCGATTTCTTGAGTTAAAAGATTATGTCATATTTTTTAACGAACGTAGTCATGATTGTGTTCCAAAATTATGCGATGAAATATGAGTTTGTCCTATTTAGGAAACATACTTGCTATTCTAAATTAGGTAAACATGTGCATTCAAGAATTGTAGATGCTTATAAATATTAAGCTAGCCAATGAAGGAGAGGAACAATTTAGCAATTAATAGCAATTTTAGCAATAATAGCAATTTTAGCAATAATTATTTTCAGCCAAGCTCAACTTACAATTAGCTAAATATATTATTAACGAACTTGACACAGGTAAACATGTACTGGGCGTTTTCTTTGACTTGTACAAGGTCTTTGACGCCGTCAACATTGATTTTATGGTAACTAAATTTAAAAACAATGGTTTTCCTAGGGACTTTTTCAAGGTTGATTAGATCCTTCCTTACACGAAGAAAGTTGATTGTATATGCCAATAACTACAAATCTAATAGCAATTATATAACTATAGGTGCCCTTCAGGGATCTGTTATAGGGCTTCTATTTCTGCTGTTTATCAACCATCTTCCACTTTATTTATGCTTATAAGCACCTATTCAACAAAAGAAAACTATCAGAGGATATTTACCCAAGAGGAAACTAAGAATGATTGAAAATTAAGATAGCTTGCCAATGACTTGTCAACATATCATCAGATTGGACGTTAAAATCTAAATTTAAGATAGAGCAGGTCTTAAACTTTTGGATAAGATTCATGCAGAATACTCCTACACAGTTATAAACATTTTAATCCTATCCGGCATAAATATCAGAAAGATGTAATGTAATCAGAATGTTGCCAGACCCTAAAAGTTTTATCAATAAGAGCTATTTATGATGTTTTGCCGAACGCGATGCAACTTATATAAGCGTAAAATCAGATAACGTTAAGACAATATCAATCAGACAACTTTTAAGACAGCTGAACATCTACAAATTATATAAACAGAATGCAGGCACACTCCATTATCTAATCATATCTAACATATGATACAAAATTAGAAAACATCTGGGGAACGAGTTGCTATTAATACATAGATGCGGGTTAGGTAGAGTATACGGGTCTGTTGAAAATTTTTTTAATAAAATTAAATATAATTAAATAACTCCAAAAGCAATCAATTCAAAACTGATTGTTTTAAACTATCATATTATATAATAACTGATGTTATTGGTTTTCAACATTTTTCAACAAGTTCCTAATTTTCACGATTTTTCATCGAATATGTCGTAACACATTCCTATAAATTATAACAAAGTTTTCACAATTTTCGCCAAATCCAAAATTTTTATTTTATTTTACAAAGAAAAAACATCAAATTTGCCAACTTTTTTCAACAACTTTTTTTCTGGATTAAATTTTCCTTAAATCTAGTTAATAAATGAATGCAAAAACTCACCTCTCAAAGTAGAAAATAGAGAAACCATTTCGCAAACACACTCACAAAACGTCGTAGAACGATTTCATTAACTTTTAGCACAATTTATACTGAATTTCTGCTCATTTTTGCTCACAAGATCATTCACTCACACACGACAACCGCACGGCAATAACTAAAAACGTTCGGAGTCGAGTTCGAACTCACCTTATCTGCACTGATTACGCTCGCTTCGACCCGATTTGTTTACATTTTTTTGCATCCCCGAGGCTAAGAAACCAACGAAACGCTAGAAATTGCTGCATTTACTGTTCACTAAACAGAATCTCTGCTTAATTTAGTAAAACAGTTTACACATATTCTAACAATTTTTTTTATATTTTTACCAAATTTTCCAAACTTTTGAGCAATCTTAACAATATCGTACTAATAAGAAACCAAAAATTTTCCTTCTAAAACTCGCAAAACTTTTTTCATAAAATTTCAGAAATTTTTCCTTAATACTAGTTAAAAAATCAAATTAAAAAAACCTCACTCACCATAACAGAAATTTCAACAAAAGTTTTACAACAAACTCACAAAACGTTATTCAACAATCTCACAAAACTTTTAGCACCATTTTCACTGAATTTCCACTAATTTTTGTCCACAACAAAATGCATTCACACCCGCCAATCGCACGACAATAACTAAAAACATTCGGAGTGGAGTACCAGCTCACCTTATTTGCACTGATTACGCTCGCTTCGACCCGATCTGTTTATATTTTTTTGCATCCCCAGGACCAAGAAACCAACGAAACGTTAGAAATCGCAGCCATTTATTGTTCACTAAACAGAATATGTGTTCAAATTAGTAAAACAAGGGTATAGGTTTTCCATATATGCATAGGCATAGGACCGTAAAATTTCCAATCCTATATATTATATTTAGATGTTCATATTTCATTCATTTTCTTAAAGTTTTTGATCTAAATCTATATTATCTAATTCTAGATGTTATTGATCTAGATAAAATGTTTGCATATGAAAAGAATTTTATGAGGTCAAGTCTAGTTAATACAATATGACTAGATTATTAAGGGTTTAGTCTAGATGAAACCTTGAATACCAAGTCTAGTCAATATAATCAGACTAAATTATTACAAATCTATTCAAGATAAAACATTATAGATGACCATGTTTAGTTTTTACAATTAGAATGGATTATTAAGAGTTGAGTCTAGATGAAACTTTGAAGGCCAAGTTTAGTCCATATAATCCGTATAAATTATTAAATATCTACTTTAGAGTTGGTAAAACAATACTACATTATAGATAATCATATAAACTTAAATCATTTAAACTGTGTTCCGACATTATTAAGTTTATTAAATATGTAGTTTAAATGAAACATTGCAAACCATGTCTAGTCAGATTTTACATAGTCATATACATAGTCATAGTAACTTATTACAAATTTAGTCTAGATAAAATATTGATGACCAAGTTTAGTGTATACAATCAGACTAGTTTATTAAAAATCTAGACTACATGAAACCTTCAAGATCAAGTCTAGCTTATACAATCAGCCTTGATTATTACAAATCTAGTCCTAAAATCTTGAAGACCAGGTGTAGTTTATAAAAGCAGACGTAATTATTAAACATATAGTCTAGATGAAACAACCTTGGAAGACGCAGACAAAGTTTCAGCAGCTACACTAAACGCCTTAAATTTTAAAACTAATTAATGAATTACGACCACCATGTCTTATTATATCAAATAATTGATTAATTGAAACAAAGTATTTAATTTTCGATACTTCTTAGGACTTAATAAAATCTGTTTCGATTAAAATTTGTTTTAGCAATTGATGTATTTGATTAATGTATTTAATTGTATTTAATATGAACACAATGTACATTATGTACATAGAAATGTGTGTAGATTTGTTTTCTCGGTTGATGTCGAGTGTTTTTTCTGAAAAGAACCGTATTCTTGACGTTTCCGCAAACTAACATTCGCCATTCTCAAGAGATATATTTACGTCAGTGCGGGTTATGCGTTAGACGTTAGACGGATAGACGTATATTCGTGGCATTTTCGTAGGTCGTGAGCTAGTCTTTTGGATTGGGTGGCGAGGGTGTTGAATACAAATGCTAGTTGTTTAGGGTGATGGCGCGAAGAGGCGTTCAGATATCTATATATATGCGTTGCTTTCCGGTATACTGTGTGACTCAAGGTGCCGTCTAGTTTTTGCTGTACCAAAACATCCAAGAAAGGGAGTCGTTTATGCTTTTCTACCTCCAATGCGGATTTGATTTGGCCATATTGGGAGTTAAGATAGATGAAGAATGTGTCCAGTTCTGGTTTGTCGTGGGGCCAGATTACAAATGTGTCGTCCACATACCTCAGCCAGGGTGCAGGTTTAAGTATAGCGGATGAGATTGTTTTTTTCTAATATGTTCGCTATTACTGGGGATAGAGGTGAACCCATTAGTGCTCCTAGAACTGGTTTGTATATTTGACCATCGCAGCTGTAGTATGTAAAATTTACACAATGTTCCGTCAAATCTGATACATACTTTGCTGGTTTCATTTAGATGTTATGATGTTTAACGCCTCATGGACCGGTACTTTTATGAATAAATATATAATTTCAAAGCTCACAAGAAGATGGCAGGGCAAGAGTTGGTGATTTTTTTGGATGTCTATAAAGTGTTCAGCATTACGGGCATAGGAATCGCAATCTTCGGCGTATAGTTGTAAACACATTGCTAAATGTCTCGCTAGAAGATAAACTTTTGTTTATGTGAGTGTACACAAACCAGTGTACTTTTGGACCTGCTGGAATTTCGGTAAACCATATATCTTGAGACATCGTGATGATTTCTTCCTTGGTATAAGCCTGATCATGTAATATTGTGGTCTGTTTCTGTTTATAGTTATCACTATAAACAGAAGATGGATACAAAGCAATTTCCTTCAGCTCGTAGAACAAAAATGTTGTTGTTCTCTTAGGAGCATACTCTGTTTTCTCAAGGATTCCGCGTTGATGTTGAGGATTGATTGCATTTTCGACGTTTTTTCCACCACCTCCTGTCACATTATTCGAGAAAATAAAACAGGAAACAAGCCACATCTTAAGATCTGCTGAAGTACCAACATCTCGTACTAAAAATTAATAGCCGTCAAGGTCCTAATAGAACAACAACATTGTTGTTCTACCAGCTGAAGGAAATTGTTTTGTACTCATGAACAGTGCTGACCATAAACAAAAACTGACCACAATATTAGATGATCAGGCTTATACCAAGGGAGAAATCATCACGATGTCGCAATATATATGGTTTACCGAAATTCCTGTACGTACAATAGTTCACCGGTCTATCGTCTTGCGACACATTTAGCACATGTGTTTACAACCATACGCCGAAGATTGTGATTCTTATGTCCGCAATGCTGAACACCATGCATGTGGTGTGGTGAAGGGTAAAACATCTACCATCATTAGCTGATATCGTGTACTAAATATTATTTTAATTCAATGTTTGGAATTAATTATTATCATAATATGATATTTTAAAGTAGATTCAGATATAATATTAACTAAACCTAAACAAAAGGGATCAACAGTTCTTGGAACCTTTCGTAATCGAATTGAGAATAAGAATATGAGTGAAAACAGATAATTCCAATTTCTCTTCGCTGCATTCGTGGGTCCAGACAGTTTCTCCTCTCCCCGTCTAGCTTACCTACCCTCTTAAGTGTTGACAAACACAAAACAAATATTAACCGATTTCGTTATTAGACATGTTTGCGTCTGGTTCGATTATGATTTGTGTTTTTGTTGATGACAATAGGACGTAAACAAACAGAGCCATAAATAATATATAATCTTTAAAAATAATATTAATATAAAATATTGTTTAAATAAAGAAAAAGTTAAAACAATAATATAAATTATTACATTCACATTTTAACTGTAATATACAGAGGTATTTAATTTATGTTTAATATTTTAGACTTTTATAAAAATACATTCAAAACTGTGTACATTTTCCGATAGAACTAGATATATGAAACTTAACTCAGTTTTAATCTCACATTTACCTATCAAATTGGTAAATGTATACATTATCGTTTTTATACTTTTACTTTAACCTTCGAGCGGGCGTAAATTTTACGTCATAGAATTCAGAATAAATATTCACTATTTTAAAACATAGAGTATAGTAATTATTTATAATTAAAGAAAATTATACTTGAGCTTAAACAATATTTTATTTGCAAAACTATTAATAAACAAACATAAATAAACAAATAATACAAACATAAATAAACAATACATATTTTATACAATAAATATAAAAACAATTTTTTAGTCAGAATTGAACTCACTATTTATATTCGCACAATCAACACAAACAATTTTTGTTAAAAAGTGAAGCTTACATGTAAATGTCTGATAATTGTTACATTTCGTTGATGCTGATGTTTTTTTTTGTGCCGTGCGCACGAAAGACATGTAACGCGTTTTGGAGCTTGTTCTTCTCGAACTCTCGCTTTAGGCATTCCATAATTTCTTTAAAAAAATTCTTGCACATCCGATGGTAAGTTGTGATGGCTCGCTCGGAATGTCAAATGCTTTTTCTAAGGGAAAGATCTAATTTTTTCAAAAATATCCGTTTTTAACGGACTGGTTAGCAAAGTAATATAAGATTTGTAAAAATATTCCGCCAATATTGATAAAACCGAAAAAAACTATACAAAGCCATCTAGTTATTCAGGAAACAGAATATGCCGTATAATAAATAACTAGTGTTTTTTTTTTAGTTTTAATGGAGTATATATTATTTGTATGGTTTAATGTTGACAATAATACAAGCGCAGAATTTTTTCGAGACACATAAGAAGTTATCATTTGGTCTTTTTAGAATCCAAATAAACTGGTCTGAATCTCTTATGAGGAAGAAATTCTACTGGAATTTCACGTTTATTCTTTTTCAAGGTTCCAATAAGCATATTTTCTTTTCTAATAAAGAGTCAGCGAGAGGGACACTCGTATAATAATTAGCTGTCGTTAAATTTCTATTGGAAAATATCAATATTTACACTACGTTGATACTACAATTACACATGTAGTCGCGCGCCGTAAATTTTCTCCGAACACATTAATTTACTTAAGACGCAATGCAGACCAAATGTTGTGGCTCAAAAACAAATAATCCTCTACAACAGAATCTATAAGCATTGTTCCCAGAATAGATACGGATTATTCTTACAATTACACATGTACAGTCATTATATTACAAAATTCGCCGTAAAATTTACAACTGCGCGCCCGCTCGAAGACTTAACAACTATAACACATTTACTTTGAATATTATTTTCAGAAATATTTATCTAAGGATGGAATGGAGTTTTCTGAAAACAATAATTATAATTCTAAGGGTTCCGTGATTCGACAAATTTTGAAGACGACTGATTTAGAACAATAAAGGATATTTATTCTCTTTGCTGAAACATTGTTGAGTAATGTGTAAATCTATACCAATTAAGGAAATATTTAATGGCTTAAAAATGTTTAAAATTATGTTTAAAATTCAAATAACTAAGAGAATAGGGTATTATTAACTGTGTCATTTATGTATTTCACCAAGCGATGGTGAATTAATACGCTTGTGATTTAAGACATGATATTTTAAGGTTGCATACCGTATCCTCCAGTGCATATTTTGACGATATTTATAATATGTTAGTAACAATTGTTTCCGAGTGGTGGTATCACATACGTTTTTTTTTTATGACAGCATGGGTCGTTTTTGTTATCATTATATAGTCAATTTGTTTGTTAATAGGAGAGTCTATCCAAAATTTGGGGTAACAACAAAATTTTTAATAAATAAATCAAATGAATGGAAAAATAAATATTGTTCATTCTACGGTCTACATTACAACAACAAAAAAGAAAGATGAATTAGAGAAGATGTTCAAATTGTTCTCTACCTTTTAATAGCTGGGAATAGTTAATTCGGATAATAAAACTGTTAAAAGCATTTCGTATTTTAGTTACGTATATTTCGTTACGTATTCTTGCTTCCAAGTTCTCTAATGTTACTGGCTTATTTACGTACACAATGCCCTTTAAATAGGAAGGAATAATCCAACGTTGTCAAGTCGGCGGATCGTGGGGACCACTCAATATATTGCTTTCGTCCAATCCATCTTCTAGGTAAAGTAACATTTAAATACTCGAGCACTTCCCTACCAAAATGTGCGGAAGCATCATCTTGCTGAAACCAGACATATAGGTGGATGTGATCATTATTACGGGGTGGGGTCGATTTTCTTGTGTTCGTGGAATGATTTGTGTACGTAACATTCGCAAGGTACTTTTCAGATGTTAGTGTTCGATCTATAACCAAAGGGCCGATTATAATACCATCTAATATCCCAGACCACAACTTCATTTTTACGTGTGGATTTACTTGATGCCAGTTTCTACAGTTGTGTCTATTCACACAACCATTCAATTGGAACGTGGTTTTATCTGATATCACAATGTTCTTCATAAAATTGTCGTCATTTTTGGCTTATACAAATTTTTGAACGGTTCGTGTCGCTGTGGACCAACGGATAGAGATTATGTATGGATGGGAGTCATTAAATAAACGACACGCTTCCGCGTGAGTTCTCTTACAATCCCTATAACCAACGATTATCAGAATTTATATCCTTACTGATTCTGTTAAAATCAATTCATAAACTTGATGTGCTAACGGTATTAAGCTTGACAAGATGTCACGTGTATCACATTATTATTTCTATTCATTTATAAGGAATATAAATAATAATAATGAATAGAAATAATAATAATAATGAATAGAAACTTCCATTCATTCAATATTTATATTTCCATTTATTTGATTTATTTCTTAAATATTTTGTTATGTGACCCCACATTTTTGATAATTTTTTTTATATCGTTCGTCGTTTATAAAACGACCCATGAGGTCATTGAAAAAAGTATGTGGCGATACCACTCGGAAACAATTGTTACAAACAAATTAGAAATATCAAAATATGCACTGGTGGATACTGTATGCAACCTTAAAATATCATGGCCTAAATCACACGCGTATTAATTCTACAGCGTTTGGTGCAATACTTTTGGCGGACCCTGTATATAACACTACCGACAAAACAAATGGACAAAATTGAATTGGGAGAACCTTGAGACACAAAACTACATTTAAGCGAATGTTCTGATCATTAGACGACTATTATTTTTAATGATGTTAAAAAAAACTTCGTATAATATTTGGGTTAAGTCATTTTGGCGGGTATCCTAAGACATGCAACTATGGTGAGTAGTGGGTGTAATTTTCGAGGTCTTTTTATATCAAAAGTTGAGTTTTTGAACGATTGCATGCTGAGAAAGGATATAGAATACCTTTTTTTCTAAAATAAAGGAAGGGATGAAATAGGGGATGAAAGTTTGTATGGGAAGCTTATTATTTCTCAAGTTAGGGATATGAAATTTTATGTTTAGGCTTTTGGTACGAAATAATAAAATATGTATTTCATCGTTTTTTGTAATATCATCCTTCAAGGGTAAAATTGTGAATGATTTAGGTCCTTTCTGACAAAATAAGTGAAGTGACTAAACAAATTTTTGTCAAACAAAGTTTGTGATGCTAAAACTGGCTACATTAAAAAAAAAATAATTAAAAAAAAAAAAAAATTTAGAAGGTAGGGTCAGGATCGCTGATGATGGTGGATGCGCCGGATGGGTGCGTGATGGTGAATGCGCAGGTGTACGTCAAGTTGTTGGCTGTTGACGGAAGAGAAAAAAAATTATAAATCAATAAAACGTCTTGTCGTTCTTAAACTTACGTAATCAAATCACACACTAATATTTTTCTAACGTGTGGTATTTAAAAAACATGTCTCCCTTATGAAGAGCAATTCGTATTTCGCAAAATTGGCACATATAGCAGGTTAAACTTATTTTCTTATGCGCACAAACACAACACTGTCTCTGGGGTTTTATTTTGATGCCACCTGTAGTAAATTTACCCAATTTGTGTTTTTTTGGCATACTTAACAATCTTCCTGGAGGATCATTTCTTCTGGATATAGCTGATTTACTTCTGCATTTTCCGGAGTGAGTTCGCTTATCCATTATTTTGCTATATCATATAAATTGCACCTACTACACATAGTGCACCGTTGATTAATATAACAGCACTTTCTTTCCATTTCTTGGAACGACGTGCTATCGAGTAATATTACAACTACCAGACCAGCGCAATCAACACCTTTCATAAATTTGTTATAATCAACAACGTACATTGACTTTTGTCAGGCAATCAGTATTATGATTTTCTACAATATCGGCTGTATGTAAAAACAATGTAAAAACACAATGTAAAAACATGCCAACATTGCAATAAAACATTTTAACGCGATGAAACATAGATTCTCCCTTATTTAGTTCCGCATTTTTCAAACAAGGAGGTCTCAAGGAATCGTCAAGGAATCGAGAGATAGAAAAACGAGACTACTGCATGAACACGAGAGACGATTCCTTGAGACTGCCCCCAGCATGGCGACCGATCATATCCACCCTCAAAATGCAACCCCAGACACCCCAGACTCATGTACGACCAACAAGCCAAACAAACAACCGAACCGAAGCACCGCACACAACGCGCATGACCCGAAGCCAGACAGCTATAAGTAGTCGCACCGCACGAACGAGCTCTCAGTTTGCGTCTAACCGTTGACCCGCACGGACGCATATATCTCTTGAGAATGGCGAATGTTAGTTCGCCGAAACGTCTAGAATCCGGTTCTTTTCAGAACCAACCCTCAACATCAACGCGGAATCCCCGAGAAAATACACACACACACACACATATATATATATATATATATATATATATATATATATATATATATATATATATATATATATATATATATAGAAGTTTTAAAATTGTTTCTTGTAATCGGCTTCCTTCTCCACAGTAAATACGAAAATTACAAATGTAGCCAGTTTTAGCTTCAGAGACTATTCTTATGAGTATTCCATATTTGATAATTTTTGTAGCATTCTAAACTTTGAAGGATAACGACCGCTCCATGGCATGACGGTTTCATCAACCCATAATGCACTTTGCGGCTTGTAAATAGGGCTTCAGACGAGAACGATATTTTTCTCGTCTCGTGTCGTCTCGTCTCGTCTCGTAAAAGCGAGACGAGAACGAGACGAGACCGCATGTGGTCTCACTCTCGCGAGAGCGAGAACGAATGTGGTCTAGCTCTCGCGAGGGCGAAAACGTATGTGGTCTCGTTCTCGCGATACACGAGAGTCTTTTATTGTTCCATGCCATGTTTCCAAGATATGTTTTCTTGATTTTATTAATTTTTGCATCATCAAATTGAAGAGCATCTCTGGGTGGTCATTCAGGGCGTTGAAAATATATATATATATATATATATATATATATATATATATATATATATAGGGCTTCAGACGAGAACGATATTTTTCTCGTCTCGTCTCATCTCGTCTCGTCTCGTCTCGTAAAAGCGAGACGAGAACGAGACGAGACCGCATGTGGTCTCACTCTCGTGAGAGCGAGAACGAATTTGGTCTCGCTCTCGCGAGGGCGAAAACGTATGTGGTCTCGTTCTCGCGAGACACGAGAGTCTCGTTTTTAATCCCGGTCATACTTCTTCTTCAATCTTTGATAATAATACGGGCAGTGGTAATATGTTCTTGCATAAATTTGAACTGCGGACTCGGGCAAGTTACATTTCATTATATAACAATTAAAAGAGTAGGTATTGTAATGAAATAGATGTCGTAGACAATTTCAAATTATGTTCGTTTCTATTATTAATTTTTAATCGTCAACAATATAGAAGGTTTATATAAACAGACATTTATGGTGTGTTATCGCTACATTTTCATGTGGATGGAACAGAGCGAAATTAGAAGATAATAATAGTAACCAAATAGAAAATTTATGTAAAGGGACGGTGATTAGTGACAATAAAATGAATTATTACCTCGTTTTGGACTATCTTTACAATAAGTTTTAGCAAGAACGATATTTGGCGAGATTAGACGAGACGAGACAAACGGTAACGAGAGCGAGACGAGAGAAACGGTTTCAAAAGCGAGAGCGGGACGAGACTAACGGTTACGAGAGCGAGATGAGACTAACGGTTACGAGAGCGAGAGCGGTACTGAGACGAGAGTAATTTTTTACACAACAAACGAGAGCGAGACGATATTTTTGAAACTCTCGCCCTATCTCATCTCGTGTGAAGCCCTACTTTTAAACTTAAATAGGGAGAATTTTTTAAGGCAATCTCAATCATCTCTGTTATCATTATATTAAAAATGCCATGAGTACAACATTTGTCGAAATCGATCCCTGCTCATTTCCAGATCTCAGATCCCCTTTCATTGCAGCAAAAATCTGTGTTTGAATTGTTTTGTATGTCGACCAATATTCATCCCTCGTGTCTTTGCAAACTTTGCCTATTAGTCGAAGTAATAAGTGTTCGCTCTAATTTTGTGTGACCTGTGTGCGCACTTTTTTAAGTGTGTGCAGTTTTTTCAAAAATACCTAATATAAAAATATAAAATGAATACAGAATAATATTAATATTCAGCTAAATATTGTACCTACCTGAATCGATTTTACAGCATTCCACTTGTACTACATACATTTCAACGGAACAGAATGCAAAAACTACTCTAAAATCAAGTCAAATCATTAGTTTTCGTGAAGACAGAATTTAGCTGATTACTGTGGCTGCCACTTTTCATTCAAATGAAAAATAATAAAATTTAATACTTACATTGTAAAACGTCTGATCTAAATTTAAAATAACACATTTGACAAAACAAATAATCAAGAACAACAATCCACAATTACTTATTATTGTATAATTTTAGAATTAAAGAATACAGTTTTTATTATGGACTTATCAAATTCATCAAACTAAAACCGCGCTCGCAATCCGAACTACTGGCCAGAAAAGAGCCTCCGATATCTAGTATTTTTAGTTATTCATACAAAACATAACCATTTCTTCAAAATCTTTTATATGTTTAATTTTGATTTTTTCCTTCACTGCATATTTACAATAAAAAAAATTATATTAAAATAAAGTAATAAGTAAAATAATATTTTAAACACAATTTTTCAATTTCTGCTAGCCCATAATTAAAATATGGTGAACCATCCATCAAATGATCTCCAATCTTCTACTTCATCCGATGGAAACCTTTCTTCCAAATTTTCACATAATAAATATTAACATTAAAAGCACGCTTATTTTATTGTTCCATGCCATGCCAAGATATGTTTTCTTGATTTTATTAATTTTTGCATCATCAAATTGAAGAGCATCTCTAGGTGGTCATTCAGGGCGTTGAAAATATAGATATAAAGCACTGAGTTCTTCAAAAATTGAAGACTCTCTCTCTCCAGTCGTTTATTTCATAAATGAAATGTCGTGATCTCATGTTGTCCTGTCATGTCGCTGAATTAGCGATGTCTCTCTAGTTATCTCTCTCTGTTGCTGTCCTTATGTTTGTTTGAAAGGAAATTCCTGTTATTTCTTTGATCTGGTCCACCCACCGTTTCGGAGAGCGTCCTCTGGGTCGGGTTCCCTCTACTTTTCCTTGAATTAGAAGTTTTTCCAGGTTATCGTCTCTTCTTATGTCTTATGTAACGCTATCGCGTTAATCATTCGCGCTATCGCAGAATTCTTCGTCTGACGACAGTTGATAGACGTTCTTTTATGTTTAATTTTGCAAGAATGGAGACGTTAGTTCTGTGTGCTGTCCAGGGTATTCTCAAAAGACGTGTCCAGCACCACATCTCAAACGCTTTCACCCTCGCTCTGTCTGTTGTTTTTAGAGTCCAAGTCTCGGCTCCATATAAAGCCACAGGAAAAACTAACGCATTGACAAGCCTTATTTTTGTGTTGTTTGAGACTTGTTTGTCTTTCCAGATTTTGTTGAGGTTCGACATCGCGCTTTTGCCGAGTCCGTCTTCTGATTTCGGCAGACGTATTGCCGTCTTTATTTATTTGCGCGCCAAGATATACTATTTCATGGACGTTCTCTATATCTTGTATGTTCGGTATATGTTCTATGTTATTTCCTCGATAAATTGTCATCAATTTAGTTTTTTGACGGTTCACTTTTAATCCAAATCTTAGGCTTTCTTCTTCCACCCTCTCGATGAGTTCCCTCATTCCCAATTCCCAAAATTCCCAAATTGAAGACAAATGTTCTAAATTAACTTAAAATTCAATGTTGTTTAACTTTTTTAAACAAAATTTGGAAATTGGATCATCTTTATCTTGTTTAATGTATTCAATTTATGATTCATAATTTATAATAATCGCTATTATTGCAAAATGTCGTGACAACCACAACTTTGTGAAGCTTCAATAATCTCTTTAAATTTACTTGTTTTCGTCGCGGATCTCAAGAATAATGAATAAACAGTTCTCAACACTGTTTCTCTTGTGGCCTTTACTTGTTTCCATGTATCCGAAATACAAATTTAATCGGTATGCAACACAATGTTGTTGTACCAAATGTGGTACATTCTGCTTTAATTTAGCTGCTACACCATCCATCAGATTTAAACATAACCATCCTTGCAAATCAATTTGGTTATATTCATAAAATTGTAAAATTTCAAAAAAAAAATGAAGAGAAATCGAATGTCTTTAATTGGATTATCTCACCAAAAACAGTTTTATATTGATCAGATTTTCTTAAAAAACTTAGGAAATTAAAAGAAAAGAACTTAAAGAAATTAATATGAAACATTTGGTTATCCACATATCAATAATAATTGTGCTTCTTTAAGAATCAAAGTATGAAAATGTACAATTTTAATTTCATTTATTATTTCAGTTTTTACAACAGTATTCACCACTTCCAAAAATGAAAAAGCATCTTTTTTACTACAACTTTCTGGAATATGGACGTATTTTGCCATGTATTTTTTCTCGAACGGAAAGTAAAAATATATTAATTGCCAAAAATAGATTATCAATTACGATTTTTTTTGCAGGTGCAATTTTATTTTTTGCACGACAAAAAAAATTTTGTGCACGCGAATATTTTTTATGTGCGCTATGTTTAAAATGTATGTGCGCGCGCACACGCGCACAGCTTAGATGGAACACTGAAAGTATTACCAGCATTTTTATCAGTTCTATCACAGACATACTATCCGCTTTACAGATTTTGCACTATTTATAATTTACTGTATATTGTGTATTTCGTAACAATAAATTGCTCAACCACATCAACTACATTTTCCGAATTGTTTGGCATCACAAAAACACGATATTGCCCTAATAATGGTTTGGTAATTGGCACATTATCATTTTCTGACCAGTCTAGTACTTCATCATCACTTTCTTCAGAGTCACTAGATGGTATTGGTAAATTTCTATTCCTTCTTGGTCGAAAAAATTACTCGTCACTTTCGCTATCAAATTCACGAAACTCAGCATCACTTGACACTTGCGACAAATCATCTGCATAGACATCATAGACATAGACTATCACTATCACAATCCGTAGGGGGTGCTACGGGATTCAAAGATATCACTCACGTTTTGTAATAATTATGGAAAGTTTATTTACAAATATACTAGCTAACTTATAATGCTGAATTGGCGAAATTGCAACTTACTCTGATAACTTTGATGTTTTGTCAATCTTGTGACTCTCTTAGGGTGACTACTTTTGTGTGTCGGGCGTGATCGTATTTGCAACCCCTTACATTATACCCCACAGGTATCCTTTGTGGGGTATTATTTCTATAATTCGATCGTAAAATATCCATTACAAATTATACAATTTTACGGTATTGTTATTTAAAATTTACGTACATGGGATTATAGAAACAAGCCCATCGTTTGCTCCTTTATATTCTATGCCTGGAAGGATTTACTATCACCGGCGCATGGTTACACCATTCTAAATAAAATTTTCAGTTTTGTTTTTGCTATTTTCAGAAGAATTCATTTATAAATGGAACAAATGAGAGGACGCGACGTAAGAAAAAAGTGTGTAATAGAAGTTATAATAATAAATATTGTAACAAATGTTTATTGAAATTGAACTTTGTAACGCTTTTAACGTAGGTACTTTTAAACAGGTACTAATACCCGGCCCGCTGACAGTCCGCGAAAAGGTACTCAAATCCAGAACGCTGATAATATGTTTACGGTAATTGTTTTTAGAAAATCTCAAACTAAATAATTTACTTACATATTTTTTTAAAATTAATATATTATGCAAATGTACAATGTGGTTACCCGCTTCAAGTTATAACGTTGTATATTTATAGAACATAATATTTCCATAAATTAATATTAATTTGTATATTATAGTGCGTAGATCGACTCCAGTCAAATAGAATGTAAAATAAATATATTTTGAATAAATAAATGATATTCACTAAGCGTGTTGCTGTTCTTTTTTTTCTCTTTTATTCTCTTCTCTTCTCTTTTATTCTCTTGGAACAAATATTCTTTCATCAAAAACGTATATTAAATTTTTTCATGAAAGTGTGTTTGCTAATGAGAAAGTAAAATTTATGTATACATTTCGACATGTAGTAGAATCATAATAAGCGAGAATGTGGAAGAAGATACATTTTGGCGTATCACATTGTTCTGTAAAACTGCTTTAACGTACATTATAAGCATTGTCTCCCAATTGTGTTTCTATATTGAAGTTATGAATTAATATGTTCAAAGCCTCCACTGAAATTAATTACAAGCTTAAAATTATGCTAAATGCCTTAATTTATGTTTACTAATTCTATTATATGTATTATCTGAATCGTTTCGTTCTGTTTACGATTTTAATACTACAGCAGACTATTGGTTCGATGTAATGAGTCTAAGCAGATTTCGCATTAATTGGTATTTCATTTAGTATATTTTCGGTAATTATCGAGCTTTCATAAAACCCTAGATTGTATTTTGTAATCGAATTAGCAGTAGGGCATATTGGAATGGCATCAATTTGTTCCAATTTTGTCCACACAAATTCAGTCGATATATATATATATATATATATATATCGATCAATATCGGTCAGTATTCACATTATCTGAATCTAACTAACAGATCAAACGCTACATCACATAAAGGATACAAAGGCTTCTATAGAATTTTCCTGTGGATTATCTTCACAACAGAAACTAGTTCAACAGGACTAGAACTTGATTAACAAGACTAAACAAAAAACACTCTAATATATTGACATGACTAGAGTGACAAAACTAGTTGAAGAAGACTAGACAGACAAAACTAGTTGTACAAGACTAGTCGGACAAAACCAGTTGCATAGCACTATAGAGATAAGCCTAGCCTAATGAAGCTAGAGAGTCAAGACTGGACAAACAACACATAAGGCTAACAATAAGTAAGATTAGATAGGTAAGAGGAAATTATTAGGTTTAGAAATATATTTTAATTCACAATTTTTAATAGATATGAGAGCTTCGAATGGGCTTAATTTATTTTCAATCCCCTAGAAATTTTAATTTGAATATGTCAGATTAATATTTTCATGCTCCATTAGCGATGCGTGTGTCTGGAAATAAATTACTGAGCGTGGCAACATTACTGTTTTTTTTTAACAATCCAGGGGAGAAATCTCTGTTGCACTAACTGTCCTCATTTACTTCATAACTCACCTTCCCATTCAGTATTTGTTTATTATTATAAATAATTTTATGTTGGTTACTAAATAATATATTTTCATAAAAGTAAACCCGGTTTGATGCTAAACAGAAGTTATCCATTAAAAATCGAACGAAAAAAATAAATAAGGTTACTCACACACGTCTTTCAACTAGCGCATACGTTGGGAGAGTTCTTGAAAAGAATATAATGGAATTATACTACATTGAAAAATGATCCTTCTGCATCTCAAGTTATATATACACAAGCACACTTTATATCTAATAAACATGAGAAGAATGTTGATATTCTAACACAATATTCTTGAAAAAAACTATAAAAGTAGGACAGTTTCTATGAAATAAATATATTTTTATAAATCACAACCAGTTTATCTAAGCCTTTACATTGGAATTATATATTATTGTAAAATACATTAAATTTATTGATAAAGTCTTGATGAAAGGGAACACGCTAAATATAAATATATATATATATATATATATATATATATATATATATATATATATATATATATATATATATATATATATATTATCCATATATATTATCCCTTGGAATAGGATACGTGATTAAATTTCCGCAATACAAAGCTCTTAATAATGTGCGTAGTAAATTGATAATTACAGGAATTTCTTTGTGTGGAAAAGGGAAAACAAATTTCGCACAGTCTTACGTTGTGTTATCCATTTCACCAACATTTCTTTTATGTATGTAATATATAATAATGTTCACTTTCCAGACTAGGCAGACAAGACTAGACAGACAAAACTACACAGGCAAGAGTAGACAGACAATACTAGACAAATAAGACTAGACAGACACGACTAGACAGACGAGACTAGACAGACACGACTAGATAGACAAAACTAGACAGACAAGACTATACAGGCAATACTAGACAGACAAGACTAGACAGGCAAGACTAGACAGGCACGAATAGACAGACAAGACTAATCAGACAAGACTAGATAAGAAATACTTTTTTTTTTCTTTTTTTTTTAACCCTGAGCACCCTGGGACCGCTTGTAGTATTTACATTCAGGGTGTCAGTTGTCATATATTTAAATACAATCAAATTAATTTACAATAAATTATGTTAAATGTGTTTGTGTCTTCTATCGCAGTACATGGTAGCTGGGATTAGTGGCTGGTTAGGTTGTTTTCTTCTTTTTCCAGAGACGTTCATCGGCTTCTTTTTGGGATAGGATCTTGTTGATCATGCCGCTTATAGTACCCCAGTCTTCTTGTGTTTGTAGAATTTTTTCAACTGTATTCCTTGGATTAAGGTTGTCTATTGCTATATCCTTGCGTTCTTTGTCCCATCTCGGGTAATCGTATAGCGTATGAATTACGTTGTCTAGTTGTCCGCAGTATATACAGACTGGATCTGAAGCCCTCCCGATGTTGTGGAGGAATTCCTTAGAGCTCTCATGGCCCGTGAGGATTTGGGTTAGGTGGTAGTTTATTTCTACATGTTTTCGTCCGTACCATGTCTCTATATTGGGGATGAGTATCCTTGTCCACTCGCCTTTTTGTGTCATATTCCACGCTTCCTGCCATTCTCTTAAGAGGTTATCGTTTGCCTTGTTTCTTGTTATGTCGTCTTTGGAAGCATAATGTAGGTATTTCCTTAGCCACATACAGGCAATACTAGGCAGACAAGACTAGACAAACAAGACTAGACAGACAATACTAGACAGATAAGACTAGACAGGCAATACTAAACAGACAAAACTAGACAGACAAGACTAGACAGACAAGACTGGACAAGCAATACTAGATAGACAAGACTAGACAGACAGGACTAGACAGGCAATACTAGACAGACACGACTAGACAGTCGAGACTAGACAGACACGACTAGACAGACAAGACTATAC
Organism: Phosphuga atrata; assembly: GCA_944588485.1. Lineage (NCBI taxonomy): Eukaryota > Metazoa > Arthropoda > Insecta > Coleoptera > Silphidae > Phosphuga > Phosphuga atrata. Next base: position 75,427,017 of record OX155892.1, on the reverse strand, counting down.
AGACAAGACTATACAGCCAATACTAGAGAGACAAGACTAGATAGACAAGACAAGACAGACAAGACTAGTCAGATAAGACTAGACAGACAAGACTAGACAGGCAATACTAGACAGACAAAACTAGACAGACAAGACTAGACAAGCAATACTAGATAGACAAGACTAGACAGACAAGACTAGACAGACAAGACTAGACAGACAAGACTAGACAGACAAGACTAGACAGACAAGACTAGACAGACAAGACTAGACAGACAAGACTAGACAGACAAGACTAGACAGACAAGACTAGACAGACAAGACTAGACAGACAAGACTAGACAGACAAGACTAGACAGACAAGACTAGACAGGCAATACTAGACAGACATGAGTAGACAGACAAGACTAGTCAGACAAGACTAGGCAGACAAGACTAGACAGGCAAGACTAGACAGGCAATACTAGACAGACAAAACTAGACAGACAAGACTAGACAAGCAATACTAGATAGACAAGACTAGACAGACAAGACTAGACAGACAAGACTAGACAGGCAATACTCGACAGACATGACTAGACAGACAAGACTAGTCAGACAAGACTAGGCAGACAAGACTAGACAGGCAAGACTAGACATGCAATACTAGACAGACAAAACTAGACAGACAAGACTAGACAAACAAAACTAGACAGACAAGACTAGACAGACAAGACTAGACAGACAAGACTAGATAGGCATTACTAGACAGACATGACTAGACAGACAAGACTAGTCAGACGAGACTAGACAGGCAAGACTAGACAGGCAGTACTATACAGGCAATACTTGATAGACAAGACTAGAGAGACAAGACTAGACAGACAAGACTAGTCAGATAAGACTAGACAGACAAGACTTGACAGGCAATACTAGACAGACAAAACTAGACAGACAAGACTAGACGAGCAATACTAGATAGACAAGACTAGACAGACAAGACTAGACAGATAAGACTAGTCAGACAAGACTAGACAGACAAGACTAGACAGGCAAAACTAGACAGACATGACTAGACAGACAAGACTAGTCAAACAAGACTAGACAGACAAGACTAGACAGGCAATACTAGACAGACAAACTTAGACAGACAAGACTAGACAGACAAGACTAAACAGACAAGACTAGACAGACAAGACTAGACAGACAAGACTAGACAGACAAGACTAGACAGACAAGACTAGACAGACAAGACTAGACAGACAAGACTAGACAGACAAGACTAGACAGACAAGACTAGACAGACAAGACTAGACAGATAAGCTTATCTGTCTAGTCTTGTCTGTCTAGTCTTGTCTGTCTAGTCTTGTCTGTCTAGTCTTGTCTGTCTAGTCTTGTCTGTCTAGTCTTGTCTGTCTAGTCTTGTCTGTCTAGTCTTGTCTGTCTAGTCTTGTCTGTCTAGTCTTGTCTGTCTAGTCTTGTCTGTCTAGTCTTGTCTGTCTAGTCTTGTCTGTCTAGTCTTGTCTGTCTAGTCTTGTCTGTCTAGTCTTGTCTGTCTAGTCTTGTCTGTCTAGTCTTGTCTGTCTAGTCTTGTCTGTCTAGTCTTGTCTGTCTAGTCTTGTCTGTCTAGTCTTGTCTGTCTAGTCTTGTCTGTCTAGTCTTGTCTGTCTAGTCTTGTCTGTCTAGTCTTGTCTGTCTAGTCTTGTCTGTCTAGTCTTGTCTGTCTAGTCTTGTCTGTCTAGTCTTGTCTGTCTAGTCTTGTCTGTCTAGTCTTGTCTGTCTAGTCTTGTCTGTCTAGTCTTGTCTGTCTAGTCTTGTCTGTCTAGTCTTGTCTGTCTAGTCTTGTCTGTCTAGTCTTGTCTGTCTAGTCTTGTCTGTCTAGTCTTGTCTGTCTAGTCTTGTCTGTCTAGTCTTGTCTGTCTAGTCTTGTCTGTCTAGTCTTGTCTGTCTAGTCTTGTCTGTCTAGTCTTGTCTGTCTAGTCTTGTCTGTCTAGTCTTGTCTGTCTAGTCTTGTCTGTCTAGTCTTGTCTGTCTAGTCTTGTCTGTCTAGTCTTGTCTGTCTAGTCTTGTCTGTCTAGTCTTGTCTGTCTAGTCTTGTCTGTCTAGTCTTGTCTGTCTAGTCTTGTCTGTCTAGTCTTGTCTGTCTAGTCTTGTCTGTCTAGTCTTGTCTGTCTAGTCTTGTCTGTCTAGTCTTGTCTGTCTAGTCTTGTCTGTCTAGTCTTGTCTGTCTAGTCTTGTCTGTCTAGTCTTGTCTGTCTAGTCTTGTCTGTCTAGTCTTGTCTGTCTAGTCTTGTCTGTCTAGTCTTGTCTGTCTAGTCTTGTCTGTCTAGTCTTGTCTGTCTAGTCTTGTCTGTCTAGTCTTGTCTGTCTAGTCTTGTCTGTCTAGTCTTGTCTGTCTAGTCTTGTCTGTCTAGTCTTGTCTGTCTAGTCTTGTCTGTCTAGTCTTGTCTGTCTAGTCTTGTCTGTCTAGTCTTGTCTGTCTAGTCTTGTCTGTCTAGTCTTGTCTGTCTAGTCTTGTCTGTCTAGTCTTGTCTGTCTAGTCTTGTCTGTCTAGTCTTGTCTGTCTAGTCTTGTCTGTCTAGTCTTGTCTGTCTAGTCTTGTCTGTCTAGTCTTGTCTGTCTAGTCTTGTCTGTCTAGTCTTGTCTGTCTAGTCTTGTCTGTCTAGTCTTGTCTGTCTAGTCTTGTCTGTCTAGTCTTGTCTGTCTAGTCTTGTCTGTCTAGTCTTGTCTGTCTAGTCTTGTCTGTCTAGTCTTGTCTGTCTAGTCTTGTCTGTCTAGTCTTGTCTGTCTAGTCTTGTCTGTCTAGTCTTGTCTGTCTAGTCTTGTCTGTCTAGTCTTGTCTGTCTAGTCTTGTCTGTCTAGTCTTGTCTGTCTAGTCTTGTCTGTCTAGTCTTGTCTGTCTAGTCTTGTCTGTCTAGTCTTGTCTGTCTAGTCTTGTCTGTCTAGTCTTGTCTGTCTAGTCTTGTCTGTCTAGTCTTGTCTGTCTAGTCTTGTCTGTCTAGTCTTGTCTGTCTAGTCTTGTCTGTCTAGTCTTGTCTGTCTAGTCTTGTCTGTCTAGTCTTGTCTGTCTAGTCTTGTCTGTCTAGTCTTGTCTGTCTAGTCTTGTCTGTCTAGTCTTGTCTGTCTAGTCTTGTCTGTCTAGTCTTGTCTGTCTAGTCTTGTCTGTCTAGTCTTGTCTGTCTAGTCTTGTCTGTCTAGTCTTGTCTGTCTAGTCTTGTCTGTCTAGTCTTGTCTGTCTAGTCTTGTCTGTCTAGTCTTGTCTGTCTAGTCTTGTCTGTCTAGTCTTGTCTGTCTAGTCTTGTCTGTCTAGTCTTGTCTGTCTAGTCTTGTCTGTCTAGTCTTGTCTGTCTAGTCTTGTCTGTCTAGTCTTGTCTGTCTAGTCTTGTCTGTCTAGTCTTGTCTGTCTAGTCTTGTCTGTCTAGTCTTGTCTGTCTAGTCTTGTCTGTCTAGTCTTGTCTGTCTAGTCTTGTCTGTCTAGTCTTGTCTGTCTAGTCTTGTCTGTCTAGTCTTGTCTGTCTAGTCTTGTCTGTCTAGTCTTGTCTGTCTAGTCTTGTCTGTCTAGTCTTGTCTGTCTAGTCTTGTCTGTCTAGTCTTGTCTGTCTAGTCTTGTCTGTCTAGTCTTGTCTGTCTAGTCTTGTCTGTCTAGTCTTGTCTGTCTAGTCTTGTCTGTCTAGTCTTGTCTGTCTAGTCTTGTCTGTCTAGTCTTGTCTGTCTAGTCTTGTCTGTCTAGTCTTGTCTGTCTAGTCTTGTCTGTCTAGTCTTGTCTGTCTAGTCTTGTCTGTCTAGTCTTGTCTGTCTAGTCTTGTCTGTCTAGTCTTGTCTGTCTAGTCTTGTCTGTCTAGTCTTGTCTGTCTAGTCTTGTCTGTCTAGTCTTGTCTGTCTAGTCTTGTCTGTCTAGTCTTGTCTGTCTAGTCTTGTCTGTCTAGTCTTGTCTGTCTAGTCTTGTCTGTCTAGTCTTGTCTGTCTAGTCTTGTCTGTCTAGTCTTGTCTGTCTAGTCTTGTCTGTCTAGTCTTGTCTGTCTAGTCTTGTCTGTCTAGTCTTGTCTGTCTAGTCTTGTCTGTCTAGTCTTGTCTGTCTAGTCTTGTCTGTCTAGTCTTGTCTGTCTAGTCTTGTCTGTCTAGTCTTGTCTGTCTAGTCTTGTCTGTCTAGTCTTGTCTGTCTAGTCTTGTCTGTCTAGTCTTGTCTGTCTAGTCTTGTCTGTCTAGTCTTGTCTGTCTAGTCTTGTCTGTCTAGTCTTGTCTGTCTAGTCTTGTCTGTCTAGTCTTGTCTGTCTAGTCTTGTCTGTCTAGTCTTGTCTGTCTAGTCTTGTCTGTCTAGTCTTGTCTGTCTAGTCTTGTCTGTCTAGTCTTGTCTGTCTAGTCTTGTCTGTCTAGTCTTGTCTGTCTAGTCTTGTCTGTCTAGTCTTGTCTGTCTAGTCTTGTCTGTCTAGTCTTGTCTGTCTAGTCTTGTCTGTCTAGTCTTGTCTGTCTAGTCTTGTCTGTCTAGTCTTGTCTGTCTAGTCTTGTCTGTCTAGTCTTGTCTGTCTAGTCTTGTCTGTCTAGTCTTGTCTGTCTAGTCTTGTCTGTCTAGTCTTGTCTGTCTAGTCTTGTCTGTCTAGTCTTGTCTGTCTAGTCTTGTCTGTCTAGTCTTGTCTGTCTAGTCTTGTCTGTCTAGTCTTGTCTGTCTAGTCTTGTCTGTCTAGTCTTGTCTGTCTAGTCTTGTCTGTCTAGTCTTGTCTGTCTAGTCTTGTCTGTCTAGTCTTGTCTGTCTAGTCTTGTCTGTCTAGTCTTGTCTGTCTAGTCTTGTCTGTCTAGTCTTGTCTGTCTAGTCTTGTCTGTCTAGTCTTGTCTGTCTAGTCTTGTCTGTCTAGTCTTGTCTGTCTAGTCTTGTCTGTCTAGTCTTGTCTGTCTAGTCTTGTCTGTCTAGTCTTGTCTGTCTAGTCTTGTCTGTCTAGTCTTGTCTAGTCTTGTCTGTCTAGTCTTGTCTGTCTAGTCTTGTCTGTCTAGTCTTGTCTGTCTAGTCTTGTCTGTCTAGTCTTGTCTGTCTAGTCTTGTCTGTCTAGTCTTGTCTGTCTAGTCTTGTCTGTCTAGTCTTGTCTGTCTAGTCTTGTCTGTCTAGTCTTGTCTGTCTAGTCTTGTCTGTCTAGTCTTGTCTGTCTAGTCTTGTCTGTCTAGTCTTGTCTGTCTTGTCTTGTCTGTCTAGTCTTGTCTGTCTAGTCTTGTCTGTCTAGTCTTGTCTGTCTAGTCTTGTCTGTCTAGTCTTGTCTGTCTAGTCTTGTCTGTCTAGTCTTGTCTGTCTAGTCTTGTCTGTCTAGTCTTGTCTGTCTAGTCTTGTCTGTCTAGTCTTGTCTGTCTAGTCTTGTCTGTCTAGTCTTGTCTGTCTAGTCTTGTCTGTCTAGTCTTGTCTGTCTAGTCTTGTCTGTCTAGTCTTATCTGTCTAGTCTTGTCTGTCTAGTCTTGTCTGTCTAGTCTTGTCTGTCTAGTCTTGTCTGTCTAGTCTTGTCTGTCTAGTCTTGTCTGTCTAGTCTTGTCTGTCTAGTCTTGTCTGTCTAGTCTTGTCTGTCTAGTCTTGTCTGTCTACTCTTGTCTGTCTAGTCTTGTCTGTCTAGTCTTGTCTGTCAAGTCTTGTCTGTCTAGTCTTGTCTGTCTAGTCTTGTCTGTCTAGTCTTGTCTGTCTAGTCTTGTCTGTCTAGTCTTGTCTGTCTAGTCTTGTCTGTCTAGTCTTGTCTGTCTAGTCTTGTCTGTCTAGTCCTGTCTGTCTAGTCTTGTCTGTGTAGTCTTGTCTGTCTAGTCTTGTCTGTCTAGTCTTGTCTGTCTAGTCTTGTCTGTCTAGTCTTGTCTGTCTAGTCTTGTCTGTCTAGTATTGTCTGTCTAGTCTTCTCTGTCTACTCTTGTCTGTCTAGTCTTGTCTGTCTAGTCTTGTCTGTCTAGTCTTGTCTGTCTAGTCTTGTCTGTCTAGTCTTGTCTGTCTAGTCTTGTCTGTCTAGTCTTGTGTGTCTAGTCTTGTCTGTCTAGTCTTGTCTGTCTAGTCTTGTCTGTCTAGTCTGTCTAGTCTTGTCTGTCTAGTCTTGTCTGTCTAGTCTTGTCTGTCTAGTCTTGTCTGTCTAGTCTTGTCTGTCTAGTCTTGTCTGTCTAATCTTGTCTGTCTAGTCTTGTCTGTCTAGTCTTGTCTGTCTAGTCTGGTCTGTCTAGTCTTGTCTGTCTAGTCTTGTCTGTCTAGTCTTGTCTGTCAAGTCTGTCTAGTCTTGTCTGTCTAGTCTTGTCTGTCTAGTCTTGTCTGTCTAGTCTTGTTTGTCTAGTCTTGCCTGTCTAGTCTTGTCTGTCTAGTCTTGTATGTCTAGTCTTGTCTGTCTAGTCTTGTCTGTCTAGGCTTGTCTGTCTAATCTTGTCTGTCTAGTCTTGTCTGTCTAGTCTTGTCTGCCTAATCTTGTCTGTCTAGTCTTGTCTGTCTAGTCTTGTCTGTCTAGTCTTGTCTGTCTAGTCTTGTCTGTCTAGTCTTGTCTGTCTAGTCTTGTCTGTCTAGTCTTGTTTGTCTAGTCTTGTCTGTCTAGTCTTGTCTGTCTAGTCTTGTCTGTCTAGTCTTGTCTGTCTAGTCTTTTCTGTCTAGTCTTGTCTGTCTAGTCTTGTCTGTCTAGTCTTGTCTGTCTAGTCTTGTCTGTCTAGTCTTGTCTGTCTAGTCTTGTCTGTCTAGTCTTGTCTGTCTAGTCTTGTCTGTCTAGTCTTGTCTGTCTAGTCTTGTCTGTCTAGTCTTGTCTGTCTAGTCTTGTCTGTCTAGTCTTGTCTGTCTAGTCTTGTCTGTCTAGTCTTGTCTGTCTAGTCTTGTCTGTCTAGTCTTGTCTGTCTAGTCTGTCTAGTCTTGTCTGTCTAGTCTTGTCTGTCTTGTCTTGTCTGTCTAGTCTTGTCTGTCTAGTCTTGTCTGTCTAGTCTTGTCTGTCTAGTCTTGTCTGTCTAGTCTTGTCTGTCTAGTCTTGTCTGTCTAGTCTTGTCTGTCTAGTCTTGTCTGTCTAGTCTTGTCTGTCTAGTCTTGTCTGTCTAGTCTGTCTAGTCTTGTCTGTCTAGTCTTGTCTGTCTAGTCTTGTCTGTCTAGTCTTGTCTGTCTAGTCTTGTCTGTCTAGTCTTGTCTGTCTAGTCTCTGTCTAGTCTGTCTAGTCTTGTCTGTCTAGTCTTGTCTGTCTAGTCTTGTCTGTCTAGTCTTGTCTGTCTAGTCTTGTCTGTCTAGTCTTGTCTGTCTAGTCTTGTCTGTCTAGTCTTGTCTGTCTAGTCTTGTCTGTCTAGTCTTGTCTGTCTAGTCTTGTCTGTCTAGTCTTGTCTGTCTAGTCTTGTCTGTCTAGTCTTGTCTGTCTAGTCTTGTCTGTCTAGTCTTGTCTGTCTAGTCTTGTCTGTCTAGTCTTGTCTGTCTAGTCTTGTCTGTCTAGTCTTGTCTGTCTAGTCTTGTCTGTCTAGTCTTGTCTGTCTAGTCTTGTCTGTCTAGTCTTGTCTGTCTAGTCTTGTCTGTCTAGTCTTGTCTGTCTAGTCTTGTCTGTCTAGTCTTGTCTGTCTAGTCTTGTCTGTCTAGTCTTGTCTGTCTAGTCTTGTCTGTCTAGTCTTGTCTGTCTAGTCTTGTCTGTCTAGTCTTGTCTGTCTAGTCTTGTCTGTCTAGTCTTGTCTGTCTAGTCTTGTCTGTCTAGTCTTGTCTGTCTAGTCTTGTCTGTCTAGTCTTGTCTGTCTAGTCTTGTCTGTCTAGTCTTGTCTGTCTAGTCTTGTCTGTCTAGTCTTGTCTGTCTAGTCTTGTCTGTCTAGTCTTGTCTGTCTAGTCTTGTCTGTCTAGTCTTGTCTGTCTAGTCTTGTCTGTCTAGTCTTGTCTGTCTAGTCTTGTCTGTCTACTCTTGTCTGTCTAGTCTTGTCTGTCTAGTCTTGTCTGTCAAGTCTTGTCTGTCTAGTCTTGTCTGTCTAGTCTTGTCTGTCTAGTCTTGTCTGTCTAGTCTTGTCTGTCTAGTCTTGTCTGTCTAGTCTTGTCTGTCTAGTCTTGTCTGTCTAGTCTTGTCTGTCTAGTCCTGTCTGTCTAGTCTTGTCTGTGTAGTCTTGTCTGTCTAGTCTTGTCTGTCTAGTCTTGTCTGTCTAGTCTTGTCTGTCTAGTCTTGTCTGTCTAGTCTTGTCTGTCTAGTATTGTCTGTCTAGTCTTCTCTGTCTACTCTTGTCTGTCTAGTCTTGTCTGTCAAGTCTTGTCTGTCTAGTCTTGTCTGTCTAGTCTTGTCTGTCTAGTCTTGTCTGTCTAGTCTTGTCTGTCTAGTCTTGTGTGTCTAGTCTTGTCTGTCTAGTCTTGTCTGTCTAGTCTTGTCTGTCTAGTCTGTCTAGTCTTGTCTGTCTAGTCTTGTCTGTCTAGTCTTGTCTGTCTAGTCTTGTCTGTCTAGTCTTGTCTGTCTAATCTTGTCTGTCTAGTCTTGTCTGTCTAGTCTTGTCTGTCTAGTCTGGTCTGTCTAGTCTTGTCTGTCTAGTCTTGTCTGTCTAGTCTTGTCTGTCAAGTCTGTCTAGTCTTGTCTGTCTAGTCTTGTCTGTCTAGTCTTGTCTGTCTAGTCTTGTTTGTCTAGTCTTGCCTGTCTAGTCTTGTCTGTCTAGTCTTGTATGTCTAGTCTTGTCTGTCTAGTCTTGTCTGTCTAGGCTTGTCTGTCTAATCTTGTCTGTCTAGTCTTGTCTGTCTAGTCTTGTCTGTCTAGTCTTGTCTGCCTAATCTTGTCTGTCTAGTCTTGTCTGTCTAGTCTTGTCTGTCTAGTCTTGTCTGTCTAGTCTTGTCTGTCTAGTCTTGTCTGTCTAGTCTTGTCTGTCTAGTCTTGTCTGTCTAGTCTTGTCTGTCTAGTCTTGTCTGTCTAGTCTTGTCTGTCTAGTCTTGTCTGTCTAGTCTTGTCTGTCTAGTCTTGTCTGTCTAGTCTTGTCTGTCTTGTCTTGTTTGTCTAGTCTTGTCTGTCTAGTCTTGTCTGTCTAGTCTTGTCTGTCTAGTCTTGTCTGTCTAGTCTTGTCTGTCTAGTTTTGTCTGTCTAGTCTTGTCTGTCTAGTCTTGTCTGTCTAGTCTTGTCTGTCTAGTCTTGTCTGTCTAGTCTTGTCTGTCTAGTCTTGTCTGTCTAGTCTTGTCTGTCTAGTCTTGTCTGTCTAGTCTTGTCTGTCTAGTCTTGTCTGTCTAGTCTTGTCTGTCTAGTCTTGTCTGTCTAGTCTTGTCTGTCTAGTCTTGTCTGTCTAGTCTTGTCTGTCTAGTCTTGTCTGTCTAGTCTTGTCTGTCTAGTCTTGTCTGTCTAGTCTTGTCTGTCTAGTCTTGTCTGTCTAGTCTTGTCTGTCTAGTCTTGTCTGTCTAGTCTTGTCTGTCTAGTCTTGTCTGTCTAGTCTTGTCTGTCTAGTCTTGTCTGTCTAGTCTTGTCTGTCTAGTCTTGTCTGTCTAGTCTTGTCTGTCTAGTCTTGTCTGTCTAGTCTTGTCTGTCTAGTCTTGTCTGTCTAGTCTTGTCTGTCTAGTCTTGTCTGTCTAGTCTTGTCTGTCTAGTCAAATCAAATCAAATCAAAATCTTTATTTATCATGTGATGTAGTACTCATACATATTTGATAAGTCAAAAGGGAAAATGAAAGTGAAATCAGTCTTGTCTGTCTTGTCTGTCTTGTCTTCTCTGTCTAGTCTTGTCTGTCTAGTGTCGAACGTCTAGACAGACAGGACTAGACAGACAAGAGTAGACAGACAGGACTAGACAGACTAGACCAGTGGTTCTCAAAATTTTTTTGCCGCAGCACCCCTATAGAGCTAAAAAATCCCGGCACCCTTTACGGGCTACAAAAATTTAGCGGTATAACTACCCGTTTTTACCGTTTTTATTATATAAGTTTATCGCGAGTTTGGTTAATTTCACCCTCAAATCACTTGATACAGAGAGTTTGCTCCTCTACCTGTTTTTAATGTAAGCGTATGTTCAGAATGCAACATTGTGGCATTGTCTGCTACTTGGTACATTCTATAAACGGCTCTTTTCTTTTCCAACCATTGCAGCCGCTCCATCGCTGCAAATATCAATACACTTGTATATAATTTTGCAGTATACATATATGTCGATAACTTTGAAAAATTCCTCGCCAGTGGTGTAAGTTTCAAGCAATTCACTCATCAAAAAATTTCTTCTATTTGCATTTCGAATGGATACCTTACGATCACATGAAAAACAGCAACGTCTCGCAACGTCGATACTTTCATGAACCTGTAAAATAAAAAATATACAAATTTTCAACCTTTTTATAAGCTCGTTTTCCACAGACTCTGAAATTGTGTAAATTTGCTTGCTTGTTGTGTTCTTTGACAGCTGCAAAGTATTAATCTTCTTGGTCATGTCTGGACCTAAAATGCAACTTACAACGTCCTTCGCGCAAATTTTAATCAGTGTCTCGGCAATAGAATGGGGTTTTCCAGATTTTGCTATGTGTAAACTGACAACAAATGAAGCTTCAGTTGCGTTTTCATTTTCATTTTAAAAAAGTCTCTACATTTTGCCAGAAGAGATAAAGCGCTGCGATTTCTTCACTTTTATGTACTAAATCAGAATGATTGCATTCCAGATGCCTTTTCAATTTGGATAGAACCAAGCAACTGTTAGCAACAATTTTATGACAGATACCGCATTGCCCTTCCGGTGCTTGTTCGTTCCCAACTGAAAATAGCCAAACAATGTAAGGTAGCTAGGTTCATATTTCCTTAGTTTTCCTCGGATTTCCTTTTGCTCATGAGTTGCGTTTTCGCGAACTGAGGCAGACGAACTTGAATGATTTTGACTCGCAAATGTTTGCTGGGATATTTCGTCTCCTCTGACGATGCTAGTTGTCATTGAATCAGTCGCTTCAGAAGCTTCAGTGAGTTCATCACCTTCTCGTTTTAAAGACCCAGATTTTAGCCAATTGTCCATAATTCTGCATTAAAAGTAGGAACTCAAATTCGTTAACTTCCTCATGTAATTTTCTTGTAACATGTTTTTTACATTTCTTGATTATTGCTCCGGCACCCCAGGCATACGCTCACGGCTCCCCAGGGTGCAGCGGCACCCAGTTTGAGAACCACTGGACTAGACAGACTTGACGCACTAGACAGACTAGTTGGACTAGACGGACTAGACGGACTAGACGGACCAGACGGACCAGACGGACCAGACGGACCAGACGGACCAGACGGACCAGACGGACCAGACGGACCAGACGGACCAGACGGACCAGACGGACCAGACGGACCAGACGGACCAGACGGACCAGACGGACCAGACGGACCAGACGGACCAGACGGACCAGACGGACCAGACGGACCAGACGGACCAGACGGACCAGACGGACCAGACGGACCAGACGGACCAGACGGACCAGACGGACCAGACGGACCAGACGGACCAGACGGACCAGACGGACCAGACGGACCAGACGGACCAGACGGACCAGACGGGCCAGACGGACTAGACGAGCTAGACGGACTAGGCGAACTAGACGGAGTAGGAAGACTAGACAGAGACTTTATTTTGAGGGGCACAGCTGTCGACTTCCGCCGTTGAAGTCAAATGATCCTCGTGGAAAGATAGCACACGTTCACTCTGGAAGCGTTCATAAGGGTTCGCGGGCCGATTGGTTTATTTATAGGCGTTTCAACTCCTTGTCTACGATCCTGCCTAATCCTGAAAATGTGTGGGTTACACTATTCGTCTCTCCGCAATACACGCGCAGATCGCAGGTAGTCTCTGAAACCGCAGTGATATGTCAGCACTTTGGTTAGGTGGTAAATCATTCGCCGCGCTTTGGGTTTACCCTTGTGGCTAGGTCTAGGATAAGGAGTTTTTTTCATTGTGCCAGACAGACAAGACTAGACACACAAGACTAGACAGACAAGTCTAGACGGACAAGTCTAGACGAACAGGACTAAACAGACAAGACTAGATAGACAAGACTAGACAGACAAAACAGTTTATGTTGTTAAAATTATCAATGTAGTCATTTCAATTTTCATTTTCCTAGATTGGCGGAATTGTTTGAACCCATAGCAAGGGCAGCAGCAAACAACGCCGATATTAACAAGGATGCTTTCAAGATAAGTTGGGCTGCAGTGAAGTTGCGACCCCGAGGATCCAAGAATTGGCGGAACCCATCGAAGGAGAATAATATTGCGCAATCAACGACCCCCGATCTAATTTTCCCATTAATCAACAAACAAATCCTAATAAATGTCAGCAATAAACTACTCATTAATCAAAGCTAGAATTTCAAGAAGAGACAAGTGATTTATTCGATAGAATTTCAGCAAGATATTAATTCATAACGATAGGATGCGATAGAAATTCCAAGGCATCAACATACCAAAGCCACCTAAAATTTCGAGGAGAAAGACGATGCCTTTGTTTAAGATGTTACCAAGACTTATGGTAATTTCCCAACCAGGACCAGGATTCCAAACCAAACGACAAAAGTTGGATGAAGCTGACGAATGGTTTATGGTAAAGAAATCCTCTCTGAAATACAGGGCGTCGCCGCGGCTTAAGCAATTATCCGAACCTCAAATAAGATATTTCATTCTTCACCTCACGCCAGAAGAGCCATTCACGATTTTGCTGCGTTTCCTGAAGTACAAAATGAGCCCGAGGACTGAGGAAATGGCGAAACCATCCCCAAACGAAATCTACAAAAAAGAATACCTTTGAGGCAAGAACCAGGGGCTTTGAAGTTTATGGCGAGTCCAAGGATTATAGAGCTATCTGTACCACTCGTCTATAGAGGCCACATACCTCAGATATTAGGAAAAGTTGCAAAATCTGCGTTGACTGCTACAGCTACGCCGAGAATTTTGATAATGTCTAAGCCTGTACCGCATGTGGATAAGACTTCCAGAAATCCTATTATAAGCAAAGTTGCACTAAATTATGTTGCAACCGAAAATATCATAAAACTCTTTACACTGCATCACACCAAAATACGTGGCCCCTTCAGAGAACATTAATTCAAAACCTAAACTAAGACTAGAAACACAAGACTAGACAGATAAGACTAGACGGACAAGACTAGATAGACAAGATTAAATAGACAAGACAAGACAGACACGACTAGACAGACAAGACTGACAAGGCCGACACGGCTAGACGGGTTAAGTCTTGAAAGAGGAGATTAGACACGCGACTAAACAGACTCGACTAAACAAACTTCTTTAGACATTAGATTGATTGGACAGATGGGAATAGAAATTATTAAAGATTCTTTGCCCTAAATATCAAACAGGAATGTTTATACTCATATGGCAATATTGTATTATGAAAAATTCCTGCATGAATTGGAAACCTCATATCAGAAGGGAAACACTTCAAAGAAAGCTGCGTGTCCACCTTATGTAGTTGTGTTCTTTGAAACTGGTATAAAGGAAAATTGCTGAGGAACGTGAATATATATGGATATTTTCTTTTCTGCTTCTGGGAAATAATAATACAAAGTTATCTGAATCGCTTCGGATTTATTTTGATCGAATTAGGAAAATATTAATAAACCCACTTTTGTTAATTTAAATTGATCAAAAAGTTATATTTATTATATTTTTAGAAAGTATCATTAATTGTATAATAGTACAATGATACTTCAAAGAAATCTGCGAGTCGGCCTTATATAATCGTGTTCTTTGAAGCTGGTATGAAGGAAAATTGAGGAAAAACGTGAAAGTGTATATATATATATATATATATATATATATATATATATATATATATATATATATATATATATATATATATATATATATATATATATATATATATTCTTTTCTGCTTTTGAGAAATAATATAACACGTATATCTAAAGAGCTTTTTTTGAAAGTACTAAATTTGATCTAATTAGGAAGATGTTTATAAATTTGCTTTTGATGATGCAATTTGAACAAAAAATTATATATTTATATATTTTTAGAATTTTGAAATGAATTGTACAATAATACAATAATGCTATTTAATAGAAGGTTTCTAAGGCTGGACTATACTTTATTAGTATATTTGCCAATCAACTTGTGAAATTAAGTGTTCGCTGTTAAATGAGCTTTATATGCTGTGTTGAAAGTGCCAGCTAAATAGGAATACTGTGTAAACAAAGCAACACAAACAATTGGACAGATGTATTATTTACTTTCTGTAGACTTGTTCTGTTACACTTGTAAATGTTGAGTACGTCTCGACTATCAACTTGTATCAGTTCAGTTTCTTTTAAAATTGGACGAAATCACCACTTTATCTTGTTTACTAGGGAAGAGCAAAGTCCGTTTAAGTGGCTATTTATCGTTTGAATGGCCCATATAATATTTAGCCACTACACAGAAATTCCTTTGCAGCAATTCTTGTATAATTTCACCAGATCAAATCAATTTTTAAAATGGTGTTATTTATATAATAATTGAATCATTTATTGAATAACGTACTTACTACTATCGTAAATTTTATTTAGGAATTTAAGGATTTGCATAGATGTTAAATTATGTTATTTAAGCTTTGGTTACGACATAAATTATTGAGCATTTGCAATATGTATATAAATCACTAGAGGATGAATTCTTGCATTCAGAATAATCTCATACATTGCCTTTCAATACGAAATATTGTTAGGAATCTTGAATACAAAAAGAAATACTCCCAGTATATTTCGTATATGCTTCATTTAGCATGGCATTACATTTAACATTATTGTTCTTTCTGTGGAAAATATTTTTCTTTTACTTCAGCAAATTTCCTCAAGGAGCTCAGTCTCAACAAAAGAAAGAAAAATAGAGATGATGAAAAGATGGCAGATAAAATACTGTTTATAAACTTGGCGTAAGAAAATTATTTGATAAAAAACTTTTCATCTTCAAAACATAGTCATTTTTCTGTTTTTCCGAAAGAGAAAGAAAAATTAAAATGTTTTCTTTTAAATATTTTTTTTTCTAATAAAAATTTAATTGAACCTTTTTTGGTAGAACTTACAGTTTATTTTATTTTATTTTAATATAATGTAAGGCATGATGGTGTTATAAAAAGCTTTCAAAGTAAATAAAGGACAAATGTACTAGTGTAATACATTAGCAGTAAATCTGATGTTACCTGTTTGTTTCATTATGAAACAAATACGGTCCCAATACTCCAGCTAAGCATATTATGATTTCAAAAGCAATCTGTTGTAAAATATTATTTTTTTTTTCTGGAATAAAGTTCAATTAGTTTGGATGGATAAATTGCTATCGTAATTGGACAACCTAATCTCAGGCAGAAAATTCACGTTGATAGTTGTAATTAATTAAAAAATAAATAAATTTATCAAATTCAAAGAATTATCGGCAATAATATTGATTATGTGTGTGCGTTCAAAATTGAGGATTTTCATTGGTTACTGGTTGTGTTTGGCATAGAAATCAATTTATATAATTAATTTGAATGTATTTTAAACCTTAAGCTCTAATAATTTAGTGCTTTTATAAAATATTTAGTAATACGAATAATTATGGTTCATATAAATCGTTCTCTTTATTGGAAAATAATAAATCTTATTCTAATAAAATGTTAAATACTATATGCATTAACAAAAAAGTGTTTACGGTACTTACGTATTAATGCCACCGCAGCTACAGATTTGAACAAAATGGATGGTTAGATTAGGTTATAACGGAGCAGATAAATTCAGACCACATATCGCGCGGCAGCGCCACCTCTCGATCCAAAATAAGAAAAAATATTGGATAAGGGTTAGTTAGTTTATATTAAAGCACATAAAATCAGACCACATATCGCGCGGTAGCGCGACCTCTCGCTGCGGTGGCGTTAATACGTAATTACCGTATTTACTATTGTAAAGTGTAGCAAATTAGGAGTGTCCTGATTTTAAACTGCAATTATCAAAACACGACATATGTTGCATACCAATTTTTGGGATGAACATAAAATCTAAAGTTTAATACCAAGTTAAATGCCTAATCCTAAATTAACAAATAATATTTACAAATTTCATCGATTAGATGACCACCGTTTGCTTCGACGTATGACTGAGATCAATGCAACAATAAACGCAGCGCATACTGGCAAATTTCTGCTGATATTTCACCAACAGGTTGTCGAATGTATCGTTTTAAGTCTTTCGGGGTTTCAGGTCGGTTCTGGTAAACGTAGATTCAACAGATAAAAAAATGATCCAAAGCCGACTAATCCGATGAGCGAGGAGGTCACAACTGATCCCCAAGCTGGAAAATCAGACCAGGAAAGAATACGAGAGTTCTTCACTCCCTTAGATATGTTGGATACATGAGGATGTGCACCATCTTGCTGATACCAAATAGAGTTTATTGGTATTCGGAGTTGAGCGAAACAAACAAAAGGACGTTTGTATTCATTAGGAACGTTTGTAGCATCTTCACATGATGTTCACTATTTACAACTATTGCGTTTCCCATTTCATTATCAAACAAATACGGTCCCAATACTACAGCTGAGCATATTACACACCATGCAGTTTCCTTTTGAGAATGCTGCTCTTCTTCGAATATAACTAGAGGGTTTTCGGCGGACAAGTAACATAAATTTTGTTTGTTTTAAAATGTGCTTCGTTAGTCATAATTATTTGTTGAAAATTATCCCCTGTGCTCACTGTATCCTAAACCTTAGTTTCGCTTTATTGGAAGAAGTTTTGGGGCTTTTTGCCACTTCTAAGGTCGAAAGAATAAATCTTTCTTTTAAATTGTTCTTACCGACTCACGTGCAATTCCTACTTGCTGTTATTCCTACGACGTTAAACGTCGCACGGATCGGTTGGAATTTTGTCTATCTTTTGTTGGAAGTTTGTCCCTGTGTCCAACTTGCAAAGTATTCACTTCTATTCTAGCAGTTTTTTTCGTCTCCGCAAGTTTAGAATCCTTAAGTGAACTTGTTCGACGGTATTTTTAGACCCATATTGCAATTAGCCGGCGGGACTGGAAAATTTAACTGTTGTCAAAACCACCTCTGAGTTTGAATAATTTTTCATTTTCAAAAAATCTTGATGGTTTTCTGAATATTAAACGGTTAAAGTTATGGCAAATAATAGGGAATATGCATGTTTTCTTTTTATATTTTGTTTAAACGCCGCCATTTTCCCGCGGTCTGTTGATGGCGTCAATTACTACTGACAGTTCAGTACATTGTTTACTACAGCTGTTACTACAATACGAATGTTGTTTACATGGCACATTACGTCACTTTCGCTTTAACCAATGGTGTTGCGTTTTGTTTGCGTAATTTGCAAAATATTTTAATTACAAAAATAATGGTTTAGTCAAATGTCCAGACAAAAAAGATTCGGAAAAAAATATTAGAACCAAATTTAAATTTCATGCATATTCCCTATTGATTACTTCCTTTTGCTTTTATTTTGTAAGTAAAAACAAGTAACTCAATTTGTTACCCTTAATTACAAAATAATATCTTTTAAGAAATTAGTAATTGAATTATAATAACGTGTATAATAGTTCGTTTGTAAATATCATCAACAATTGTTGTATGTTACG